>JANPWX010000020.1:455700-701641 GCA_024734555.1 Trochalopteron elliotii
AAAAAAAAGGCAGTAAAACTCTTTGAGTAGTAAACAAATTTGCAACCTACCACAATTTTAAGGACATAATACATATTCTAGATCAAGAAAATGATAGTTTCTTAAGTGTTATGACACTTCATAATGAGTGAGCCATGCTCTGCCTTGTAGAATTTAAGGGTTCCAGCCAACACAGTCTCATTACAAAAGATAGAAAATTGTACCAGGAGAGGAGTCTGGCCTTGAAGTATGTGCTGCAGTCCCTGTGGATGTCAATGTTGAATGTACAGAAGCAAATAGTCATCTTGTGAATTGGTATTAGTAGGGGAAAATACTTCCACACTGCTGACATAATTGCATCCTCGATGGTGTTAAATTCTCTGGTCATTTCCATATTTCGATGGAAAAAGGAATCATTAATTTTAGAGTGCTTTTCATTACCAAAAAATAAATGTACTTATTTATGTCTTTATTTAAATTATGCAGTACATAAGGGTATTTGATTAAGAGCAATTGATTTTTACCTAAAGAGGAAGTCCCTAAGTCCTGGGCAGAAATTTAATCTCACTCTTTGAAGTGTTATATCTACCTTGGATCTGAAGTCTTGCATCACAATATCCTTGGAAACCTGAATGCAACACATTGACTTTCAAAGCACTTATTCCCAGCTTGCAGGATTTTCAGGAGCTTATGTTTGGTGTGACTGATGAGAAGCCTTCAGATCTGAATTTTAACAGTGAAATTATAATAGGAATCTTTTAGGTTGCAAACAAATAAATTTCCAAACAATAAAAAATGATAATAGACTTTTGTCTTTTCAGTTCAGTATTTTGTTACAACTGAATGGGACTTTTTTACTTTAGTTACTGAAGCTGGACAGGCCAAGGTAGCATTCCTTGAAGAACAACAGATTTTGGATTTTTGGAATTGGTTGGAGATTTTTCTTCCTGCTGAATGTTCATGCTTGTTTTTGCTCCCCCTGTTCAGCATGAAAATTCATCAAGTCTCAGTGGCTTGCAAACAAATCAAACGTATATGACCAGCTTTTTCTCCTCTAATACAGGTTTTTAAAATAACAGACAATTTCAGGTACAATCTGTGTGCACTGCAAAACTTAAAAGCTGTGATTTTGTAGTTTGCAATCCCTTAAACAAGCAAAAAATCCCTTCCAACTGTGTACACAGGTTTCCTAGAAAATCAGGACCAAATATGTAAAAAGAGTAAAAGTAAATTACTTAAATGACTTTAGTTGGTCCAAGTTTGAATTTTTCCTCACACAGCTGGCAAAAAACCTCATGGAGTAAACTGTACTTGCAGATATTGGAAACAATATTTTTCCTATAAGGGGTCAGCCAGCTTAATTGGTCTCTTTACTACTAAATACCTTTCAGCATATATGTTTTTAATGGCTAAAGCTTTACTGAGTTTCAAAAAAGTTTTGTCTGTCTTAAATTAGTGTTTGCTTTTTGATAATGCCTTGTGATTTTACCTAACTCCAGGTTATTGAAATAGTTTGGAATGATACACAAGGTTAAGATCCCCACTATATTCACTATTAAGATGTGAATAAATGACTACTTAAGTCAAAGGAAGTCTTTCTGCAGAACACAGTGTCCTTTAGCCCACATCCCAAATTAATTTTTTGTGTGCTGTTTTTCCCTACTTTTTGCATGCACCAGTGTAAATTGATGTCACAGTTTTAGGTTGATTTTTTTACTGGTTTATTGTTGTTTTACCTTCTCACATACATTGACACTTAGATGAATTTCCTTGCATCTGTAGCATTTTTATTTCTGATTGCTTTTTAAGTGGTCCCAGGAATATAAGATATTCATAAGAAAATGCATGACTTTTATAGGGAATAAAAATTTGACTGTTAAGTTTATGTGAATGTATCATTACATAAAAAAAATTAAATTTTTCTTTTTTTTTTTTTTTATAACTGATAATAAAGCTCTCTGATGGGCTGTTAAAGTACTGGTGTGGAAAACTACTTCTTAGTCACCACTATGCAGTATTTTCTGGAGAGCTGTTCACTGGAACAGCCATTTTCTATACTTTATCTGCTCATTTTGAATGCTGCCCTTTTTTTTCCAGTAACCTAGGACCTATATGCTTAAAAATTAAACATTTCTCTATAAATGTTTTAGAATGTGATCTCACATGTTCTTGACCAAAATGCTTATTTTATTTTACAGTTTCTTTTTATTATCAAGATAGACCCATGGCTCAAAAGAGGAAGCTGTGCCAGCTGACTGTTCTATTTTATGTCAAGAGCTTTTCTCCTTATTAGTCTTTTAAAATTCTTTATTTATTTGCAGCAGGACTGAGCTCCTGCCGTAAAAAACTGCAGCTGTTTCTGCTTTTTCTTTTCTCCACTTGCCTTCTGCTAACTATGTCCCAAATACCGCCAACAATGGTCTGTCTACCCAGGGAACCAACATCAAAAGTCTCTTTTGTTTCAGTACGTTCCTGCCTTGCTGCCCCAAGAGCAGCAGCTTTTATGGCATTTGTGGCACTGTCAGCAGCAGTTGTGAGGGGGACTGTGGGTCATAATCTGTCATTAATTCTTCTGGCCAGGAGCTCTCTGGGGTGGCTCCAGCCTCCAGTGCCAGCAGCACCAGCTGGCCCAGCATCCCTGTGGGAGGGTGTCTGCCCTTTTTCCACTTCTTTTATAGAGCTGCTGTTGGGCCAAGGGCTCCTGAGGAGTCCCAAGCTGTCCTGCTGAGTTGGCTGGAAGGAGAGAGAGGTGTTGGCTCTCACTGGGCATTTTCCGGCACAGAACCTTGCAGAAGTTCATGGCTGTGGCCTCACACTCCAAGGTGTGATTTGTCACTGGGGACACACCAGGTCCTGGTGTCTGTTGGTAGATGTGCTGCTGTTCATCAGATTCTGGGTAGAATCCAGGAATTATAATGGTTGGAAAAAAAAACCTCCAAGATCACCAAGCCCAACCTTTGACTGAGCACCAACACATCAACTGAACACCAACTGCTACACTGAGTCATTTCTCCAGTACTTCCAGGGATAATGACTCCACCACCTCCCTGGACAGCCCATCACAATTCTTGACTTGCTGTGCTGCAGGCAAATCCCTGATATAAACAAGAAAACAAGAAACAGGCCTGGGTTCACTACTCAGGAGAGGCCACCCAGTGGTTGCTCTCTACTGTGTAGTGTAACCTGTTTTATAGTGACAACAAAAAGGCACTTCTGAAGCCTGGCTTCCCTTTGACGACCTAAGAATGAATTATTAAAACAACACTTTGTGAACCATATATTCTGTCTCACACGTATATTGTCTCAGGATGATCAGCCTTTTTGTATTGTGACATGAGAAGGAGAAGCTGCTTTGATTTCAGAGAAAATGCAAATTACCAAAAAAAAAAAAAAAAGAAGAATAAAGGGACAAGCTGGCACTCTCTTTGTTGTATAGACAGGAGTTCCAAGAGACAAATTAAGCTGTTTTCTACTGATGCAACCTTGATGTGACCAATAAATGGCTTTGCCATCACACCCTCTGCTTGTGGTTTAACCCCAGACAACAACAAAGCACCACCCAACCACACTCTCCACATTGGTTTGGGGGAAAAAAATCAAGAGGATAAAAGTGCAGAAACCCCTGGGTTGTTAGAGACAGTTTAACAGGGAAAGCAAAGGCTATGCAAAAGCAAACCAAAACAAAGGATTCATTCAACAGTTCCCACAGGCAGACAGTAGTTTAGAGATTCATCTTTGTATGCTGAGCATGATGCCACGTGCTATGGAATATCTCTTTGCTCAATTTATATAATAAAATGCACTTCATCTGCTGAAATGTCTGAGGATAGAGGATAACTGAAACTGAGAAAATATTGCATTCTTGGTTTATGGAGAAATCAGGCGAAAACAAACTCCTGTTGACTTCAAAATATTACTTATGATTCCCCACTGTGACAAACGCAGGCTAAAAAAATCTTGTCTTGGTTGCTCTGAAGCCCAGTGGCCTACTCCAAGCTGAAAATTTAAATTTTAACGGATGGATATTAGACAAAGCCAAATATTTGATACCTTTTGTACTTTTAAATTAAGAAAATGCTTTGTGTACTCTTTGTTTGATTACTCATTTTGATGGTGTTAGTATTGTTACATTTTCAGGACTCTTCTAAGGACAAACACTAAGTATTTACTTTAAGTAAAAAATTCTGTGCTATATTACTGTTTTTTTGAATACAAGCCTGCATTTATGGCATGTAGCAATGATGATATATTCTTTTGTTTAACCTGCATTTATGACATGTAGCAATGATGTTTTGTTTTGATTCTTTTGTTTATTCCAGGCTTCAGAATTTGCCAATACCTGTGAGGCATTTGTTATCTCATAATAATACCTATGTTGTCTTACTGTTTAATTGCACCATTGCCCAGCTGTATAACCTTGATCAATCTAAACTGATTGTGAAATTTCCCATATCCCTAATGGAGAGGGCTCCAATATACCCCTCTTTAAACTGAGGGATCTTTAGGTGGTGTGTTCATTATTCAGTCTTTACCAAAAGATTGGTACCTAGAACCCAGTTATATGAACTTGTGATGGTTAATAAATTGGTAAAAACCTAATTAGATTCATAACCTTTGGTCAGTTTACATAATAAAATGTTCTTCATCTACTGAAATGTCCAATTCTAGATGGTAGAAATACAGTATTGAATGTACATGTTCGGTAAGAAACTTGCACTTAAATGTGGGTGTAAATCAGTGCATAAAGAAGCACCTGTAAGAGTTTATGTACTGTTTTCTTTCATAGATTTAATTTCTTTGTAGATTTTCTTAGGTATGTCTGTGATTTTAATGTGAGGAGCACAATGGTATTTTTAAGAAAAAGAAAAGGATATGGGTAATATTTGATTATAAACATAGCGGAGGGGTTACTCTGTAAGTTGCTGTTGCAATTTTATCACACATTTTGAGGAAAAAATCTAGAATCTTTGCCAAAGTAACCCAACCAATCTTTAATTTCACTGAACTTGCTCCATTTCACAGGACTCAGACTCACTGTGGAGAAGTCTGCATAATCTGTAGGAATAAAGCATCACAAATTCCCATTCACCACCTAGACTTGGGCTATGATAAATTATAATGGATTGTGATTTTGCCTGCTAATTTTTACCACAAAAGTAGTGAGTCAAAATCCGGTTCAATTCTAAAACTGGGTTACTTTGATTTGTGATGGTGTTTATTTTTGGGGTTTTTTTACTGATGAGCATATTAAGCATTGCAAACAAATTGAAAAAGGTCTTTCCTGCAGGCTTTAGTTTTCAGCATTAGCACATTTGGTTTCTTTTGCTTTGTGTATAAAATAAGTGTCATTGCATTGAATGTCTCAGTAAATTTCTCTTAAATCTTTATATTTTTCCTTATGACATGGGATTTGCAGTATGGGCCCACATTTTCCTTTTAAAAATGTAAAATCAAAATGAAAGAACTTGAAAAAAGTTATGTCATGAAAGCATGCAATAACGCTTGTTTTTAGAATTATTTTTAAAAGTTATCTCCAGCCACTGCTATTTCCGCAAGCACTACCAGCATGATTGTCTTGTATGAGCTGATTGAAAACTGTTTTTTCAGTTTTCTATGCAGGAAAGAACTGAGATTAGCAAATGGGAAAGGGGCTGCAGAGAAGAGCTGTAATTAAGGAAGGTAAGTAGCCCTACCACATAAAGCTGAAAGGTGGGAAAGGATGTTACACTGGGAACCTTGCTTTGGCAAAAAAGAACATTGTATGCAGAGATAAGAATTCATTGTAAGTGTAATTAAAATCATAACATATTGATAAAAAATATTACAGACAGTTACTTTCAGTCCAGTTGCAGTCATGCTAAAGCCTGCAGCCAAATTATCTAATGAATGCAGAAAAACCACTTTGATACTGAAGTTTAAATTTTTTTGCAAAAATTTGCTAATCCCCACCCTTTTCTTCTGCTGCCGTGGCCACCCCTTTTTTCCCCCCAAGTTTCAGCTGGACAGGTCATGGGGAGTTTCAGCAGATGCCACAGCAGCCTGGCAGCCTGGCAGTGGGGTGGCTGCCACCACAGCCCAGACACATCTAGATGAACCCTTGCAAGTCCTGTGGCCATGCTATCAGGGAATAAAAGAAAAGGCTGGGTGTTGTGTTTTATCTCCTTTTTTCCAGGGTAGGGATTAAATGCATGAGACAGCATTTCTTGCTCAGACTCAGATGTTTATTAATTCTTATCTGTATTACAGTTTCACAGTCTGTGAGTTCTACAGCATTTCTAGCTAACTAAAAATGGAGCCTATCTCTCTCTCTACAAGGCTTTTTAAGGATAAACTGTCCAATTAAGAAGTGACACCTAAATTATTTTTACTTTTAACCCAATAACCAACCACCTGTGGCCCACAATGTGGACTTTTCTACCCAATTACAAAATACCACCTAGAGCCATGAAGAAGAAGATGAAAAAGGAGTAGCCTTCACCCTAAAACCTCCACCTTGTTTTATATATGTATTACTATATTCTAACTTTTAACCCTAAGTTTTCCACCATGTGATAGTACACACTTCTATTCAAACTACACACCCATAATCCCAGTGCTATCATTCAATTTTGGAAGCCTTCTCCACAGCTTCATGTCAAATGCAGTATTTTCTTGGGGGGGGTCAATGCCTGTCAGCACAGAAAGTCTAAAATTCTCAGTGACTAGGGTTCCAACAGCTGGGTTCTTTCATTAGGAAGAGCAAAACACTGCAACTACTGGGCTACAAGAAGCCATCAAATTCTCCCTTTTAATATTGGTAGGGTGGAGGTGAGATGGCAGGGAAATTTTGGTGTGCCATTTCTATAAGAGTTTCAATTTAGAGAAAAAGGGAATGGTAATGATTTTTGCTGATCCCTAACTGGTATCCTTTCCTTACATGAAGGCTCCCATTTCATTCATGTATTTGGCACAGAAATCAATCTAGGCTCCATGATCTGCTATTACAGAACAGATTGAGCCTGGCATCAGAGGAGAAGGAGAGTTTCATGGTTGTGTGCAATTTAATGGGAGACTCCAAGATGCTCAAATATTACTTGTCCAGTTCTAGTGCCCTTTTTCTCTCATCCTTCCTGTACTGCACTCTAGCAGCCAATATGAAGTCACACAATGGAAAAGATATCAACTATCATAATATCAATAGATATTATGATTTAACTGTTATTTCTTTCTACTTTTCATTTTTCCTTCTGGATTTTGATTAAACCAACGCAGAATTTAACAAAGACAAAGGTGCCACCACCCATGTTTACTTTTTCCCTTCCTCACATAATTAGAATGTGTATATGTTTTAAATTTTATTAGTGGTGAGCAGGTTTGATCTGCAGCCTGGTAACAACTTTAAGAATCCACAAATTCAATTAAGAATCTATATTTTGTGTGAAAAGATGTGTCACTCTTTCTAGCTTAACTACTGTACCTGAAATTTTACAACAAGGCCTTCCAAGCAGCAATGAGCACCAGCAGTAATCCTAGACTGAAATTCTTTCTACTTATTGGTTCTTTATGTAAGAATGCAAAGATGAGAACTCATGACCACAGTATAACAATGTGTGGTTTTAAAATTCTCAGTGGTGTGTTGTACAACTGAGATCAATGTTTAAGTGAGGGAGGAATATACAAACATTCTCATATATAACTTTGGAGCTGGAAAAAAAATCTCACTGGGTCATTTAATTTGGTGAAAAATCTACCAGAGCTTTTTGTTACGAGAGCGGGTTTATTTAATAATGGGTAATATTGGTTACTGGAAAGCCTGATGATGTTGAATGGCTAAAATCTTACAAGTACATAAATACAATCTGAGAACAATTTCATGCATCTAATCCAAATGTGTAATTCAGAAAAGATGAGAAACAGGCCTGTGGAGTAAGTTGTAGTGGTCCCAAAAAATATGATAATGACCTCAATGGGGAAGTCTTTACTTACTGTATCCTCATTACTGATGAGTCAGCAAGGCTGGTATTTGGTAAAAAAAATTAGGTTTTTCCCGACATTCAAGGCTCCGGAAAACTCCAGATAGTTCACTTGCTGTACTACATAATCAGTGAAATCAAAGTGAGATTGGTGTTACCCTGATTTGAAGTATTTTGTATTAGAAACACATTGGGGGAAGAGATCCAAGGTAGCAAATTATCTTATCCTGCATTTTTGTTTGCTACAAGAGAAAATTATTTGAAGCACTAGGAAACTTGAAGGCTTGCAAAATTGCTCTTGTACACAAACAGTTTTACAACCACAACCACAGAGGGGGTTTTTTGTTTTGTTTTGGTGGTGGTTTTTAGTTTATTTTTATTTGTTTTGGGTTTTTTTGTTGTTGTTTTGGGTTTTTTTTGGTTGGCTGATTTTGGGGTTTTTTGTTTGGTTTTTTTGGGGGGGAGTTTTTTGTTTGTTTGTTTTGTTTTGTTTTGTTTTGTTTTGTTTTGTTTTTAGGTGAGTCATTGTAGGTTCCTGAATTATTTCATGCAAAAGAGACCTGGGCTGGGGACACCAGTGGCACTCACAGAGCTGCTCTGGTAAGAGGTGATATTCATATGAGTGACCAAATGTCTAGACCATGGAAAATTTCTGCCACAGCAGATGACGGTCAAAGGCTTTCAGAAGTCACAAAGGAAAAGATAATTGTGCCAAATGAATCTTTGTAATGAATCTAGTTCTTTTGCTTTGCACTATCTCAAAAAAAAAAAAAAGCTAAATGCCATTTCTTGTGACTGTTTTGGCACTATTACATCTTCCCTTCAGCCCTTAGGAGAGCTTTTACCTTTAATTTTGGTGTATCCTGCTGCGGCCATGCTATTACTTAGCTATGACAAGAGTTTTAAAATTACGAACATGTGGGGCTGGGGTTGCTGCATTTTGCTTTACCCTTTCAAAGTGCCTTGTTGATGTTAATGTACAGCACCCCTGCTGGGCTATTTTTTCTTATTCTGACTTTCTTTTTTTTTTGTTGCATTTTGCATGTGGAGCCTGAGTGATTAATATTTCATCAGTTCTTTAGTGCAGAATGTCACAGGGATGTGTTGAGTTTGGCTTTTCTGGAGCTCTGTTGCCACTGAATTGTGACTAATAGGTGGAACTGGACCTCTAATGGCTTCATGGGATCACCATCAAATAGAAACAAACAACAGTTTGCTGCATCATTAATCTGTAAGAAGTTCATTAAATATTTTCATCTGCATTTTAAATGTTACCTCCTCTACAGTTTGTCATAAATTATTCTGATAATGTATACCCCTGACTTAATTCAACGTTTAATGTTAAATTCAATGTACAGTAACACAGTTTCATTAGTAAAGTGGTCTGTTGCAAAAAAAAAGGTTACAAAATTTTATGAAAAACAATGTTTGTTTGTATATTTTGACTAGAGATGACATAAGAAAATGTATTTGAAATTTTTGCAATTTTAAAACTCCTAAATAAAAAAATGTATGTGTGTACACACATGTATATACGTAAATACCAGATGCTGGCAACACAACCACTTCATCTAGAAAATATATTTGTTTTCACAAGTTAAATTGGATGTAATTTTTCATGTTTAGCTTGAAATCATCTTGTGTTTGTATTAAAAAACATCAGGAAGAAACAACGTATTTTTCCCCAATGTTTTTTATTGCAAACACAGGATGATTATATGATGGAGCAACTGCAATTTCATTTCTTTCTAAAATGAATGCATGCTTTACAGCTGTGATTCTCGGCATCAGTTTTTCACATGCACACCAGGCTGCAGACTTGGGGTAGCCTTGCAAAATAGTGACAATGGTGATAGTGGGTGGCAACCCAGGGAGAGACCAGGATGTCAGGATTACACCAGTTAAAAACAGGACTTAAAAGTGAGGGGATATAATCAGCTTAGCTAAATCTGCAAGAAACTCAGGCTGGAGGGCTCTTTGGTTATATTTCTATCAGATAACTTGTTTGAGCTGTAGTATAAGTGGATAATCCACATAAGTGCTCTTATCAGAAGGCTTTGACTCAATGGAGTGATCTCAGTAGGATACAATTCTTCTACCAAAACCTCAGTGATCACATTAACAACTCAAAAAACCCAGTTAACACTGGCTTTTTAAGTTACATGTAAAAATAATTAATTTTCTGGTTTGACCCTGCTTTGATTGTTTTTTGAATAATTTTGTAGATATTTCTGCTCATTATTTTCAAAACCTAAATAGGAGGTGATTAACAGCAGAGTTGTGCCCAGGCTTAGCTGGGGAAGACAACACAGATAAACAAATCAAACTGTTCTCATATGAAGTATTGAGCACAAATACATGGAAGGGATGCAGTGTATCATTTAGAAAAATAAAGAACACGGAAAAATGAAGAGCAAAAGATACTATGAGTCTCATCTCTAAACTTTAATTTGATACTAGTACAAGGATAAGGATTCATTACAGTTTCTGTTCTGATCTATCAAGCAGAATGAAGTTGATTCTTTTGATTATTCTTTCACTGAAGCCATTTCTAGTGTAGATAATTTTTTCTCCAAAATTCTCATAGGAAAATGTATTGTGGGAAATAAAGACCAGATTGTGTCATTGGCCTATTGGATTTGAAGGCAAGAAGAGCCCTGTTCCTGATGATTTTGTGTGATTATTTCATGGTTGCATGGTGGTAAGGTCTCTTCTATTTCCCAGTGCATCTACCTTTGACCATCTATTGTGCTACTGGAGGGAAAACCTGGTATTCTGTGTTGACATTTGAATAATTGTCTTCTTTACAGGCTCAATAACATTTCTTAGTGTTTCTTTTTCTTTTTCTTTTTCTTTTTCTTTTTCTTTTTCTTTTTCTTTTTCTTTTTCTTTTTCTTTTTCCTTATCTATCAAAGAAAATCAGGAAATTGCCTGATGGTTTTCACTTGCAAATGCAGTAATTCCAAAGTCTTTCACTCTTCTTGGCTGTGGAAATTTTAAAAATGTAGCCATTAAAAAAAGAAACCAGAAAACCAGGGAAAGTGACATGAGAACTTCTATGATGCCTAAGGAGGGAGGAGTAGTTTGTCATTTTGCAATGTTGTAAGAGCTGTGCTATGCATTGAAACTCGGTGTCTTTGTTTCCATATTATCAGGGCTACACCTGCAGCCACAAAGCTGAAAGGAGGAGTACAGGAAGGAGTGCAAAACTCAAACCAGAAGTGCTCCAGCTGTCAGGCTGTTGGGTGTTCAGCAGTGTAGAAGTCTGTCTGTCCCTCAGGAGTCATCCCACCCCACAGCTGCAAGGACATCAACCTCAGTCTCTGAGGCATTGCTGAGTTAAGGGCCAACAGAGCCATGATGATGCAAATGGTTTAATTGTCTAAAAACAAAGAAAGAAAAGCTCCAAAAAGGGAATCTCCAGAATGTCCATGTAGGAATGAACAAATCCTCTTGTCTAGGAGATGCTCCCATGAGATTAAGGTTTAACTCATCTCTCTGAATCGTATGCAGAGCAGCAATTGTTTGGAAAGCAGGTGGTTTCTTGCCTTCCTGTTCAACAGTCTTGGCTGACTTCAATGATGTAGAAGAATATACAAATTCTTAATTTTTTCTTTTTGTGGGATGCAGAAAAATAGAAAAAAAAAAAAACCAGAAAAGCTAGGCATGGATGGCAAGGCAACCCTTTCCTGT
Organism: Trochalopteron elliotii; assembly: GCA_024734555.1. Lineage (NCBI taxonomy): Eukaryota > Metazoa > Chordata > Aves > Passeriformes > Leiothrichidae > Trochalopteron > Trochalopteron elliotii. The sequence goes on from JANPWX010000020.1 coordinate 467,325, forward strand.
AACTGCTTTGCCCTTTGGAGAGTTAAATCTGTATGAAGCTGAGGAAACATAGCCAGCTTGTAGCCCCTTGCCTTGGTGAGGCTTGCTGTGAATAAGCAGATAATGCATTTCCCTGTGGAACTCCTTACCTGATAACTCCCCTCTAACATGGATTTGAACCTGCCTGTGGCTCTTGGCATGATGGTTTTGTGCAGAGGAATTCAGTGCTGATAAAACTGCCTTTGGAACTGATGGCCACAGGCACAGCCATGGCAGTGGTAAGCTTCCTTTTCCCATTTCAACTGGAAATGTTTTTACTCTTTTTCTGGAACATCCACAGCCATAAAATTCCATTTCCATTCAGCACTTGGCCTGCTGCAAGCATCAGTTCAAGTCAATCATAGTGGAGATTTTAGTTTGGGGAGCTACATGCAGCCATTGTATTGAAACAACTACTGCATTTCATTAGGGCAAGACAAATCTAATCTCATGTCATGTACTCTGCCATCACTCTGCTGTGCCACAACTGAAGATGAAGCTTCAGATCTGTCTTGCTCCTGAGCTGAGCTTAATCTGAGTGTTCACTATAAATGTGTGTAAAACTCCATATCTCATTACTGGTCCCCTGGGCTTTCTCTAAACAAATACAGTGGATTAAAATGCAAGTTCATTAGGTTAAAGTGCTTAATTATCTTAAAACTCTTAGTGTTAGAGTCAGATGTCAAGATTTGATTAGCACTGCAGGGAGGCTCTGTGAGAAGCAAAATGGAAATAGCCATTATCCTACTATAGTCAAAAATGCTATAAATATGTAAATAAGGACACAAATATAGGTCTAGCTACATATGCAATATTTCTTAACTCTCAAATGAAATAATTAGCATAAGTTATTTTGATGCATCCCTATCTCTGATCCTTAATTATATCAATGCTACGTTATTTAATATTCTTTGACAAGTTGTCATAATCACATTCCTTTCGGTCTTGTTTATTGCCTTTCTTACTTATTAAAGTGCCCTTTAGTTGTGTGTAGAGGAAAAATTAGTATCATTTATTACTGACCCCTAATGCACCAAGATTTAGAGTTTTGAGACTGTCCCACAAGGTGTGTTATAAGGATGAATTTTGGCTTGGGAAGAGTTCTCTAAAATGATTAATGAATCACCACCCAGGGAAGAAAGGAAAATACTGTGTCCTACCATAAGAAAACACAACTGTGTTAAAGCAGTAAAGGGATCTGTATTTTCACCTCCCTTGTTCCATGGGCTTTCTTTGTTACTCAAAAAGAGTTGGTGTATAGGAAAGAGAGCAGAAGCTGCTTTCCATGTGAGAAAGACCTGTAATCAGAGTCCTGTAAATGTTTATTTACCAGGTGTGTATGGGAGGAAATGGGGATTGATGGTTTTCAGTGCTTTAATTGCAATTCCATCCTTCCAGTAAGAAAAAAGTGTGGTCCAAACTACCAATATCCACATTCAGTTTCTTTATTCTCTTAATAAGAGAAAAAGAAAAGTTCGTGAAAAGGAAAAAGAACCCTGCTACTTAACAGCAGCAAACAGGAAATGAAATGGAAAATGATCATTAGATTACTCTTGAGGTTACACCTCCATGAATTTCTTTTATCTGGCTATTCTTAGCTTCAAGGGGCAGTTGTGTAAGCCAGTAGCTATAATACTTATTTCTTAGGGCTTTTTTTCCCCCCTGTTTTGAGCTTTGTTTCTTTGTGATTTTTTCTGGTTTGTTTTATGGTTTTATTTTTTTTTGTGTTTTTTTCATACAGGGATTTTATTCTTACAGTGTGTTTATTTTCTCCCAAGAGCTTTCAATCCTTTCTTTAATCCAAGAGGAAACCTGCCACATAACACTACACTGGCAGTTTCCTGTGAGCAGGTGAAATTCCAGGTGTGAGAGTGGTTGTGGTTTACAAAGGCTTGGACAATGCTAACCAAGCATGCCTTTGCTAGATGTGGCAGTGCCTGTTGCAAGCTTTAGTTTGTGCCAGGCAGAGCTGCATAAGAATTTGATGCATTTTCGAGTTGAAACATCTCATCTCTTCTGCTTGGATGCCCAGCACTACACAATATTCATGATGGGTCTGCTCCACTGAGGCCAAGGTATTTAATCTGCAGCTTGCTGCAGGATTCTCAGACCTGTTAACAGGGTGAGGTTCAAGCAGGGAGCAGCTTTCCAGTCTATTCCAGTCCCAAGCGTGACAGCTTTGCTGTAGGAATATTTCCCTTGTATCTCTCTCTCTCTCTCTCTCTCTCTCTCTCTCTCTCTCTCTATCTCTCTTTTTGTGATATGGTAATGAGATTTTTTTACATGGCATCAAAATGGTTCTGTAAATAGCTGAGGCAAAATCCTGCCCCAGGGAAGTAAGTAGAAGTGCTGTTGGAGGGAATTAGAGTCAAATGCAGATATCTGGGCAGGTGGTCTCTAGGGAAAAGAATCAGAAGGCAGAGATGGGCTTGATCAAGCCACCTGCATCCCCACGTGAGTTCCTCCAGAAAGGGAGAAAAGTCATCCATTGAACAATGGTTGTAGCAGAGGGTGTTTAATTCTTTGGATAATGATGGCTCTGTATGGAATTATATTGAAAGCAAAAATTCCCCTTGGTATGTTTCCTTTTTTTTCCAACCCTACCATATTAATATTTCTGTGCCTGGAAAAAAAAAAAAACCAAACAACAAAACATTTTCTCTCAAAACCTGTGTCTGGAAAAAAAAAATCTAACTAAAAGCAAAGATTGCAAGTTGAATAGTATCATCAACACCTTTTAGTTAGTGCTTCTTCAAAGCATATTTGAATTATTTTGTAAGGTAACCTTGAAGATGTGAAGTGACATCCCGTGTCGCTCTCTGTCTTATTTATCCCCAACAGTTTTCAATGCTCGTAACTTTGGGCTTCAGTTTCTGCTTTGAGACCCTGAATCCTCAAGTTCTGTCTTGCACTGCTGACTGCTTGAATTTTCTCACTAATCCTGAAGTGTGTGGATACTCTCATACTGCTGCAAATGCATTAACCCCTGGGTTTCTGTGGATGTTTATAATTTCACCCTCCAGTTCTCACAGGAGGATAGAGAACACCAGAGATGTGCAAGCAGTGAGATGGTTAACTGGCTCCAGGACAGATGTTCACGTTGCTCTAATTTTGACAAAAGTACATTGGCTTCCTGTGAAGCAAAGGATTGATTTTTAAACATAGTATTTGCAGACCAAGCACTATGTGGCTCAAGTCCAGCTCTCTTGAAAGACTTATTAACAGCCCCTCACGTTCTCTTTGTTCTTTGGAAAATCATCAACTGCTTCAGACACCAACTGCAGCTTCCTGGGGTTCTTATACCAGCATTCTATTAATGATTGTTTCTTTTATCTGTTGAACACTTATGCTTTATTATTTCATGTTTTTAGAACTTTTTTTTTTTAATGAAATTCATTAGGTAATTGCAGAATTCATATTTTTTTCTGCAAACAAGTATTGGCTTGCAGTTTCTTAGATTATGCTTTTCTATTATAGAATCAATAAATTTTATCTTCCAACTCCAAAATATACTTTTAAGAAATCTTTTTCAGACCATTTTTTTTAAATGGGTATGACTACCATTATTATTATTGTTATTTTGGTTTATGCTATTTTGCTTATTTTTATTTTATTTATAATTACTAACTTATTTATGAACAGGTTTATAGAATTACCAGACTTCAATGCTAACATCTACCACCTTACTCTGATACGTGCCATACTTTTACAAGTAATAATGCAGGAAAGAACATCAGGAACCTGTTTTTATGGGTTAGAACAGCCCTTTACAAGGTGAGGCTTGGACTTCCAGTGTATAGTGGCTGACATTTTCCCTGGCCACATTACTAATCAGGAGGATTTGCACATCTCAAACAGGAGGATCAGGAATATTAAGAAAGTATTCTAGAGATAACACTGAAACCAGACTTGGTTTTAACAGGCCTTTGAGTGCCATAGCAGTATCTGTGTCTATTTATACATAAATTTCTATATAATCTGCATGCAGAAGTATGTGAAAGGACCTAGATGTTCATTTTCACCATGAACTCCTGTGTGTTTGCCCTCAAACACTTAATAGTTTATGAGCAAACTTTATTAGAATGATGAATTTACAGACATGAAAGAATAGCTCTAAGCCTTAGAATCAGAAATTTCTCTGTATTTGCATATTTGGCTATAATGCTTTTTTTTTTTCAGTAATTACAAGTTTATTTATTTATGTAAAAGAAATTTCCCTTTGCCCTTAATCTTTTTGTGTGCTCAATGTGCACATTTGTCATCAGCTGCAACAATGTAAACACAGAATAAGTCCGTTTAGCTTTCTGTTTCCATTTCCAAAACACATATTTTTCCAGTAAATATTTAAACCCTATTGTCCAGAGCTAAACCTGTAATTCAGTAAATATATATATAAAGGAGTTTCTGATCTCAGATAAAAACTGAGGCAAAACCTAATGACAAAACAAGACATTCAGTTTTCTGCCGCTAATTTCCTGACTTTGTTTGCGGAATAATGTTATAAAATGAATCTAATGTATAAATTGCTTTCACTCCTTATTACTTGCAAGATATTTTAAGCAAATGACCTGCAGTTTACAGATGCTGAGAATCAGTCTTGCTGAATAAGCTACTCATAGGGAAATGTAGGGAACATCGGGTTTCCATTCTCTTTCAAATCCATTGTTATTAACAATTGACTTTTTAAAAGGCCCTCCAAGAGACAATTGAAGAAACAAGTAATGACAACATTTCGGAGCAACTTACCATGGTTTTCCAAATGGTTTTTCTAGGACGTTTGCAGCTGTACAGTATTTTTATTGCATTCTTTTTCTTTTCTTTCTCTTTGATTTCCATATATGGAATTGTAGAACATGAAGAAGAAGTGCCAGTGAAACTCAAACCCATCATGGACTGTCCTTAGGATAGAGCTGCTTGTCTTTTTCCAAGATTCCAGTGATCATTTCAGAAAGGAGGTAATTCTCAGTGTGATTTCTTCTCTCTCTTTTTTCTTCTCATTTTTGTTGCAGAAAGTTACTTTTCTCCTTTATAATCAGCGAAATTGATCCCATTTTATCACAATTTAGATCTTCTAATGCCCTGCAGCAGACTCAGTCCGCAGTGTGTTACATTTGACATCCTTGAGTCACAGCTTAAATTCAAACTTTTGTCCCTGTTTAAGAAGGCAGAAAAACCTGCTGGCATAAATTGACTGAACATTACTGCCTGGATAAAAATGTCACTCCTTTAAAACTGAGTAACACCAGTGTGCAGAATTCCACCTTGATGGACTGTAATTGAACAAAATGTTCCTAGGATGCCTGGCTTTCTTATCAGTTTCATTGTTTTTCATCTCTTAGTGCATTATGAAATGCTGCATGTGATTCGGATCATTTATTCAGACTGCTGTGAGAATGGTCTTTCAAAGCAGGTTTTGAGATATTTAATCTTATTATTTTACAGTAAATATATAAAAGCTTGGAAATAAACAATAGGAGAGGCATGGATGAATGACACAGATGTTTTACATATCACAACCATTATGTTTACACTGGAATGGGAATAGAGGAGGAAAAAAGCCAGGTATGATTAAGCCTATAAGCAATTTTTGTGGTGGCTAGTCATTAGGAAAAATAGACAGTCATAATTTTCATGCCACTGCTGTTTTCCATCCTTCTCTCAGGGTAAATTACAAAGGAAATTTAAGTCTCCTCTAAAGTATGATGGGGTGTATGGCACATTTTTCCTACCATCTAATGAGGCTCTCTAAAAATCATAATTCTGGGGAATGCTAGAGATATGGATAAAGCACATTTAAATATGTATTTACAGTAAAATATAAAGAAGGCAAAAGAGAGATTGATTCATACAGTACAAACTCTGAGCTTTGGCTGGGAAAATGTTTCTACTGTTCATGCAGTGGCCACAACTCAGCCACAAAAATGATCACCTGCAGAAAGCCACTCTTTGTAAGTTCTCAAAGAAGAGGAACATTTTGTGCCCTGCAGCTTTTTTCCTTTCATGAGAAAGAGCCTGTTTCATGAGGCATAGGTAATTCTTGTATGTGAAAATCTGTTAAAGGTAAGATATCCCCTAACCACCCCAGTGCTGGGCACTGAAAACTTCACACATGTGCAGGCTGAGTGCTCCAGCCCCTGACCTTAAAGGTGTCTGAAGTTGAGGATTAAGAAGCTTAAGAGGTTTAGTCCAGGCAGATCCATGATGGGTCAGTTTATCTGCAGGCCTTGGGCACCTTCAGTAACATCTGCTGCTCACAGCTGGAAACAGGATCCCAGGGAGTGGAAATAAATCCTGGGCCAGGGTCACTGCTCATGATCAAAGGTCTGGGTTTACATGTATGGCTTAGCCCTGCATCTTCCATAAACTGAGAAATTAAAATACTCCACAAACTGAGAAATTAAAATACAATTGTTTTAAAAAGAATTGTGCAGTTTACCCTCTCTCATGGACAACTGACCCCAACTGATCCCAGCCTTCTCCATGTGATACCCACAGCTATAACCACATCCCAGATTTCCCTTTAAAATGAGACCATGGCTAAGAAAATGTGGTGGCTGTGTTTATACCCACACAGACTTAATATGTGTAAAGTCTTTATCAGATTTTGTGATGTTCAGACTATTTGCTCAGGAAATGAAAAGTTTTCTCTCTTCTAGAATTGCCCTGCCCTTTTTCTCATTTCAAAGTATTCCAGCAAGCAGGGGACAAGTGAGGCTGGAGGAACAGGGCAGGAAGAGATCTGTCAATTCCAACACATTTTTCAGCCAGTGCACAGCATATTGTGGGGAAAGGAGTTTTGGAAGCCAGTGGCTATAAAACACCTGCTTTGCTCTGATTAGTGAAAAATTTTCCCACTGCCACCAGCACACCATGAAACATCTTTTTTGTCTTACAGAAGCTCAAGTCCAAGTGTTGCATACTGATTCCTTGGGAGGAAATATGATTTCTCACAATAAATATTTTCTAGAGAATAATTATAGTGGATCCTGAAGAGTTCTGTAAGCTTTAGGTTTTACTTTTAATTAACTAGTGTGAGACAAATATGAATCCACAGGCAGTTAATAGCATAACTGTATCTGACTCTCAAGATATAAATAAACATTATAAAATAAATTCAGTGTGCCGAACAAAGTCTCCCTTAGTTGATATCACTGTGAAGAAATAGCAAATCTAAAATCTTCTGAATGAAAATTCATGAAGGTTCAAGTATTCCACATATTTATACATATATGAACAGATCTATACATGGATGTATATAAATTGAGGAAAATATGGATCCTTAGCTCATAACATTTTATATTATCTCATATGAATTTCATGGTGCAATGTGTTCAGCTCAGAATTCTTAGGTGTCTGCATCCAGTGGAGACATTTGAAGGAACAGCAGCACTTCAGTGTAATTCTTTAAGAACAGAGTTCTTGCAGGTAACATCAACTTTTCTGATATTAAAACAAAGCTTTCAGGATTAGGAGATGTTGCAAAAAATTACTCCAAATTAGGAGAAAATAAAATGCATTCTAATGTCCCATCAGATTTGTGGGTTTCATGCTACAGTAGGAAGAAGTGGAGTGGCATCAGAGTATAGAAACAAATAAGATATAAGAAAACAAGGCAAACTTTTGGAGAACTAATTATAATTTGAATCTCTTGGGAGCACAATACCTAGGAAATCAAATGTAATTATAGGGATTAGCATGATATGAGACACATGGCATGAACAAGGCTCATAGAAGTAGCACACAGACAATTTCCAAATTCAGGGAATCTTCAGCAGCAGCCGAGTAGAGAGTGGTAGAAAAAACCCCCTGTACTTAATAGAATGAGATGAATGAGTTTTTTTCTACAGTTTAAGAAGCCAGAAAAAAAAAAAAAAAAACAACAACAAACCCAGAGAGGAATAAAACAGCCCAGGATTGAGGGGTTTGTCCCCAAAACCTTCTGAAGTCACTGGTATTGTTTTGCCCAGAATTTAGAGACCTTCATCAGAAACCCCAGACTGGATTGAAGCCCCTGGCAGCAAGGGGAGGTTGTTTCCTCTGACAGTATTAATGTTATGGAAGTTGTACTGAGTGAGCTATTTCCAGCATAAATAGAGCCTTTTTTGCTCTTTTAGGCAGGAGACAAAAGAGTTATCACTTTCAACACTATGTGCAATTCTTATTGCTTGTGTTCTGGAAGATTAGAGTGTAACAGAGTGATTGAGGAAGTGGGAGCCTTGCTTATAAGGAAAAAGAAAGGGCCTGGCAAAATAAAAACAATGTTTAAATGTAGAAGAGACAAGCATGGAACAGGGGGAAAATTGTCTCAGCTAACAGATAACACTTGTCAAAAGACAAATAGGGATAACCTCAAATTATATGAATTTATGAGGAAAATTAAAAGCAGCTTTCAGATTCTCAGAGGGATGAAAGAGGAACATATAGGTGCTGGGAATTTAGCTGGTTGCCATATTAGTTCTGCCACAGGACTGGAGAATAAAATGTTTGATGACAGGAGAAGGTCAATTTCAGCCTGTTTCCCATTTTCTTGGCAGTTTGAACTTTTGTCAGCATATTTCAGGTAAATACTTTGGAAATCAGTGTTTCATCTTTCCACAAAAGTGTCTGTGTTTGCCTTCCCAAAAGCTGAAATGCACCTTTATGTTTAGGTGTGTAGACTTTGACCACTTGCATGTAAACAGATCAATACACTAAACATGGTTAATGTGACACTTAAAAATGTATTTTCTTTGCATGGAACACAAACAAGTCTTGTAAGCAAATTTTCAAGGTATTTTCTGGGTATTTAAAAGTTTAAAGGCTGTTTTAAGTAGAATTATCATTCTTCCAAACAACCTGTTGTTCAAATGTAAATTTTGAGTGAATCCTATTCTCATACCATATTAGCAGTAAAAATTCAGATCACTAAGGCCTTTTTGGATAGTCACAGAATTTCTTTCTGCAGACAAGGTAATTGAATAACAAGGGTACTAACATAACTGCTATGTCTTCCAAAATTGTTAATTCTGCCCACTATATTTGTGGTCTCATTGAGATGCTGGTGATTACAGTGGTTGCAAATTAATTTATGTTTGGCAATGAATTTTATTCACAGGAAATTGCAATAATAAATATATTACTAATGGACTATCTTTCTATAAGGCTCTTCATTCAACCTTTAATTACGCAGCCACATTCTTTAAATGGGCAAATGTATTTTCAATTATTAACATTAAAGTGATAGGTATGGGAGAAAAGGAATATTGCTATTGCATTTTTGCTTGTACAAGCAGAAGGTCAGACCTTCATTATCACTATATTCTCTTTGGGAATTTGACAGAGGTTACGTTACTAGTAAGATAATTAACATTACAAAAAGATTTATGTATTTTTAGGCCAATTTTTCTGCTGGCAATTTATTTTCATACCCGTGGAAAATTACTTGTTGCATAGGTCTAATTTTTTTTTTTAATGAGACTAAAACAAGTTAAAAATGGAACAATAATAAATTTATGCTTTTGATAATTAAGTCTAGATTGCAAAAAAAAAAAATACTGAAAACTGTGAAAAAATTGTAAGAAGTTATTGTTGAAACTCTGATTTTGGAAGTCTTAAATGTGTCGTGGAGGCAGAACAGGAAATTTAATTTTTCCCTGCAGCAATCTTAGTTCTCCAGACTCATGGACTTCTCCAGGTGTTGTTCTCCTTTATGCCTTTGTTTGCTTTGCATTCTTGGGCTGTATCTCCTTGGTGTTTGTTGCTTAACTGCTCGAGCTAACAAACACCTGACAGCTGTACAGGAGGAACTGCAGCCCTCTGCAGTGCCCAGGAACAGATCTCGTGGTGCACATCCATCAAAGTGGCACCTGGAGAACCCTGCGAAGGATTCTGTGTCTTAATGAAACTTTGACAGCCCTGCAAGGGCCTGCAGAGCCTTGTCCCTGAGTGGAAGGTGGGGAAAGTTAACAGATTGGTTCCCGTCCTAATTTATCATTTGTCAGGCCTTCAGGTACCTGTATTTAATCCTGAATTTTTCATTGTTGGATATTCTGGACTTAATTTTCACACCGTGTTGTGTCAAAACAAGAATAAATCACTGCTGGATGCAGAAATACCTTTTTTGCAGAAATAATGGAAGAGAGTGTGCCTTTTTAAAAAAATTTGGGCAGCTACAAATATTTTTTAGCTTTCTAAGTAAATGAGCTGGATTGACTAAAATCAAGTAAATTGATTACTGATTTTGGTCTTGCTACTGTGTTTATAAATTTATGCTATCTGCAATTTGAGATTGTTTGAATTTTTTAAAAAAGACCTTATGACTTTTTATTTGATAATGAAATGCCTTAGAAAGGTACAAAAGTTCTGAAAAGGGCTGATAAAATCTCTAGTCTAACAAAAGAACTGAGTCTTGCAAGCTTTAAATCATTGTAACCCTTTCTTTTCCCCAAAAAAACAATAGGAAACTTCTAAAAGAGAATCTAAAACATGTTTTTTGTTGTTACATCACTTTCCAAAATGTAAGAATAGATACCATTATTTAAGATAAAATTGAAAAAGATATTAAGCTTTAATAACAAAAGAACCCCCTAAGGTAATGTATTTGTTTATGCATGTAAAAATTATCAGTGTTCTAATGGCCACATGAAGCTTAAACCTGAATTTAGGAAAAAAAGGAAACAAACACCCTAAATAGGCCATGTGCTTTATTTGAACATTTAAATAAACAAATAAAATTTTAAAAATGCTGTTCCTGCTATCGCTTCTTATTGGGGTCCTTTAAACGTCTGGAAAGCTGGCCAGGTACCTACTACTGCTTCAGTGTTTTAATCTCAGGCCTAGATTTTCCTTGTGGGTTTTTTTTTTCCTCTGGTGATGAAACATCCATGAGCAAACTCAATAAAACTGAGAGACGTGGGCAAATACTACATAAAAAATGGATGATCATTTTCCAGAAATAAAAAATGTGGTTCAATTTTGCAAGCTTCCCTTACTGTGTCAGTAATATTAGTGGACTTGGAAAAAAATGACACTGTGAGATGCAATATTACTTTGTTATTAATATTTTAAAAATAAAACATTTCTGGGGTTTATACATCAAATTATGGGATATGTAGCTTCTTCAGTGTCAGCTGGCTCTCTCAGTCCTCTTAAATTTGGGAATTTCCTCCTCTGTTTTCCTTCTCAGTACTTCATTTGCCATCATTTTCTCCTGGGGATTTTTTCATTGCTATGCTCATCTTTGCTTCTCCTCTTCCTGTTCACTTTCCTGCATTGCTTATAATTTTTCTCTTTCCCGCTTAAATCTGTTTTCTCTTCATTTTCTGTTGTTAATTTTCCCATCCTCCACTCTCCCTTCCGATCTTGCTTCTACTTTACTCGCAATTTCTTCAGTTTCTCTTTTTTTTTTTTTTTTTTTTTTTTTTTTTTTTGTATTAGTCTCCTTTTCTCTTCTTTTACTCTTTTTATTTGCTCCTTTTACATTGACTGTTTTTCCCCACCTTATCCACTGCATCCTCTGCAAGGAGTCCTCGTGGAGGTTTTCTTTTGTTTCCTGTTTGCACTCTGCCCTGGAGTCAGCCACTGCAAACACTACAGATACCATGAACAGTAATTCTCCAGGCAAGCCCATCATCATTTCAGGAAGTGATCCCAGCATGCTGGTTTCCCATGCATAGTTAGTGTGCCCTCATTCAGGACACACACATTATTATATGTCTTTTTTCTGTGGTGCTGGCCCATTTCTATGGCAACACTGCATCTCTGCCATTTGTGTGTGATGGAGATTCTGGCAGGTGGGTTCCTTTAGCAGGTCAAAATACTTGTAATATATAGAATGTTTGAAGAGGCTAAACAGCAGCAACTCTTCCATCTAGTCCATAAACTGAATGGAATTTAAACAGCATTTTTATAGCGCACCGCCCCCCCCTTTTCTTTTTGTCTTAACAATCTACTTAAATATGGTCAAAGAACAGAATAAACACATTTATATTCATTCTTTCTACTTTAAATAATAACATTTTTTTTAATCAGGAAAATTCTTCAATAACAGCACTTCTGTGTTTACTGGCAAAATCTTTTCTAAAGCCTGTCTACCTTGTAATGCAAGACTTCCCCTGGCAAGGGGAATGTGATGTTATCAGAGAGTCATTAGGTTTGGAGAAGACCTCTAAAATCATGGAGTCCAACTATTCACCCTGCTCACAAATAATACCAAAAGGAAAATAAATTACAGTCTGTGTTCCAGACTCTAAGACAGATTTTTAAACCTGTTCCTGGCACAGATACAATGATCTTTATAATTCTGCCAGAAAAATGCTTGAGTGTGCACCTCATATCTGGGTTTCACTCTGCAGTGAGTGGTGCTTTTTGGTTGCTAGGGCTGTTTGAGACCTAATTCTGGGACTCTTAGATTGGACACTTCATTAACTTAAATGAATAAAGATTCAAATCACAAAAAATGAAATAAAAAAAGAAAGCACTTCATTTTTTCTACTAAATCAAAGTGTTAAACATCAAGCCTATTTTTACTTTTGAATAAGTTCTAAAGAGATATCATAAAGTTATAATGTCTGATTATTTTTTCTTTCCCATTCATCTTCATTAACACAATTAGAAATGTTTAAACGGATGATGTGGAGTTGATAATGCTGTTTCAAATACTTCACCTCTATAAGTCTGAATCATAAAGACCACCTTTCTCTGGGTTAGAAAAAGATCTAAGAAAAATATTCTGAAATGCAGGCTCTGAGGATACTAATTTTAGCTTTTCTGCCAGTATCCCTTCAAGACCTTAAAACTCAATGTAACTGCTCTGTAGTTACCATCTTGTTAAAAATTTTTAGCCACTAATTATTTTAGCCACTCTGTCTTTATAGATGCTGATAATCTGGCTTTTGCATTTCTTTTCTCCATTGTCTATATTTTTAAAAATTATTATTTTTAAGCTACTTGTGTTCTTTTTTCTCTCCTATGCTTTCATAGCAACTTTATTTTATCCCTGCCTACTTTTCCTGAAGAGACAGAAAAGCGCTGCAATTTTTTTTTTTTTACAGAGTGGAATATTTCTTGCTTGATGGTGTATAAAACCAAGAATGGTGTGGACCTGACCATAAATTTGTATAAATCTGAGTGTGCAGCCTTTGAACATCTGCTGTATATACTACCAGATATCCTGCTCCCACTGCCATTCCAACATAATCAGACTCCTTTAAGTCAAAGCTAAAGGAAAGAATGTCTTTCCCAGGTACTCAAGCTACACCACAGGTATAACAGGGATTGTGCCAGAATGGAGTTTGTCAGGGAAATGGGTGAAAAGTCAAACAATTCAGTTGAGTGTGGCAGAATACTTGTGAGAATGAATTCAATATCCAGACAGAGATACAAATATAAACATAGGTACAAATACATATATACATAGAGATACAAATGTCTCTACAGAGATACCAAATAAAGCAGCAATGAAAATGGAGCTGTGTAGGGGACCTCTGATGGCAGAATTAATGAATAACTGACATTTACTGACTTCTGTTGCATTGCACCCAGGTTAGTGTAGAGGAACAGTATTGACCTGTGGAAAAGGTTCACCAGTGCAATTAATGTATCTGTGGCTCTGTCCAGGTTCCTTGTGTATTAGCTGGACTGGCACCGTGCAGGTGGCAGAATAATTCTGAGGCACATTTCAGCTGAAATGGCAGGGCACTCAGGCAGCTGGGACAGAGCTGCATTCCCACTTCAGGGAAAGGAACAACTCCATCAACTTCTGCTGTGGCCCCTGCACCCCCCCGTGCTCTGGAGATCACCCTGTCTGTCAATTTAGGTGCGTGCCCACTTGGGGTGACTGATTTGGGTGGAAACAACAATGACAACAAAGTAACTTTGGCTTTGATTCAGTGCTAAGTGTGGTGAGTGGATTTCTTCCAAGGTGGAAGCACCACTTGAAATAGGAAATAATGATTCTGCACATAGTCAAAGGTAAGGAATTAATCTTTACCTGTGATATGACCCTAATCAAAGCACTTGCCTGTGAGGCAGATGCCACACAGCTGATATTTGAACAATTATGAGTGCCTTATCCCACTTATCAGACCTTGTGAAAGGCTTCCATAAATCCTTTGCTGCTTTATCCATTAATGTGATAAATTTGCATTATTCTAGGTGCTATTGCCTTGAAGACGTGTTTTGATGTGTTCCAAAAATTCAGGCTTAACTTCTTGATGAGGTAAACTCTGTGAAGTCACTGACATTTCATTAAGTTATATGCAAATCTGGTGTTTTGTGTAGTAGGGTTTATAGTGTAACAATAAATACAACACTCAAATGAAAAAAGTAAGGGCTTAGTTTGAAGCTAGGTGGTCATAGTCATATTCTTAATACAGATTTTATATAGGCATGATGCCATTTATGCAAAGGTTTCAACATGTCAAATAATGGGTTTATCACAAATACATTTTCAGTAATCTAGAAATCAACAGGGACTTTGCCATGAAATCTGAGATGGCCAGGATTCCATAAAGTATGAAAAAAGGTATGACAACATTTTCCCAGTGTCAGTGTTCAAAGTGAGCCTCAGCAAATGAGGATGCTGCTTCATTATCTTCCTGCTTTCTGTCACAGCCTGAATTACATTGTGTTTTACATCCAAGTATCTATTCTAAATTCCTTCAGAAAGTCAAACACTAAGACGATCCCTTGTGAAACTAAAATTTGCAGAACAAATTTGTTCTGCTATTATTGTCTCTCTAGTTTACACACAGCTCTCTCCATCCACAAACCCAGTACTACAGTAGAGGAGGTGTTTCTGTGTCATGGAATGCAAAGAAATGATTAATCAATGAATCACAGAGTAAATAAATTAGATGGTGATATTCTGGCACTCATGCCACGGGCATTTTTTTGCACACAAAGAGCAGGATCCTTCTTCGAGAAGGGATATGGAATTGTTCAAGCTCATCTCAATTTAGCCCCAGGCACCCACACTCCCCACTGGGAGCTGAGTATTTAATTTCTTGGAGCATTTCTATTACTAATTTGTCTAACAGAAACAATCATCCTAAAATGATCAGGTCTGCTCTGCTAATCAGGATTACATTATTAATATCTGTAAAATCAATAAGATCAATTCTGATCTCTGCTGGGTGAGAATTTTACTCTGCAGTGGACAGAATAAAGGAAATATGCTTCTTTTAGGGCAGGCATATGATGGCTGTCTCTGCATGGATGTAAACATTTGAATAAAAAATGTTGTAACTGGCCATGAGCTGTGCATGAACATGCTGCAGAAAAAGCATATTCTGTTACACGTGGCTAAAAAACTTGTTGCTGAAATCAGCTATAAAATGAGAAGGCTGTGGGTTTTTTTTTTTTCCTTTTTTAATGATAAGAAAACATGGATTGAAATCTCTGGGGATACACAGCAGAATCTACATTGACAGCCTCTCCTCCCCCCCAAGCCAGATAAGAAAGCCTATTAGGCAGATGGTATCACACATGAAAAAAGTGATCAAGCTGTGAGCAAGAAAGCCAGATCTACTTAGTGTGATAATTAGAAAAGAAAGAGCCCCAAAGGAAGCAGAGAACAATAAAATATAATATCACAGCTGGAAAATGGGGTGGAGATTGTATTTTGAATCCAAGAATAGGTCAGATGAAGACAAAATGAAGGAAGGACAATGAAATTGGAGGGGAAGAATTTGGGGAGAATGTGCCTATCAGATTTTAAGATAGTAGTTTACTGTGCCACTGAAAACAGGATTGTTCTGATTCCTGTCTGATGCCAGTTCAGGAATTTGAAGTACAGCACTACTAGTAATATATTTTTTTAAATTTCTGTGCTCTGCCCAGCAAGTAATTTTCTGTATTTTCTTGTCCTATGCGTATGTGGATGCATGGTGAAGAAACCCATTTACAGCCACAAGCTTTAACTCAGCTCATAATTATACTATAAAGTGGTTTTGTAGATAAAAATACAACATAGCTTAGTAGTCAAAAGATAGCCACTGAGTTAGATCCATGTTGTTATCTCATTGAATAATTGTGTTTCAGGGTATAAAATCTTAAAAACAAACAAACAAACAAACAAACAAACAAACAAACAAACAAACCCCTTAAAATAAAATAAAAAAAGCGCCTTACTATCTTTATAAGTTGTTTGAAAATAGATAGGGAAAAAAAAATGAAACCAAAGGGGTGTTTTTCTCCCCCTCTTCTCAGCACATCAAATTCTATTTTCAATTACTGGAGAAAAGGCATTTTCTCCTCGCAGTGGTAAAACATTTTCTTTTTTCCCTGACTGCTGTAGAGGATTTTAAAACTTCCAAGTGTTCCAAAAACCCCTTCAGTATTTAGAAGGCATCAAAAGTAAGTGCTAGGCTGCAGTGCACAGGACAACTCCATCAAAATGCACACAGGGATCAGCTCTTTCAGAACCCACATGGACCCATGCAGGCATTTTATGTTTTTGAATTTTTCTGTAGATTTAAATGACAGGCACCCTGCCTCCTCCATGTCTTGCCATTAGGTTATGGTTTTATTGCATCTAAAAATATTATTTTAAGTGTCTAGATAGCTTAACTTAGGAAAAAATTGTTAGCTCATCAGTTTGACCTTTAGCTTCACTAATATTCCTTTACAAATAACTCTTATTTCAGTGCTTATTTCACTTCCAAACAGTCCTGACTTTGGCTTTCAAAACAATTAAAAACTCTACTGACTCATCCTGCTTCTGAAACTCAGGTAGCTCCAGAGTGAACATTGGTGGCCATTAAGAAAATCCATATTTAAACTCCTGTTCAACTCTAAACGACCTCCATGGTAAAGCTTCCATTGGGTTTGGGAGGGAAGATTCTTTTACACAAAGATGGAGACATTTTTTCAGTGAATTCTCACCAGTTCAGGTCTGTATTTTCATGAGTAGGGATCAACATCACTGGTTTTCAAGGTTAATAGCAGAAGTCTCAAAGTGGACAATGATGATTCTTCCCTGTGGGAACTCCCTTCAGCCATGTAAATCTTGTTCTTCTCTAGTAAAGGAGACATGTTCATTCATAAAAGAGATAGTAATGCTTCACACCCTTTCTCTGCTGAGGTTTGAATTTATTTATTATTTTTGGAGAAAAAGATGGAAGGAGGTCTAATGAATGAAAGATAATTATATAATGTACAATGGGGCAGGTTTTATCTGTTTTAAATTATTCCCTTTGGTTTAACTAAATTTACTTTCTTTCTGTGGATATTAGCAGAAGAGGCAAGTAACCTCTTTGTGTTTATCTTGGCATCGTATAGTTTATGAATATTTCACATAGCATTACTTAATAATTTTTTTATATTTAAACCCAACATTTTATTTTATTTTATTTTATTTTATTTTATTTTATTTTATTTTATTTTATTTTATTTTATTTTATTTTATTTTTCTTACTTTATTTTATTTTCCAGGACATTTTTCATATAAGCTTTTATTTCCCTCATTTTTATATATCTTGCTTGAATATTTCGACTTTCCCTCATTATTGTTTCCTTCCCTGGGAAAATAAAACAAATATTAAAGATAAGGTCTAGTGGAATGCTGCTGTTTGTTTTTCTCTTTTTTTTTGTTTTGATTGATTGTTTTTAAAGGAAGGAGATTTGGAGGAATTCCTAATACAGTTTTTCCTTTTTCATGTTTTGTTTTACTTTGTTTTGGTTTTCAAACAAATTTTTTCACTTGCTCCAGGCAGAATGTTTTACAGATTCATAGTACAGAGTGAAGAGAGAGCCTTGAAGTGCTTTACCAGAGATTGCTGAGGAAAACTATGGACCAAAATTTGAACTTGCACCCATATCTCTATAAAAATCTTTATTATTTGTCACAAACATAAACACATCAAAATGTTTTGTTGATCCTGCTGGGCCCCTTCCAGCTCAGGATTTGATTCTTAGGTTGAATGGAAACACATCACATGTAGCAACACCAGAAATTACTTCAAAATTGTGTAACACGCCTACTTAAAACGTTTTCTTATGACACTCAAAGGTTCTGGTTTTGCTGACACATGGAAAAATAGGAAAACTCATTCTTGGGTTATTCTTTTTTCACCCTAAGGAAACCTTCAAAAATTCTTATTGCAGCACGTAACTCTCCTTTCTGTCTTCCTTTATTTTCCTTAACTTTATGTAATAGAGGTATAAAATTGGCATAAAAATAAACATTTATTTATATAGAGACAGACACAGTTTTACTTCATGCTCACTCCTATGAATGTCCAGAAACATATACTTCTGCTGAACAGGGCTTTAGGAAGGGTTTCTCTGAAGGCTGTGGCATCAGTAATCTGTATTATTATGTGGAAATACAGAGTCCTTCACATCTTAAAAAAATATTTTTCATGTGCTTATTTTGGTAATTGTTTAGTAATAGATAGTAATAAAAATTTAGCAATAATTTAGTACTAACAGTAAACAGGAAAAGAAAGGTTTACATCTTGTTTTATACAAGTGACACATCTGAATGGCGTTGCCTTTGATTGTACTTTGTATTTTTAGTTTAATGCAAAAATAAGCAATTTAATTGTCATTAACTTCAGCCATATTTTTGTCAAATTTCCTTAATGTCGATCAAACAGACTTTTAAATACCACAGGAAACCCAAAGGAAATGACATCTTTAGATGTTTATTCACATGATATTTGGAAAGCATTGATCAGGGAGGGAGAACAGAGCAGAGGCTTGCTTATTGTCACCTGAGGTAGTGCCTGAGCAGAGAAACAGCATGAAATAGGTTTGTCTGCACCTGTTGGTAAGAGATTTTTATGTTACAAGTAAATCCTGTTCCTGTAAATGACAATAAATAAAATATTTCCCTTTAATATTCCTCTAATGGGAAAAGTTTATGTACCTCATTCATATGAGAGTGGTAATGCTATAGACAGAAAAGCTGAATGATTCAGCTTCAGTCAAAATGCAGTTTAGGTGCTTTTATTGGAATGAAAACAGAACTGATATTTATCTCCCTGTTAGTGTCTTCTAGAGCAATGAGAGCTTTCTGCTTTGTCATATTTTACACTCTCTGTGTTATCTGTATCCATCAACCTGACTGATTATTCTCTGCAGCCAACACCACATTCTCTGTACTACACCACGCTACAGAGGCAAAGTGAAAATGCTACAGAAAATGCTGCTCTGAAGCTCTGATTTTCTCAATTTATCATGCTTTTATTACGATTTTGTATGTTTTTATTCACTATGTGTTATTTTTGGCTAAGAGCCCTGTCTGTTAAAGACTTTCAGAGATGTTTTGTGAAGCAGGGATATTTCCATTAGGGATCACCCCCTGGCGCTCTTTCCAGCCTTGTGTTCCCTGGTGACAGACCCTCATACTCACCCTTGCTTCAGTTTGCTGTTTCCCTCCTTATTTCTCATACTGCATGATTTGTGAAAACCTCTGACAAAGTCTCCTCAGAGTCAAGAGAACTCTTCATTTATCTCAGGTTGTTTTTGTCACTCATAAGGCCTGAGGAGGCCCAGCTTCCAAAGGAGGCCAACAAAATGCTCTGTGACTGTCACAGGTGTGCTGATGGACATGGTTCTCCTTTGAATATACAAACTGACATGTTCTGTGTACTCCTAGACAGAGTCAGTACCTCAGCTGCTTTAAAGTGACTATAACTTGTTGTTTTTACCATGATTTACTGACCCTCACTCTTTTCCTTACAGTATTGCAGCAAGCAGTTCCTCTAAGCTCTTATGTCTCCTATAAGAAAACATCATGAATTACATTTTTTTAACTGGCAGAATTAGTCCATGCTCTGTTTTTTTTTATAGCTGCCTATAATTATAGCAAACAGAAATTCATTGGCTTGTGTTGGTTTGTAGCACTAAGACTTTTAAACAGCTCCCACCTCCCAGGTTTCACTGGAAACTTTCTTTTTTCTTTTAATGCTCATACTTAACCCTGAGTATACTTACTAATATGAAACAGGTATTTATGCTTCTCATTACTAGGTAGCAGGCTCAAAGTGATGGTGTCCACTGTTTTTAATACTTTTTAAACCTTCAATGTTTTGCTTGTTTAACAATATCCACACAAGTCCACAAGCACAACAGGATTTGGAATCCACTTTCAGCTGGTGGTGTTCTGTTGTCTACACAGATCAAAACATGTTACAGTTAAACCTTTTATTAAAATGTCTTTTAAGACATTTTTCTTGGTGGTTTGTTTCTACAAGGTGTCGATTTCTATCCTGTCAGTAAGCTTGAATAGTTCAGAGCCCTTGCAACTTCACAGAAATATATGGTTTCTTTCAATATTAATTTCCCGGTTAAACCACAATAAATATCTTGTTTCTCTTACAACATTTTCTGGTGAGAATGTCTTCCCTTGATTAAAGTTTTATTTAATTATGTTTTTTTCAGGCTGCTTTTCTTTACTCCACAAGTCCTGGTAAAATTGAGTGTAGACCAGTACCAAAATATCATAGGAAGTAATTTGACTCCATTGCATAATTTAAACTGGACAATACTAAAATCTATTAAAACTCCTTAATGAATATTTTTTATATAAGTTTCTATGTCTGTCTCTCATGTCTCACTCTGCTTCTCTATATGGTCTCAGAGAAACATGGTGCTTTAAATTTTCATGCCTCTAGTGTGTAAAAAATCCTCAAAAAATTTTTTTTAGGCTTTTGGAATTGGTGACCCAAATGATAAGACCTGCATGAGTTCTTTGAGTTTGCATCAACTTTTGATTACAGCAGGATGAATGAAAATCCCTCCCTGCCAGTTAGAGAAATATCACTGTTGCTTAAGTGTGCTGAGGTCAGGAGAGTCTTTCCCCTTTCCAGATCCTTTGTCCTCAGTGTAGGATTACACTTTCACACCATTGTACATCTGGAAGAAAATGTTGTCAAATATTATTTGGCTAACTCTAGAGCAATCAGGAGCCAAAACATTTCTCAGCATCTTAGGGGCTGCTCCCAGGAGAACCAGCAGTGACACAAGCTGGAATTCACTGCTCCTAAACTTCTCCTGTCTGTCTCCACAAGGATGGAAAAGAGGCAAGAGAAAGACTCCTGCAGAAGATTTACAGTAAAAACTACATCCTCTCGAGAAATTCCCTGAGTGCACTTCTAGCATTTCTGAGGGTTTCCTTTACCCTTAACCTCATCATATTCATATGTCTTGTCAGCAACATGCAATAACAGCTCCAGGTTCAGCCTTTAGAAGTCTCCATGAATGAGGGCAACATAAAAGTTATACTTTCACTGACACACTTTCATCTGCCAAAAATGGATGAAACCTTTTATCTGAATACTTCCTTCTCTTGCATCTAATGGAAACATTTTTCATTTCCTGATCTGACCAACTCCAGGAGTAGTTTAATTTTATTTGGCGTGTGGCTCTAACGAAAAGCAAAAATGATGTGTCTGCAAAGCTACTCACAAATACATCTGGGCATTTATGCCACTGCTCAGAGGAGTTACTGCTGGGGGTTTGGTGCAAACCACTTTCCTCTCTGTCCCCTGCTGTTTCTGACTTGGTGGTAGGATTGTGTGTTACTGCTCCATTTAATGAATTTAGAATTTAATGCTAAGAATAAAACATTGAAGATGGCAAATGCATAATGTTTCTTTCCACATTGTAGATGAAGAGCAAAGTGCTCTGGTACACTAAGTGAAGCTGTCATAAAAAAATAATTCAATCACAAAGCCAAATATTAACAACTGATTTGCAAGCCAGTGGGATTTTTTAAGTCCCCCAAAGAAACCACCAACTGCCTTGCATTAACACTTTCTTGTTAAAACAGTTGAGTCATAAAGTCTAAAATTTCAATGAATGTCAATCTTATCAGTGATAATAATGTGTAGGTATTAATATACTCTCCATCTGTTTCTGCTTTCTTTCATTTTCAGAAAAAAGAATTCATTCAGTAGGTAACTTAAACCTAAGACTAACAAAAAATTGTATTAGTATCAGACACTTGTTCAGCAAATTAATTTCACACAGTGCTCACAATATATATATGTGTTAAGAGGAAAACGAATGGTTTTCATAATGTATAAAAATGGATGGTGGAAAAGGCAAGAAAGAAGGTCTACACCACCCAAACCTTGCCTTTCACCACTGAAAATGTCCTACTACACACTTACTCTCCATACATAATGGGCAAAAACTCCATTACTCTAGGTTTGTGATGGTTCGAATCTGAGGAGTTTTTCACGGGATATAGCTCCATGGAAATTCATTAATTTAATCCTAGAATGATGAACTGAGGAATTAGGCCCTTTATTCTTAATAAAACTCATATTGTTCGCTGAGTACTTTTCTCTGTTAAAATCTCATTTCCAAATATAACTCCTGGTTTTGAAAACCCATGCAAACATGCCTGGCACTGGAACCAGACACGAGGTTACTCATTTTGTTGAGGTTAGCATTGACCCTACATCCTGGAGTGGTGGGACAGTGACACTGGGAGCCTTCTTTGCTGGGAGAAGGTGTCCAAGCCTTCCCACAGGTGCAGGGGATGCATTTTTTGAGCAAGCAGCACATCTGCAGTGTCTGTCAGCATCTGCAGTTGTGGGCAGAGTCAGACCTGCTCAGCTCTAATGACTTGTCTGGTTGCTGCAGCAAAGGGACATTCACATCTGGCCCCTGGAAGACAAAGATGACATTTTGTCAACTGTTAATGGGAGCTTCCCCCTCACTCAGGCAGCTTCAAGGCCATGTGATCAGTTCATAATTCAGGACTGCGAAATTGCTTCTTGCCAGTGTGAATCTTGGTGTGGCTCAAGGAGAATCTCATCCTCCATTTCTCCTCCTGCGACTAATAGCCTGGCAGCAGAGTAGCAGGAAAGAAAGAAGACCCTTCAGATTTCAAACATGCTGTCCTTGAAAATGTAAGCTGTATCTCTTGTAAATAGATAGAGTGTTTTATTTAGTAAGAGAATCTAAACCAGGACTGTAACAGATACAGCATAGCATTCTTTGTTTGCAACTGTCCCAGTCATTTCAGACCACCAGTTTTATTTACTATGTGCGTTCTACATTTTTCTTCTAATACTATTAAGGAAGAAAACTTTGGATCAATTCACTTGGAAACCGTGAACTCAGCCAAGGTGAAATGCATAAAGCACTCAGTATTGCAGATCTGCTTGGCCTCTTTCCATCTCTTTGTCTATTTTGCCCTTAAGGATATTTTTATTTGTTCTGTTTGTGTTTTTTTCAGTGTGTCCTTTCCTCACAAATTTATATGTTTATAAGTGAGAAAAAGCCCACAAAATGTAGAACAGATTACAAAAACAGAATGCTTGAAGAACTAAGAATATCAGACTTCAGAATGTGTGTTTTACTACGTATTTGTTTCTTTGTTACATATTGCATCCTTTGGTCTTCTGCCCTTTCAACTTTATATATTTCTTACCTGCAAATGCTGATTGCCTCTCCAATTGCTTGATGCCATTCCAAGAAATGTAAATGGATGTTGACTTGCTAATATTGATAGATTGATTTTTTTTTTCTTGTTGTTTGTCTAGTTTATTTTCTTTTCCTTTTGAAGATTTTATAATCCAGGATGGTTTCTAACACAGAGGGGTCATTAACTGCTGCCTGTGCTGCATGCAGCAAAACTTACAATATATAAAAGACTTTTACTATGCATACCTTTACATGATGGAGAAAAAATAAACATAAAGTCATCAGCACTTACATGTAGCCCTTTTTACTTTTGGCTGCATTTTATAAGTAACAGGCAGGTAATTTCAAAGTTAGTAACAATGCAAATTTAAATTTTTCTCATCTGAAAAGAAATAATTTTATTTTTTACTAACCATTTAACTTACGTCACCTGTCAGTTTGACACGAGGCTAAATGTGAAATACAAGATTTGGCTATTTAATATCAATTCAGATAATTTTAAAAAAAAATCCATTAATGCACATTTTCTTTTGCAGTAAATACTGAAAATGGATCTTACAGGGTAATTAAAACTTGATGCTGTCTTATGAGGGTAAGTTACCTCACTGATGCAACTAACCTTGCTGTTATGATTAGGGTTCCCTGTGTATAGCATTGTTTCTAGATGAAGTGAGTAATGAGAAATTTGTAAAACATATTTTTATGTGGCCACATGAAGAGTCTAAAAAACCATGCTAGACCATTTTTCTTGGAAAAGAGAAAGGTCTGCTTCCTCTTTTGTGTTTTTCCAAACTCATCATGGTCTCTGCTTAGGGCAAAGAAAAGAGAAATGGATCACATGAGACACTAGAAGTTTCCCTAGTCCAACACAACTGGCTCTGTGGATTAAGTGAGGCTGGAGAGATGCATTGACTATAAATTATCGTCAATGCACCCATTGCACTGAGGATCAGTATTGGATTTAAATTAAAATATTGCATTTGGTTTAAGGCAACTGTAAACATCTTCATTAGTATCTCACCAGACTCTGTGATTGTTTGAAATAGCACAAGAGCACAGAGAGATTGCTAAAGGGCAAGACTGGTACTGGGAATATTGTTTCCACTTATCCATCAATCATTGTCTTACTTTAGGCTTGTGAACAAATAAGGACGAAAAAGCTCACACATAATGACATTCATATTTGTAACAGAACTCTTTTTATTTATGATGGTTTGAGCCATAATAAAGAAAAGTTCTCTAAATTCTCTTTCATGTGAGTGGCATCATTTTAGCAGCACTAAATATAGTTCATTTGGGATTTTTTTAAGCCTGAATAAATTTACTAGAGTCCTCATTATGAGCACACAAAAATATAAAAAACAATTTAATTTTATAATGTCATTATCACAAGTATCACACAATTCACAACCTCTGCAGCCATAACTATTCTTTGAAATGTGACATTTGGAATTTCAAATTAACAGCATAAATATTTTGTGGGGTCTATTCTTCCCTCCTACCTTTTTTTTGGAAAGACCTTCCTCTGAACAGTTACTAATGGAATTACTATTTCAGCTTCTTATTTAAATGATTCCGCGTGAAATATTACAAAAACTGTTATAAGGCTGATGAACTGGAATATATTTGTGAATGTGAGGGGTGACAATGACAATTGCTAAATTATTTTGGGCAATGAACAGAAACCCTTTTGGTGCAAACCTTAAATTAGGCAGAAGAACCTCTTGGGAGAGCCAAATGACTTCTGCTCTTCACAACTAAATACAGGATTGAAAAGAGCCGAAAAAGAGAAGGATGAATGATTAGAGGAGGAGAGGATCTGCAGGATACATGGAATTCTTCTGCTGGAATCCAGTTCAGCCAGGAAAGAGTTTTAAGTGCATGATATTTAGGTTTGGCTTGTCTAACAGGAATTTTGTTTGGATCCAAGTGTTTGGATCCATTTTATTGTTGCTGAGAACTCTTGGTAGAGACAATTGCAGCAGCTGAGGTGGCATCCAGGTCATTGCAGTCCTGGAGGCTCAGCCAGGGAAGGTGAAGCATAATGGAATATAAGAAATGTAATACTGAGATTATAATATGCAGATCTAGACTATTAGTCTTGTGAATGGTTAAAAATTAAATGAAAGTAACTAAAATGAAGAGAAGGAAAAGGAATCTGGAGCTCAGAAGAAAGGCACAACTTGAGGATGTACTTAAATATTTTCTTAAACGGAAGATGTATGCATCCAATATATTATTAGTATGGCTGGAGACCTTAGTCCACATCAAAATGGGAAAGCAAAATTTACATTAATGTGAGGTTTTATTAGATTATCAGAAGTAGTATAAATATAGATAAAGATATAGATATAGATATAAATATGAATATGAATGTAAATATAAATATAAATATAAATATAAATATAAATATAAATATAAATATAAATATAAATATAAATATAAATGTGTAAGTCAGACGTTATGCCAAAAGATAAGTGACATTAACTGGTCTATGAAGTGCATATTGTTTTCCTGCAACTAGGGGATGATTCTGATGGAGAGCATGGATCACCCTTTCTTCACAAATTTATACGTTAACATTCTGTTTATGGTGTTTACGTGATTTTCTGAGGATATTGAAGAAGGAAATTCATCTAAGAAAAAAGTGGGAGTGAAATTATAATAAGCCTTGCCTATCATTTTTCAGATGCTCTTTCAAGGCCTTTGACCATTTCTCATTGAAAGCCTTTTAAGTCATTTTTTGTCACTAGATTTTGTCTTTCCTAAGCTCTCTACGCACTACTCAGTAAGTACTGAAGGTCTGGTGCTTTTTAGCAAGAATTTAAGGGGATTTCTGCCTGCTAAGTTTATAATCATGCTAGAGCAGATGAGGGAAGGTGAGTAAAATGTCCTACAAGCTGTGGTATTGTCCAGGAAAACTGAGACTCCACCCAGCTCTAGAGAAGATCATTTTGCCAGAGAGAGATACACAAATTATCCAGTGAAACTTCAGAGTGGGGTTTAATAACCATCTAAAATCTCACAGGGTTCTTGGTTTGTTTTGCATCTGTCTTCTGTGTGCAGGAAGGGAGGAAAGAGGGATCTGCCGTCAGGGTCTCTTCACCTCTCACCAGGCTACTCTTCCTTCTGTCTTGCTAATATTGCTGTTTACATGTCAGATCTTTCTGTTTTAATAATATAACTGTGGTTACTGTGGTCTGATTATACTGTGTTCAATCTTTTCTCTACAAGGCATCTAAATATCCAAGCTCAGGATTTTCTGCTTCCATATGCCCCAACAGAATCAAAAGTGATTTCCTTTTCTAATATCAGCCATTCATCCTTTGTGTAGAGGATTTGGCAACCCAGCTGATATTGGCATATTGTTGTCATTTATGCTTTTTTTAAAGTCACTAAGTTCAGATTTTGCATTTCAGAGTACTCAGTGACATGCAGTAAAAACAGAATACAGAAGTGTAACATAACTTCAATGGTATTTTAGAGAAAAACCCCCAAATTGCATCCTCCACATAAACTGGCAGGTTAACAAGATTTCTTAGCTTCAAAGTGTATTAGTTTGCTTCAGTAGGGCAAAGGTTGCTCATGTTTTTGGGGAGGGTTACAAATAATTTGAAAAGATTTAGATAATTAGCAGAAACAAAAGTGAAAATCCAACCTATTAAATGCAAAAGCCATTAAGGAGACAGATGGATAAACAAAACTGTTTTTCTCTTTGGCTTTGGGTTCAGTTATTAAGGGTGGAAAAATCAACATAATCCTTTCATTTGCTCCAAATTCTAGGCCAGTACTCAAAGCTGTGCATGAGCAGTGCAAGAGTTTTGAAAATGTAGCTTTTGCTTTGGATATTCACACCATCTGGATCCTTGATTACAGCTGCATGCAGAGGCCACCAGGGCAGCTGTCAGCATAGGTAATGGCTTGTGACTCCTTCTGCAGTGCCTCTCTCTTTGTCCTGCCTCCTTCCCATGCCTTGCACACCCCACACCCTCAGCTCCACCAGAGAAGAGAAATTGCAGCACTGTCCACTCTTCGAGTCTCCTTGGCAGGAGGATCTGCTGTGGGAATTGATCACTGCGGGCTCATTTTTCACCCAATTTTTTTCTCATAACCAGATCTTGTGCTGTTTTTCTGCCATTCATTGTAACCCCATCCAGAAATGCATCCTTGTTGCTGTCATTCACCTTGAAATCACTTCTTCAGAAATCCCTTTATAATCCAAGTCTGCACTAATAGCCAGCCACAAACCTCTATTTTGAAAGTATTTTGGAAATACTAGGCTGCAGTAGACAGAAAAGCTGGAAAAGGATATTTGCAACTTAGCCATGTGCTTCAATAGAACACACTCCCTGCTCCCCACACCTTATGTGTAAAACTGAGAGGCTGGAAGAATTAATTGTTCTGTTGCTTTGTTTTTTTGCATGCTTTTCCCCATGGAAAAGCTCTTTCCATTTTTAAAATTAAATTAATCCCTGAGTAGTAACTAAACACATTATATGTTCAAAATATATATATTATAAAAAACCAGCATCCTTGTGCCTCATACACAGTCCTCTAGATTGATTTATTTATGCATTAAATACTCAGCTTTGATATTACTATCTAGTTGTTCATTTTATGCATGCTTAATGCTTCCTTAATTTCTTCAAAATTTCTATGAAATATTAATATGTGGATTGGGACAGTTTAGTTCGTTAACTATAAATTAAGAGTTGGCATTCATTATTTAGTAGTTAAATTCTGGCTTCCAGATTTTGTGCTTTTTCCTGCTCTAATTATTCTTTCCTTAATGGAGGTAATTATAAAGTGGCACAACAGGTCAAAAAATATCTCCCCATATTTAGAAAGTCACTAAAGTGTATTTATTTAGAAGTCAGAAGGCCATTCCAGTGTACAATGTTTTCTTAACCCTGTGAAGGTAGAAACAATCCAAAATTTTTTAAAAAAATTACGTCTTTACTGGCCTAATTTTTAATTAGTGTGGATATTCATGTTGACAGCTGCAAAATACCTGTGTGCACTATTAAGTTCAGCTGAATGAAGTCTGTAAACAATCTATTCCTAAACTGTGACCGAGCCTTGCTAATTTTTCTCACACTGTAAAGTCATGTATTTCTGGAGTAGTTCTTCCAAAGCTTGTAGGAGTACCTATGGATGAAGATTGCTCTTAATGGAGGGCATAAATTATTGCAGCTCCAACAAAACCAAGAGAATAACAGGGAAGATATAGGCCTATATAATACAAGGAAAGACCTATTAAAAAAATCCCTCCTTAAGTAGCAACTTTTACCTGCTGAGGAGAGCTGAAGTGGTTAGCTCAGTTACCTGTGCCTGCATTGGCAAATCCTAATCCCTTTGTTTTGATGGATCCCAGCTTCTGATGATCCCAGCTTCTGATGATCCCTAGCTTCTGAAATTTTCAGTGTACAAAAGAAAAAAGCAACAAAAGTTATTAAAAAAATAGATTAAGGATGCAGCAAGATATTTCTACAGCATTTATTGTTTGTGCTATATAGTCAACAAGTCATGTACATGAAAGTAGTAGAAACAGGAGGAACAGAGGCAACAGATAACTTGTTCAAACAGATATCTTGATTTCCTCTTCTTCTCCCATTCTCTCTTCCTCCTTGAGCTATAAGAAAATAAAATATGAGGGGAATAAGCAACGTTTAACAGAAAATATCTTTAACACCTGCTTGGAAATTTTGCTAAAATTTTGAAACACAAGCTGGTTGGGTTTTTGTCCCTGCCTTTTTCCCTCCTCCTTTTAGGTAGTGTCTGATTTGTACTAATCTTTTGCATCTGATCTGCTACACATTAAATTACCACTACTTTTCCTGAAGTTTCCAGGCATTGCAGTTTGTCTGGGAATTTACTTGTAAGACAAGGCAGAAGAAGAATGAGGTTGTTTGTCTCTTGACTTTCTCACTACCTTGCCTGTCCTCCCCGTATTTAAGAACTCATTTTTCAGGTATACTCTTTTTTCCACAGTGATCCTTCTTTAGATTTAACTTAGTATTCAAAATTCCCCTTGCAGTTTTTTATTCTCTGAATGCATTCATAAAATAGAAGGGAATGTGCTGATAGCAGCACAAAAGGTGAGATTTATCAATCATACTTCACTCTTTGGCATCCTCACTAGCAGAATTGTTATGTTTGCAAAGATGTTAAAAGGATAAAAAAAAAAATAAAATAACTGCCTTAAAGAGATGAGGGGAGGAAAATGGATGCTGATGGCAGCTGTTCTTCCAGACATTGACTTGGGAGCTCAGAGGACAAGAGCAGACGTTGCAGAATGTTCCTGGGGACACATCAGGCCATCTCTTATCACCTAAATGTTTCTTTTATTTGATACTAATAATGCTGTGCTGTGGTCAATGATATAATAAAAATCCCATCAGAAGCAGCAGAGTTACTCATTCATGACTGACTAATTCCTCCAGTGTCAACAAATAGAGTTTAAACTACCCTGTAGCACAGAAGGTTATTCCTGCTGTTGTTTCATCTGTGGAAAGAGGCACAATTTTTGTCTTTCTTAGGTCGGTATGACCCAGCACCTGATAACTCCCATAAATCATAAACTGCAGATGTGTTATTATGTGAGTGTTAAATAGTATAAAAATAAGTTTTCAACAGGCTCTTGGCTAAATCTTACTCACAAAAAGTGAGCAGAAATATGTAACTGTCTCACATTTCTTGAAGAAATGTGTGACCACATGATTTAAAAGCTTGCTTCTGAATTAGTTGCTACTTCACAAACCACAAATGTGACAAACTCTTCAGATTCCTACACAGAATCACCATCAGATCCATGGTGCGCAACAAAACCAAAAATCTCTTCAGCTTAATAGTTGTTAGGCTTTTTTTTAATACATACTTAAACTGCCTCATTTAATTATAAATTCAGAATATTTTACGATTTGAAGGAGGAGGATGGTAGTGATACATCTTTCAATTATATCTTTATGACCATAGCAAGTGGACTGTGTGATTCACACCTACAGCTATTAAGATGCCTTTTTTATAACCTCAGGCCTTTATCTTATCCTGGATGGACGTCATAAAATGATGGTTTCCACCTTTGGGATTTATTAAGCAGATATGTTGTCCTTCACTGTTCTGAAAAAGGTCAGCTTCAGAATGTTGCTGCTCCCTACAAGCAATCATCAGAAAATACTAGTATTGGAAATGCTTGATGTCTTAAACCTTGAGATAATGGTGTTGGGACTTTCCAGCTCCACAGCAGCCTGAATCTAAATTCTCTGCAGTTGACTCCAGAAATGTGTTGACTGGCTGCCATCTCTTTTAATACAATGAGAGTGGTCTATTTTTAACCATGGGCTTAATTTAATCAGCATAGTTGGAGTTTTGGCTATGGTGAGGGAAAGGACTGTCATTATCTCATTTATTTAAGTTGCCTCATTTTTCCAATGTGAATGCAATTGTTGGGCAGAAAAATCCTCAAACAGTTAGAGTTTGGTGTCCAGCTGTAAATCTGCTACATAGCACATAATTTTGAATATAATGCATAAAAGGCAATCCACTCCAGTGACATAACAGCAGCAAATTAAAATTATTTAATTGCAACATATAATGTGCCACCTTACGACCTTGGGATCTGTGAGTAACTGCATAAAGATGGGAGGAAGTGAAGAGGAATAATAAGACTACTGCTAATAAGGGAGACAGAAAAAAACTCTAATTCACCAAAATACTGCTACTGGGGTTGCATATCTGTTAATGAACTCTGATGAATGCTCTGGGTCTGGGGAACATGCAGGAATGTGAAATCCTGGCTTATATGAGTTACTGTGCTTAAGAATTAATGCACAGGTAAAAGAAGGAATCCTCCTCTCTTCTGAATTGCATTCAAACAAACAAACAAACAAACCCCAAAGCCTTGATTATTTTCTAACCTATTTTTAAAATTATTTCTACCTGGAATTAATTGTCTTGCCTAAACCAAAGTAGCAGCGGACAAGTCTATATATTTCTCTTAAGGTTAATGATAACTGAAGGATATCTGGGGGTCCTTCTCAATCTCTCATGGTCCAGCCCACCTGTAGCCCTTTTTGCTATGGAAACTTGAGTGAACTTACCTGGAACAGATCAAAGTGTTGATCAGAAAAATGAAAACAACCCCATCAGGCATGGGAATTTTATTCTTTATTATAGCACATTCTCCAAATGACCTTTAGGAACCACAGTGAACTTGCAATGACCATCAAGAAAAATAAAAAATTTAGGTCTTGCAAAGTCACTAACCTTGAATTGAAATCAGAAAATAGTTTGCATAGGAACTAAGAACAGATTTGATGCATCATTGTTTGGATCCAGCAAGGCTGATGCCAAACCGGTGTGCAAGTAGTGAGAAAATAACAAGAATAATTGGGAAATATTAGTGCAATATGTGCTGTATGGATAGACAGGAGCTTGTTGCAGAATGCAGCACATATAATTATAGCTCCACGTTTCTGCAAGCATTTTTCACGCATGAATTCTTTCTTACCACTGATGACATTTGGAAACCACAGTGAATTTGAAATCTGACGAGCATCACTTCCAAATTGCTTCCAGGGTGTGGTGTGAATCAATTAATATCTTCTGTTCTGACATAAATTCAAAGACTGCAGTTTTCAGAAGCGTATAATGGCATAATTGTGGAATATGCAATATTTATTGATGAGCATTCTAAGAGGAATATAGAGATAATTATATGCAAACATACTCATGAAACAAAATCAATGTTATTTTCTACTGATTATTCACAGAGGCATAAAATAGACTCAATGCTAATAGTTCTGCTAATTGCACATGTCCTTATGCATGTTTATGAATAAAAGACAATCAGAGTACCTCAGAATAAAAAGAAGCACAACTCCTAAGAAGCATTTACTAATTAAAGACATTAAAGTGATAAAAGTTAGTTTATAAAGAAAACAAGGAGAGAACACCAGAGAGTGCTCTAGGTGAAAAAAACTGGTCTCAATTTTAAGAGCAGGTTTTTGTAATAATTCAAATACTTTCTTTGAATTGGTCTAAACCACTAATTTTCCTGTATTATTTTGAATTTTTTGAAAAGGACGCCAGTTTTTCTTCTTGTTATTTAAATTTCTTCATTTTCATGAGCACCTTTTTTCATGTAGCAGGCAGGTCTTTATAAACTGGAGAAATTCAATGACATCTAAAAGGGTTTAAAACATTTTAGAAAGAGTCAGTGTTTTCTGAATGCCAAGTGGGATTTGTCCTCGGAGCTCTAAGCCTGCTTAGAGGTCCTTGCACCCCTGGGATATGAAACATGAGATATGGCGTCACTCACTCTCACCTATGGTATGTGATGGTTTTGACTTCTTTTCTCTCTCTGCCAAGGTCAGGATGAACAACATGGAAAAAGAGGGATCGAGTTTGGACTTGGTTTTTTACTACGTCTTATCTATTTACAGTATTTACAGCCTCACGAGCCATGAGCTTAACTAGTAAGTTAGAAAAACGAGGTAAAATGGAGTGCTTCTATCTCTTTCCAAGGTTATTTAAGTGATAATTACCCAATAATGAGGTGACACCTATATTAATTATAATTTTGACCCAATAATGCCCACCCAAGGCCCACAATGCGGACCTTTTTCATCCAATTACAGAAAATCACCTAAACCCATGAAGAAGAAGGTGAAGAAGAAGACTTAGCACCCAAAATCCTCCATCTTGACTCACACACGTTGCTATATACTAAAATCCCCAAATCCAAGTTTCCAGAATTCCAGCATCTCCCCCTCTTATCTGAACCATGAAGACTGTTTTGACTGCTTTGTTTTTCTTAACTTACCACTCCCCAGAGTGGCAGAGAGAAATGTCCTTGACCAAAGATTGGTCTTTTCTTGTATAGCTAAATTTAGCATGAAAAATATCATGTTTACAGAATTAGAGATGTCTCAATCTTCAGGTTCAAAAGATGTCTTGGGAAGGTGAGGAATTCACTAGTCTCATGCATCTAGTGGCATGTTAATTAAATAAGTCATAAATGTCTTTTTTAGACAACAGTATATCTAAAACTCTTGCTTTAATTTTAACAAAACATTTTTGCTGCTATTGCTTCAAATATAGGTATGGATCCTTGAATTCTCATGGGGTAAATTGTAAAAGGGAAGGGAATGTGTGCAGAAAGAATGCTGCTGGATCAAAAAGTAAGCTTGGAAGGCCTGTCTTGGAGAGGATGGGAAGACAAACCTCTGAGAGCTGGTCCATGGAGCATTCTGATGACAGCAGCCTCACCAGGATATCAGTGAAGAGCACTGTGGTAATGCATCCCAGACCCCCAGCAAGTGCTTCCAAATAGGGAAAGAGTTTCAGTTTACCTTTAGACATTTTAGGAAGTTTAACGAGAAAGTTCTGTGTTTTTCTGACTATGACTGGCTCAGTGTCAAGAAAAAAGCATCTATTGAACCTTTTTGCTGTTCTTCAAATCTTGCATTTCTCCCTATTGGCTGCAAGTCAAATTATCCCTCCTAAAACATTCAGTATTTAAGAAAGAGCACAAGGGAAGTAAGAGGCTTTTTGGAGTGTTTCTAGCAGGGTGTCAGAGGTTTTCTCAGACACCTGTGCAGGGCTTTTCTTTTGTTTTCTGTAACGTTTGTTATTTTGTTATTTTTTATTTATTAAACCTTTTGCTTTACAAAACACCTCTGAAGAGCAGTCTCGCTAAGATTATTTTAAACCAATCTGCAAGAGCTGGGGCCTCAGAGATTGATACATTAACACGTGGTTTATAAGGCTCTGACCAGGTGTTAACCTGTATCAGAGCACCATTTCCAGAATGAGCACTCTGAAATATCTGGGCTGGAAGAAAGCAGCCAGGCTGAGAGTGAAACTCTGTGTGTGGAGGGGCTTGTTAGAAAGGAGTCAGAGCTTTTACAGTACCAGCTCAGACTTTGAGAGGGGGCCAGCAAGGGTGAGTAGTATTGCTTGAGTCAACACAGCTTCTGTAAAGGGAAGCCATGAATCACACATCTGTCCCAGTTCTTAGAAGGAGCCAACTAGCTCTAGGATATCATATCAATAGTCAGTATAATTGAATTAGATGAAAATAAAGTGAAATTATGTCTTTTATGTTTTAAAAAAATAAGATAAGAAGTGAGGGTTTCTTTTTTTCCCCCTATTAATTAGTGGCTGAAAGAATAATAGAAACCTCATTACGAACACTGCCTTGAATGAAAGAAACCCCAACTGAATATTTATGTCACTGGAAATTATTGAGTGAAAACGAAAAATTGCCACTGCATACTAGTGAGTGCCTCAATGTTTATAGAAAATGGATAGTTGTTGGCAGAGTGGCAACAGAGGAAAATCAAAGCTGTGTGTAAAAGAGAAGTGGCTTATCTTTGGCAGGGGAGAATGCACTTAGCCCAATTAATGTAGACATTAAATCATATAGCTCTGAAGTGCCAATATTTAGGAATAGTCTGAGTGGCCAAGTTTGGTAACTTGTACAGTATTCTCAGAGATTTTACTTTTTGTGTCTGCTGAGTTATCTGAGTCTTCACTGAATAAATTCTGCTCTCCTGGCTTTGGCATCCCAGCCTTATGACACGTTTCCTTAATTATTTCCTTAGTGCACACTGTTGGGAACAGCTTGCACCTGTAGAATATATATTTGAGGCTTATAGAATATATATTTCAGGCTTAAGTTTGATGGTATGGAAGAAAAGCTTATATCCCATTCAATTTGGTGTTGTCCTGGATAGGAGTTCATAATGCAGACCTTTTAAGGTACTGACAATTTCAATGTGATATTTCAGCAGATTTCCAGCACTAATGATTTATGTAGCTAACTTTATAAACTGCAGCTTTATAGAAAGTGCTAAATTAAGTCTCCATCACATAAATTGATGGCTTTTTTTGTGCCTTTATAAGTGAAACATTTTAAACCAATACTGCAACTGAATGAAATTGTCATTTTATTAAATCTAGCTTATGATTCAATAATTCTGTTGACCTGCTCTTGTCATTTAGATATCAATCTTCTGCATGCTTTTTAAGCAGCACACTAAGTCCCAGACTTTGTTGATGGTAACAGCATGCAGTGTGAAAATGAGGAGGAAACTCAGTTGTGTAAAGCTCTGACCCACACCAGGGCAGTGATTTAACCTAGGGAATGACAGGAAGCTTACAGAAATAGCCCATTTTAGAAAATGGAATCAAAGTTGGCCCACAAAACAGGTACCTAAACTGTTATAGAGCTGTGTTGTATTGATCATGTCTAGGTGCCAGCTGCTCTTCCAGCTGGACTCTCATCCTTCCTGCGCAGGCAGGGGAAGAAAATAAGAAGAAAAAGTTCAGGTCAAGATAAAGACAAGGATGTCACTTACCAATTGTCATGGGCAAAACAGACTTCACTTGGGAAAAAATTACTTCAATTTATTGTCAGTGAAAAGAGAATTAGATAGTGGGAAACAAAGGAAGATTAAACCAGCACCTTCTCTCGCTTCCCTTTTTTTTCAGGGTCAGCTTCACTCCTTGATCCTCAGCTCCTCTTTCTCCTCCCCTCGTGGTGACTGGCACAGCGGGATGGATAATGGAGGCTGTGATCAGTCCATAATATCATGTCTCTGCTGCTCCTTCTTCCTCAAAGTTTTCTCCTGCTCCCACGTGGACTGGATTTCCCATGGGTTACAATCCTTCAGGATAAACCTGCTCCTGCATGGGCTTTTCACTGGGCAAAGTTCCCTCAGGGTATGTCCTGTTACCATCTACCTATTAGGTAGGAAAATGCAATATATCTTACCAGGAAAAAAAAAACAAAAACAACTTGGATTCATGATAGTTTTCATATCACTGATACTCACAAGTAGTGTTTGACCTCTGGAAACTGGAAATTTTCAGCTACTTTGGAGTAACAAGGTCTAACCCTTTCATGACCTCATATTTCTGTTCCTACTGTTCTGGGAGATGAGGTACCTGTTCAGAATTATATCTTTTCGGAAATATGGCTTTTCTTGATACTAGAAGTAATCTTATGACAGATTTCTGTAACATTCCTCTGCTCATTTTTTTCATACGTGTGGATACTTTGCAGCTTTTTTTTTTTCTTGCAGACACTCAAGGAGTTAAAACTACACAGAAGATTATCTCAGTTTAAACTTTACGAACTTGGGTCTCTGTAAGGAGCCTTTTGAGCATGTATGACCACCATGAATCACTAACAGAAGGAAATGGGAATTTACATGAAGTCATGAAGTAAAAAAATTACCTTAAAGACCAAGAATCTTTTTATTTAATTTATATTTATAGTATAAATTATATTTATACTATAAAAATAAACCGTATAAAGACAACTTTATTACAGTTTTAGGATTATTGTGATTTCAGTTTCATGCTGATTTCTTAAAATATTGTGTTTGAATACAACAATATCACCAAACATCTCCTCATGAAGATAAGTTCCATTAGCCCTAGAAACTATGAAGCTTACAACAGAATGGACAGCAAGCAAGCAGTTGTGTTTAAATTTTTGTTGCTATGACCTATCATTTCCAGTTGAACCATGAGAACTTTTATGCACTAATTTTGCAGGCATTTGACTTAGTATTTTTAAGCTTGTGAGTTATTCTTTGTTTTGTTTTATTTTGGTGGGTTTTTTTTCCCAAGGAGGATAAACTTGTATGTTCATAAGACTTGTACTGCTTTAAAAAAAACCCCAGAAATTAAAAAGAAGAAACTTAGCATTTTTTGTCTCACTTCTATTAAAGTCAGTAGTTTTATGTTGGCTGGCTAATGCTGGTGAGTTAACAGTGCTGAACGGCATGTTTCACTCTACACTGAACCTACTAGTGTCTCATATTTTAATAATACTGATTCACATGATAAAACCTCTGTGGTCTGGCAATAAACACAGAAACAAGAAAATAAGTAGTTTTACAGGGCAATTTTGTTGATATAGGGATGCAGAGGCAGGAAGAGACTTTCAGAAGATGGCTTCTTCTTGTGGGAGAGAAAAAACTCCCAAAGGCCAACCAGGAAAACCCCAAAGACCCACATGACACATTCTTAAAGAGCAAAAGAACAGGAATGGAGTGTGATTGCAAACCTATTAAAAAAAAAAAAAAAAAAAGCAAAGTGAGCAAAATGCAGCTCAGGAGAAATCACACAAAATCTTACAAAATCTATGTGTAATTATATATGTATGATTAATATATGTATGATATAGAGATTTTTATGTATGAAAAAAATCTTTCTAGGGACAGGGAGAAAAATCAACCCAAAAAAAACCACTTTCCTAATAATATTCAGGAGATAAAGCCTACTTTCCATTCATATGTTCAAGCATCTGGAGTAAAAACTTGGTGGAAAAAGTTTTACCTGATGATATTTCACCAGTGTGCTCCTAATCCAGTGGATAGGATAGTAAATGTATCCACATATTGCACAGGGGCAAGAAGTTTAAAAATAGGTTTTACAGATCTGATTCCCTGATGGAACAGAAGGTAAAATAATTTTCTTCTTGCTTCCATAGAAAGCTCAGGAAAGAGAAATATGCAGTTTTATACTGATAATCTAAACTTCAAATTGTTTTCCTTGAAAGGCAAATGGATATTTGCCCAATGGAGGAAGGCAAAACCCGGTTCTGAAGTCTTGAAGTCTTCACATAGGTGAAATTTCCAGTGAAGTGACCTTAGTTAACTGCTTACCATATCACTCACATTTTAAAAGACTATGGAAAATCTCCAGAAATTCAATAAACTGGCAAGTTGGCAGAACTAGTTCTATAGGGAAAAAAAAATTATTTTAGAAAGCAAAAATATGGTTGGTTTAAAGTGGAGTTTTGCTTAGATGAGGTTTTCAATGATGGTTCCCTTGCTTATAATAACAGCATGCAGTATGTGTCACCAGAGGAAATTAAGAGAAGTCAGCAGTCAATTTGACTTACTAAAATAGGCCTCAGAAGCCCAAGAAGCAACAATTCCAGCTACTTATGTTACAGTTTCATACATGTATTCTAGAACTAGGTCTTGAAATGGAGGGTAGATCAGATCAAGTCCTGGTTTCAAAAGTCAAAAATCCACTGTCAATACAATTTTGGATTTCTAAGGTATATAGTTAATAGCTGAGTCTCTTATTTATTTACTACTTAAATTCTTACTTTGGGTTTGAGAATCATTCTTGTTTTCCTGTGTGTGGTCTTAGAAGACAAAGTTTAATCTGGAAATCCCAGCTGAAATGCAGTCACCAAAAAAATCCACCAAAAAAATCCATATAATTTTTTAAAGTGGATGATAATTTTCACTTTTGCTAAGAAAAATGTTTTGGAGCAGCACCAAGCTTAGTGTTAAAGGGTTGTTGGATTTTATTCTAAATTATGGCTTTCACATGTAATTAAAATAATTCCAGTACATGTATGACTTATATGTAAAATGCTTTGAGGATAAAGAAGACAATATTCAGCTAGTGACTGAATAAGCAGCCACTGTCCTTTATTTCTATGTGTAAATATATTTCTATATATTTCTATATAAAATTTAGAGGTATTTCAGGATTTGGGACCAATTTTAGCAGCAGTTCTCATAGGAGTGAAAACAGTACCTCTGGCTGTTGCATGGAGATTTGTCTGCTGTTATGACAACCCTGACTGAGCTCAGAAATATCCTACTCTTCATTAGCAGCTACTCAAGAAACACAAGTCCAAAATCTCTCCCTGATCTTCTCCTAAACTCTTGGATACTTGCTTTTAAAACTGAAGTTGCATGACTGTTTTCAGCTGGCAAAATTGAGTTAAGTTAGTATGTATTTATGCTGAGTGTAATAATTTCAATTTTGTCAATTTAAAATAGGCAATTATAAGTTCACACTATTAGCTTTATAAAGTACTTGAAACCTCAAAGTATGATGTCTTTACAGCTTGGTATTTACTTGGGCATCAATTTTATTTCAGCATTTGAGACACTGGCTTTGTTGTAGCAGTTCAAAGAAAGGAAGAACAATAGTTGCATTTTGTAAGTGAATTCAGATGAATAACAACACCTAAGGTGTTTCTGAAATGATTTTATTTATGCAATTTTGATTTTCGTAGGTGTTTAGTATCAGTATTTTTAGTACAAAAATTACTTGAGAGGTTTGCAAATCACACTGTTTTACTGACATAGAGAAAGAGACAGCAGGGCAAAAAGAAGCGTATTATGACAGCCTGTTAAGCTGTAGGGTATAGGGTGAAATAGGGAATTGAAAATCAGAAAGAAAAGAAAAGAAGAAAAAGCACAGACAGGTGGGTGGA
This sequence comes from Trochalopteron elliotii, assembly GCA_024734555.1. Classification (NCBI taxonomy): domain Eukaryota; kingdom Metazoa; phylum Chordata; class Aves; order Passeriformes; family Leiothrichidae; genus Trochalopteron; species Trochalopteron elliotii. The sequence goes on from JANPWX010000020.1 coordinate 506,968, forward strand.
AAAAATGCTAGAGGGAACAGAAATCGCTGCAAGCAAGATTTACCATAATCATTCATGGAAGGTTTACAAAAGGATATTACAGCTACCTGGGAGACCAGAGCCTAGGGCCATTTTGGCACACAGACTAGTGGGAAATTGGAATGCAGTAACGCAGTGTTTTGGGATCCAATCATAACAGAGGTGCTCAGAAGGCAGAAGGTGGCAAAAATGGTCAACATGTGAAAGTCAGCTGATTTTAAGTAAATAACACTGATGGAATGTCACTGTCAGAGGGTTTTCTTCTCCTCAGACAGTGGAATGACAGGGCTGTCACATCCACCTGAAAAAGCAAATATCCTGCAGAATGAGGGTGTGCATTCTTTATGTTGGTTTAAGCCTGGAGATTTGCACTGACTTAAAAAAAAAAGAAGGCAAACATTGGCATCGGGAGCAATTCCTGTCAGACTAAGGACACCCCACTCTATGAGCTTTGACAGTAAAACAGCTTTGTGTAGCAGCATTTCCTGGATTTTAACAGCTATCCACTGCTGTGGGTTAGTAATACAAAATATCTCTTCAGTGTTTTGATAATAGGAAAAGTATTTTTTTCCTCATCTGGTAATAATGGCTTCTCTGTGACTACTGGTAATTAATGGCTGTTGATACACCTCAGAAATTTTGTGACTTTGCTCAGGAGATTTTCCATATTTGCAATTGCAGAACTCAGGATGCAAGGTCTCCTTTATAAAGCTTCATAGCCTGCCTAAATGATGAAATTGGGATGTTACCTGCCTATCTTCCCCTTCCCATGAGCCATTCTAGGCTCACCTCTGTGCCAGCATTAGTTGTGCAGTGCATTGGATCCCCCTGCCAGTTTGGCAGTGTATTTGCTCTCTTGGGCTGTAATTCCCTAACAGATCAGACCTCCAAACCAGCTTACCAGGCAGCCACAGGAGCAAAGGAGGGGATTCCAGCCTGGCTGAAACCACCTTGGAGTCACAGCCTCGCCTGCACGACCCTGGCTATAGCAAGGGACTGAAGATATAGCAAGGGATGCCTTCAAGAGTGAGAACTGGAATTACCTGTTAAACCTGTGTCCAAGAACTCCTGATTTCTGGCACTTCAGCTCTATTCATTTGGTTTCCCCCTCTGTAAGCTGAGAGGGATCACATTCTCCTTTCCTTGTGCTTTGTGTGGTTTCTGTATTTGGACAGCCAGCTTTTCAGGTGGATTGATGTCCTCCTGGAGTGCCTGGGACAGCAGCACTGTGACCCCAGGCAAGCAGGGGAGAGGCAGAAGTCAGGGATATCTCTCACTATTAGTGTGATACAAATGAAATATAGCAATCTGTTTATTGGGATTGAAATCTGTAAGTCTGGCTAACTGTAATTCATTCAGATTTCTAATGGCTATGTATAAATAAGTGTGTGGGTCCTGGCTATGGTCAATTAACTCCTTCATTTTATTGACTAGTAGTATAAATAATTATATGAAAGATATGCAAATCCTCACAAATGTGATATAATTATCTCAACAATTATTCTGCATCTCAGTGGGTATGGGGGGAAATGAAACCTGTTCCTAGAGCATTTCTGGTTGCTAAGGAACAGTTACTTCAGTCGTAGAAATTGTCTCTCACACCAGATACATTATTCTGGCAAATTGGACTTTCAGATTGAGTACCAAGGGAAAGGGGAACAATCAGAAATGAGAAAATTGCTTTTACAGAGCTCCATGGGGTCTAGTATGTGTGTGTCAAAGATTCTGGTTTTATATCTGCCTCTGTTTTGATTGTCATGATCTCTATTTTTTTTCTTTCTTTTTTTTTATTTCCTCTCCAAAAAAAAAAGGAAAAAAGAAAAAAAGAAAGAAGGCATTTGATAAGGCAGCATACAATAAAATCTGTTTTCTTATTGGTGGGGGAAGGGTGGTAAATATGGTGCTCACCACTTCTTACATCAGTCATCTTATCAAAAAATCAAACCTGTATTGAGGGGTTTAAGACAGCTTTCAACAGAAGCACTTGGGACAAGGGGGAGAAGGTATCAAAGTCTGTTTTATGTCTGTTGGTCTGTTAGGTGACCCCAAACTCTTCCTCCTCCCCAAGCCCATGCTGTGCCCAGTCTGGCAGTGGGATGCCTGGGGAGGGCAGGATGTCTGTGCTGCAGGTGACATCGTGGTGACACTGTGGAGCTCCAGTGCTGGGGCAGACCCCTGGCCCTGTGCAGGACTGAGTTTGTGGGACAGTGAGAAATGAGACCCATGCTGGCAGAAGGAGGACACAGAACATTTCTGAAGGGGCTGGACACTGAGAAATCACCACGTTCATTCACTAGATCTGGGAGTACTTTTTGTGGGGGTGTGTGTGTTTACAGCTCATTTACTCTGTACACAAGATACAAATTGTCCTGGGTCCTCTTCAGACTGATCTATCCTTAATTCTCTTGTGTCACAACTTCATATTTTGTTGATTTCAGATGCCCTTTGTTTTTTTTTTTTAATTGAAATTATATTATGTTATCATTGAATAAAATAAACAAGACCCCAGCTAGCTTTCTGTCAAAAGCAGTGAAAACTGAGAATCAGTCTTTGCTGAGCTCTACCCTTTCAGTTTGAAGCATTCTGAGCTATGTTACTGTGTTATGTGCTTAAACATCTTGGCTAATTAAATTCTGCCTGAGTTTCTCCGGTAGCATGTTGCAAGATTTATAATGCTAAAGATCAGAAGGTTGAATCAAGGATTTAATAAAATGTGTTGTACAAAGAAAGAAGTTGTGTAGGTGCACAGAATAGCAAGTGCTCATTTTAGCACTCCTTGTGGTTGTAATGATAATTACTGCACTTCTCTTGAAACCAATTTAATTCTCAATTTTACTTGGAAGTTTAAAAATGTCATTAATTAATTACTTTATCTAAACAGATTTGAGATATTGCTGAAAGCCTTCTGGGGAAAAGAAAAAAAAAAAGAGTTGCTCTTGGCATGTATAGCTTCCCCTTCCATTTCTTAGGTTTGTGAGATAGAGTGTTCATATATAGACAAGCAGACACAGAAATATATTTCAGTCATTCATAGATTTAACCACAAGCACACAAAGTGTTATCTTACTGTGTGCCACTCAAATCACATAATAGCTAATGGAATTATGTTTCCTACATCTGAGACAACAAAACTTTTGGAAATTTTTTGCAGGGTTTCCCTTTACTCAGAGTGATGGGGTGATACTTTTAAGAGCTGTCTGTCTGCTACTGTAACATACAGATAGAGCAGATTTAAAGAAAATAGGCAAGAGAAAAATACAATTCAAAATACACTGCTGGTTCTCGAAATGTTTTGTTGTGTAGCAGAATATTAAAAAGATGTTTCTGCTTGATATCAATCAAAGGGTCGTGTTGCTTGTTTGTTGTTGTTTTTTTTCCTGTGGTTTTGTTTTGTTAAATTTCATGTTTATGAAGTGTATGATTTTTTTTCATTGCTTGAAAATCAGAGTTATAAGCTGACCTCTGAGGTAAGGTAGAGTTTAATGTTTTGTAATTCAGGGTCCAGAAGTTTTTAATTGGCTTCAATCCAAGTATTTGCATTTAGAACATAACAGAGGCTTCAAAAAGTAACCCAGACAATGGGGTTATTAGCTTTCTGAACTCAGGGTACTTTGTATAAAACAATGTTGCCACATGGTCTTTAAAAACACTTTCTTAAGCAAACATTCCTCAGGGGAGGGATCAACCTTATTTTTTCATAAATCTGTGCTAAAACGTGGTATTAGTTATAGCTTTGAGAAAGGAGTGATTATTGCTGAACACTCTTGGGAACTGTATCCAAAGGGACTGGGATACACAGCTCCTGTCTTTATAAATCTTATCCAGTCCATTTACAGCTGCTCCAGGGTGGACTTTATCAGAAGGCTTGGAAGTGTATTCCAAGGTGTTTTTATAACTCATATCTACTTTCTTCTTAAAGTACTGACATTTTAGTGCATCTGGTTTTCAGGGTCACAGCTTCCTTTTGAAGACAGTGGGATGTTAAAAGAGCCCCTACAAATCCAACCAATACTGCATTACTGGCATTAACCTGCAACTCACTAATCTCCACAGTCAGAAGGTCAGACAGGGATCTGAGCTTTGGATTCAGCACCACTGAGAAATAATGGGCTGGGGTAAACCTCTGGAGCTCTGTCCTCTTCTAAGGAGTGTGTTTTGCTTCTAGGGAAAAAAAAAACAAGTGTCTTGACATGTCAAAGGCAGAGAAAATTTCCAGTTTGACCTGCAGCTGCCTTCGTGGTGCAGGACCCTCCTTCATCCTCGCTGCCAGAGAGGAGCTGTGGATGAGAGCCCCTCACCTTGGGCTGCTGGCAGCTTTTGGGAGCTGATGTGGGGTTTGGAAATGGAGCTGAGGCAGGGGAAGGGGGTGCTCTGTCTCTCTTTGTGCTGCACGAGGCTCAGCTGTGTGGTGGATTGAACCTGGTGACTCTCCTGAGCAGAGTGATTGTGCACGGAGTTAATAAAGCATTCAGCAGCCGACATTGTTTGGCTGGAATTATTCCTCCCTGGTCAGATTCTAAAGCAAAAAAAAAAAAAAAATAGATAATCGAGCATGAGATTCCCTTTATAACTGCAAGTGCCATTGTTGCACAAGGAATTGCATGTATTGATTAAGATCTCTTAACAGAAGAGAAGGGAAATGAGCTGATGACAGTTCAAAAATTATTTTTGCAATAGAATATAGCTTAAGGCCATCAAAGGAAGAGAAGGAAAAACTAAATTGATGTGCAGGAGAAAAGGGAGTATGTTATCATCTGTTTGCTTAGACTAATAAAGCAAAAAGAAAGAAAAAAAATTAAATCATACAGATAGACATTAAATATTACAACTAATATATTTGAAAACAGGTGAAGTGGAATTGCAAAACTTAGATGCATTTCATAATCACAAATTTTTATTTTTCAAAAATAACGTTTCTTTTAGCCACTCATCTTTTACAGAAATTTAGCAAATGTAAAATCTGATTAAACAAAAATATACATAAGTGAAATACAAAATTATGATGGCAAAAGTTACTTATTTTGAAATAATTACTTGAAATATGACGGTGTGTTTCCCTAAATAACATGGGTTTACTTTCTTTTTTTGTGTGTGTGATATTACTCTTTTTTCCACTGGATGAAAAATACAGAATATGCCATAAAAGTTATAGTGGCTTGATAAATTACGTGAATGATATCATATGAAATAGACTTTTCCTAATTCAGAGCAGGCAAATAGAACTGTACAAAATACACCTCACTGCAGGCTGCAGTGCAAGTCACTACAGTCATGCTAACAGGCAGTATTTTAAGTCAAATAATGCCTTTGAGTGTAAGTATTTCACTGTGATGAATACGTGCTCTATACACAGGAATAAACCAGCACAGTCAAGATCTCATTGTTAGCATGCAAATGGCAACTTGGGAACATCTATAAACCTATTAGCCTCTATTAACATTTCTAAAGTTTTACTAAGGTGAATGCAGACAGTATGCTGCAATGCTGAAAACACAGATTTAAGCCCGTTGGCACAATGGAGCTTCAGAAATAAATAAAATTCCAAAATAATTATGCAAAGAAAACATCTACCAGCTTGGTAAAATCTTGTCAATGTTCAATTTCTTTGAATACTGCTGTACCTTGGAGTGTGGAAGCTGACTCTGGAAGGTACATGATCCCAAACCTCAGAATCCTCCAACACAAATGAACAGCAGACGACCTAGACTAAAACTGACAGTGCTACTTAGAAACAAGATTCAGATCAAAATTTACTTTAGCACGTGAAGGCCATGGATGTGACATCTGGCTCACACTTAGATATTTCTCTTGCTTTCATTAGAGTTTTTTCCATGTGATGAAATCAGACTCCCTGACCATAGCAGAAGGACACTTTTGCCATTATGGAGGTAATTTTCACGTGTCTGATAAACCAGGACTATAGACACTTATTTTAAGAGATTTAATTTTCTTCCTCCATCCTCAGCATTAACTTTGATTGAAAAAAACCCCAATTTAACTCTTTTTCTTTAGATTTATAAGAAAAAATGATCATTCCAGCTCAACAAAATGGTGAGAATGTCATGAGGAGTGAGCACAGTGAAGCAACAGGAAAAAGAAAACAAAGCAATTAAACAAAAAGCTTTTTGGCACAGGGCTTTATTTTAAAAGGAAGTCTTGGCAAAGGGCTTATTATAACAATACCTAAAACATTTCATATGAAGAAAATTTGATGTAGACATTAAATAGAGCTGGAAAAATATCAATTCTCACAAACATTCTGGTTTGTAACCTTACAAGCACTAATTTACTTTTTCTTTTGCTGTCCCCATTTAATGTTAATTTCCCAAAGATCCACAAACAACTCAGATTTAATTCAATGTTTCTGGCATCTGTAGAGATTAAATTCTCAATGATGTTTCTGATGGAAATGTATTTTATATGGAAAAAGAGGCTGTTCCAAGAAAGAGGGATCTAGGAGAGAAAGCATAAGAATTGAGCTGTTTTTAGTGGCACAGTGATAATACAACATCATTGCTCAAAGTTCGATTCAGAATGAGGAATAATAAATACATAATGTCTCACCTAAGTAACACAGGAGGTCACACAGAATTTTCAAAAGGGACTTGAGCACTTGAACCCTCTTTCTAAAAGTCAATGGCATTTATACTTCTAAGTGCTAGAGACACTGAAAATCAGGCATTATATCTTTTCTTATTAGTGGGGCTTTTTCACTTTCTCTTTTACAGTTCATAATTTTTAAACTAGATTATGTTTCGTTGAGGGTTTTTTGTTTGTTTGTTTGTTTGTTTTTCTTTTTTTGGAGTTTTTTTGTTTTGTTTTGTTTTTGGGGGTTTTTGTGTGGTTTTTTTTGGTTTGGTTTTATTTTTTTTGTTTGTTTGGGTTTTTTTTTTTTTTGGGTTTTTTTTTTTTTTGTTTTGTTTTTTTTTTTTGTTTTTTTCCTGTTCATTTTGGTTTTTTTGGTTTTTTAATGCATGTTAAGAAAGAAGTTTGGTAGCCACTACAGGGCAGTCCTTGTTTTTATGAAAAAAAGACAAGTCTCTGGGGTGAAAAATTGGTCCATATACACATGAACTGCCTGCCATGCCCTCAGCAAGATCATTACAGTCTATCTGCTATGGACATGCCACTGAACAAATATTGGATTACATTATGCCTGTAATCCTCAGGCATTGTGTGCACTTTTCTAAATTATTCTCACGTAATCACTCCAGGGGATTACACTTTAGGATGACGGGAAGATGCCTAAAATCAGACAGCCACAAAGCACCTTTATTCTACAGCACATTCTTGGAATACATTAATCTTGAAGCTTAAAATGCACAGTGGCGAGTTTTACCTATTTGGAAAAGATGATGATGATTGCAGATCTGCCAGATAACAAGTTAATTGCTGTGTTTAACTTAGTTATTGAGAATGAAAGGCAGGCTGGCTTTTTTTTATTTTTTTTTTTTTATCCAAAGGACGCTTCTAATGACAATTCATTCTTACATGTGGCATGGCTAGTCATTTTCAGCAGGTAAGAGCTGCTGCTCGAAAGTCTTGCTGTCAGAAATAACAAGTGCTTTAAATTGGGTCTCTTCAAATAGTAGTAGAAGATTACAGTTATTAATAAAAGTATTTGCTTCATGGAAAATGCAATGTGCCTAAGGAATTTTTAAAGTGTAAAACTACCAAAGGTGATGCTGCATCTGCTTTTCCCTACTCAGCTTGGATTTTTTCCTACTGTGATTAGAATACAGAATAATGTTGGACACAGAGAGGAATTTCGGAAATTCGTAGCTTCTAGTAAAACCTCCTCACATAACTGTTCATGTTTTACTGGGATATTTTAATAAATCCACACCTGCAAATGATGGACAGAATAGAAATGGAATATACTGATGTCCCTTCCTTATCTCTCAGCCTGACCGGGTCATCTCAGTAGAAAGGATTCAGTGTGGTGAACTCTGGAAAACAGCATTAAAGAATATTCCTTATTTTTTTTAAGATTAAGTGGAATATATTTTCATGACATCTAAATTGAATATGTGCACCTGCTGCAGAACCTCAGTTTAAAAGTAAATTAAAATATCTTGTGGAAACTATTGCAAGGTAAACAATTTTGAGACCAAAATGCTGTGTATTCAAACACATTTTATTAACTCATGAGAGACTTAGTTGTCACTCATCATAGCTGTGACTGCTCCTGATTTCTTTGGTAAAATTAAAGAGGTAATTTTTTTTTTCCACCCTCCCTCCCTTATTTTGCAATAATTACAATACCACAGAATAGATGAGTTTGGAAGGTACCTCTGAAGATGATCTGGTCCAAGCCCCGTGGAGCTGTCTCTGCTCCAGGTAAGAGCCCCCAGCATTTAAATCCAAATTTTAAATTAATGATGATGTTTTCACATTTAAATACGGGGGAATTATTTATATATTTGGTGTATTTTTTTTTCCTACAGGGAATATATTTTTCTTAAGGAAGAAATATAAGAAAGAAAACTCCCAGTAATTCCCAGACAGATTTTTAAATGTAGTTAGAAAGGTCCCCAGACTGAGGAACCTGAGTTTTATGGATCCTATTTATATACAGATAATCAAATAAAGTTATTGGGAGTGTTTCAAAACTTCAGAAAGGTTAGACAATAAAAAAGTTGAGACTAGAGCATCATTTCAGATTCAGGGAGATCTGGACACTAGGGAACAGACCCTCTGAATAAACCCCATAAATTATGCAAATATTTTAAATTGTTCCTGTTTTATAAGAGAACATACTCCAAAAGTGTGGAGAACTATCCACTCTCAGAATTTTTGGGAAGGATTCATTGATGGTGTTAACAGTACATAAAGGTACCTGTATGACTTTTTAGGGTTTTGGTTTGATTTGTTTTTTTTTTTTTTTTTTTTTTTTTTTTATAAATAGAGAAGTCACAAATCAGTGCAATTTGAGTTTGGGGCACTTATAACTAATATTAATTTTGCATATATTGCAGTAAAACCCAGGGTAAGAAAATGGGAATCTACAGGTTTATTGAGACCTCTCAAATGGCATTTCAGTGTTTGAAACACAGGAAAAGAATTCCTCTGCGCTTTTTGTTTATGGTTCAAAAATACAAACTAGAAAAGAAAATGTTACTCGAGTGCAAGTAATGGAACTGTTCTAAGAAGTAAAAATAGCTGTTCATGAAATCTCCACGAGAAAGAGCATTTAGGATTAAAGGAAACTGTTAATTAGATTAAATCTTTCTATCCAGTCTGGTTCAAAAGTGTAATCATTCCTCCTCTGAATGATGCAACAAAACGTTTTTTTTTCCTGGGTAAACTGTGAGTGAGGTTATATACATATTTTTATTTCAAAATTTCTGCATGAGTGGTGAGTAGGATTGTGGATGTCTTGACTCCTACAAATGGGGAGAAACAAATAGATCCTTGAGGTCTTCAGTTTCAGATGCTGCACTGTTGGAGTCCAGGGCATCCCTTTGGATGACCTGGGACCCGAGAAAGGGAGTTTGAACCCTGGACAGGGGGGCGTGGAGCCGGTCCAGGGGGGTTGGAGACCTTGGCACAGAGCCCAAGAAGACACTGGGTTTGATTTTAGTCCATGGGAGAGGTTTCCACCACTGAGAGAGGAATTACAAACCTCAAAGGTGTGAAAATAGTAGTTTAGCACAGCATGGGCTGAAAAATTTTGTAGTTTTGGGGCTCTTAGAATAGAGATAAGTGGGGGACAAGATAGAGGATTTAGGGTGTTGCCCTAGGTTCTTCCCCTTCTTTCTCATCCTCCATCTTCTGAGGTGGTGATAACACAAAATAGTATGAAGAGATTGGGTCAAGGTAGAAATGATCCTTCTAGTTTAAGTACTAGGCATTGGCACGAAATTGTAAATAATAAAAAGGTAGTTATCTGTATAAGAGCAAAACAATGCCTCATCGGTGGGAAGTCACCTCGTGTCCCAGCCACTGTTCAGATCTCAGCTGAGTGTGGAGAAAACTCTGAGGTATCAAATAATAAAGAACACGAGAAACCTGAAAACAAGGCTTTGGAGACTCCTCTTCTTTCTTACGACGCAGCTCAGGGCTTTTAGAGGGCCAAGGACTTTTAACAACTTAAATCTGGGGTGAGAAAGCAAACCCGAGACTGCACCCCTGCAGTTAGAGTTTTGTTTTGTTAGAGTTCCATACAGCTGCCTTTTGTAATGAAGTTTCACCATTTCCCTGGGAAGGACTTTTAAAAAGTAAACCCGGCTCATGTTCTTTGAAGTGATAATCCAAGGGGAAAGGAATCAAGGTAGATTTTTGTGGAGTAGAATGCAAGAAAAAGTACAACTTGTAGCTTGTAGGATGTTTCTAATACCCTATTTCCAACCCTTAAAGTGGAATTTTGCCACTCACTTTTCAGAAGGCCTGGCTTACAGGGCAGCATAAAATGCACTTGGTACGTAGATAAGGATTGTAGTACACAGAAAATGGCTAATATGTCTTCTCATGATACTTGCTAATAATACATAATATTTACAGCTAAGCTTTTCCTTCTTTCATCATTTTCTGTGTCAGTATTTTTCCCCTTCCACCACTGGAGTCCAGAACTGGATTTACCCTTTTTCCACACTGTGGATATGACATCTACCACTTACAACCACATCTATCAGGCTGAATATCTTCATTAGACTTTTTTGTTAGATGTCACAATGAATTAGAGGTGATCAATTGCCTGAAAAGACAGCAGAGTTTACTGTACATGTGAGATTAAAAAAAACTCAACAAAACAAGAGTTGTATGTCAGTGCCCCCAATAATTTTATGTGGAGATTCTAGTAACCTCTGAGTTGAGCTTTGGGAGTATTTCAATGAATGCTCAAATCATAGTAAACAATAAACAAACAAATAATCTAATTATATAATGTAAATATTACACATTATATAATTATATAATATAAATAATATTTTACATTAATTTTTTTAAGCAACACAACTTTCCGTTCATAGTCTTATAATCCTTTTGCAAACCTGTAAAACAATACAAACTATTCCAGCAGGAAAAAATGTTTCTGTTTTTATTTAGTGTTCATGGATATCAACAATACGTGTCACCATGACAACATTAGAAAGACAAGAAAGTCAAGAACATATTTTCAGAGTAATAAATATTTTCACATGAGATCTCAGTCTTTATATTTGCTTTGGTTTTGTCATCTACGAAATAGAACTTGTATTCCAAAAAGTACCACTCAATTTCCCTGGTGGTATCTTCTGGTGGAACATAGAAACAATAGGTTATTCTTATAGAAAACCGTAATTTTTTCAAGAATTTCAGATAAAATGTAAATTTGAAAGCTATTTTATACAGGAGATTTCCTTAAATCATTGTATTTATCAACAGTTACAAACACTACCATAAAAAACAGGACTGAAATTATGCCTCAGAGTTAACTGAGTCCACTTAGATTATCCAAAAAGTTGCTTTTTACATATTTGGCTGACAGAGTATATGGAAATGATTTAAAAATAAATTGCTCAATGCACTTGAATGAGTACCAGTTGCTGCCTATCAGCAAATGTTACAATATGTTTGAATTTGGCATATTCCATAAGTGACTGTCATATATCAGCTTACAATGAAACCTGCTGGTAGAGTGCTGGAGACATTGATATTAGATTTGAATTGTGGAAAACACCTGGATTCTCAGGTCCAAGTGATCAGGGCTTCCTACTGTTCCTGCCCTTTTGGTACCATGATGCAGTTTTGGTGGAGCTGTCATCAGTCAGTTTTAAATAGCTTTTGTTTCAGCTTTTTTTCTTGTTCCTTCAAAATTTTTCATGAATAGTCCAACTTTAATTTTCTAATAGATGAAAAGGTGATAGGGAGCTGAATAAAAGGTAACCAAAATTCAACTTTCTTTGTAATTTTGGCTTGGGGAAGGCTTACTCCTATAGGTGGTCCATACATTCCACTCCTTGGAGTGCATGGTGAATAATAATGAGGTGGCTGTGCCTAAAATGATGAGTAATTCTGGATTCTATCAAAAGTCCTTCAGGCCCAATGTTCTGTCTGTAATGGTGGGCAGTTCCTGGAGTTTAATAATCAGGATTTAGGTGCATTGATTCACACTGTTTGCAAATATTTAATGATTTCATTGAATAGTTTACAAGGCAGTTTATGCTTATGAGCAGATCACCTTGAATGTGAATACATTATTTTTATGTTAATATCCAATAGTCTTGCCTCAAAGGCACCTTGAAAACAGCAAAAAGTACATAATCTGTACCTTATTCAACCTGAAGTACAGCCTGTCTATGACACATCATTTGACAAAAACTGAAATCTGAACACAAGCAGTAAAAAGTGATTTCAGGATTAAAATTGTAACTGTACGTGTAATATTACATTAGCTTTCAGGCAAGATATTTTGTTTTATTCTTTTTATTTTTGATATTTTACATACACAAATACATATAATTGTTTTAGTTTTCTCTATTTTTTGAAAGTTAATTTACATTTGATGTAAAATTCTTTTGCATTTGATGTACATATACAAATTAGGTGTATTTATTCATCCATATAGAGCAGCATCAGAAGTTTTTGCTTTCAATCCTTCTTAATAAATGTCAATATTGTCATTTTCTCTCCATGAAGTAAATGGAAATTATTGCTGATTTTAATAAAATATCACAATGCTGAAATTTATGACAACATCTGTACCTGTATATGTTTATATGCACACATAGAGTGATGAAAATACCTATGCTCACTTTTGTTTCTCCTTGGGACAAAATATTGTATTTGAAATGAAATTGTGGATGTCCTCATGAGGCCATAATAAATGTCATGTTTCTGAAAGGTCCTTATGTGTCATATCCTCTTCTGGTTTCTTAATTTAGATGCTGAAAATGTCAATTTAAAACAGAAGCTTATGTATTTTTTCTGAAAATCAACCCTGTATAATATAACAATGCATAAAATCATAAACCACAATCAATATCATACAGAGTTATGAAAATACCTAACTAAAGCTACCTAACCTAAAGGAAACATAATTCTGAAGCTGATTTTAACATTTTTCTCTTTCAAGAAACACCAGGATTCTCAGAGTTTTGAAAGATTATTAAGATTTCAAGGGAGTTGTGTTTACATATTAAGAGTCTAAATAACATTGAATGAATTTATATATCTCTTCCAAAATCTTCCTTCAGGTTTCATTTACAAAAAAATGAGAGAAGAAAATTATACTGATAGTTTTGCCTGCTGCTTGTATTTTTGGGAGCAATTTATCCCATTTTATATGCCAAAGGAGAAAGAATAGAAACAGTCTGACATTTTTAATGATACAGAGAGGAAAATAAAATGGGAGGTGAGAAGACGTGGGATCACAGAAGGCTTGTGATCTCTGACACCAGAATAAATATCTTAAGTAGACCAAAAATAATCATGTCTGAAAATCTTCTCCATTTCCTTCCAAAGGGATCCTGTTCCTAAGCTCAGGTGGAGTTGTCCTACAAAGATGCTAGAAGATATGTGGGATAAATCTCATCCTTTGTGCGTTAGCAAATTGTGTATTATCCTGCCCAAGTGATTTCTTAATCTGTCCAGTGTGGGATTGCCTCTGACTGCAGGCAATAAAAAAATCTTCCTTCAGCGCCCATAGGTGTATTTTAGGTACCTCTGGTGCATCTGTTTCTAGGTGGCAGGACACCCCTGAACTGTAAGGTATCCACAGCCCCAGATAACAGCTCTAAAATAAGATTCCATTTCAGTCTAGATGGTGGTGAAGCAATCCCTCACTCAGGAAATGCTCTATCAATGTGCCATTCTGTCTAATTCCATGAAGAGAGAAAGGGAAAGCATTTCATTTTTCTGTACAGTGGTTGTATGTATATTATCTAGGCTCTCTGTAAGGCCTCTCCTATTTCTGTCTCTGTTCTTATGAGCAAGGGGATGGGTTTTTTCCATAAAACTGACAGTTTTATGTGAATTGAAGATCAGTATATGTTATGGTCAAGTCTATCCAGATACTTATAGCTTATGTCTAGGCACATTTAGATACCCGCATCAGTCAAACGTTTGGCCATGGTATAAGGCTCTGGAAATGCTGCAAAATGCATTTTACAGTGATTGAGAAACTATTATACCTCCAGCAAGTACAGTCCTTTGATCACCTGAGCAATATCCACAGAGTTGCAAGCACACCTTCTTTTCTTCTGAAATTCCTTTTTATGTGAAATTATGTCTTGTGTGTGTCATAAATCAGCTTTGAGAACATTCTGAAGCAAATACTTTGGGATTTGAAACTGCTAAGAAAATAGGAAATACCTTGGTGACACTTGCTGCAGCAGGCACATTAAGAATGCTGTCAAGCAGAAGCCATTTGTCACTGGCCCATATTGAGGAGACAAAGTCAAAACAAACTTAATCTACACTGCTTCTATGATAGTGGAACAAGCATTCAATAAAAGTGTTGGCCCAGCAAGGGAAAGCCTTTTAGTGTAGTGTAAAGTGAAATAGCTGGCTCTGATGAGAATTTATGTTATCCCAGTTACCCAGCTCCTTTGAAATTTAGCATTTATTACATGCCTATGGAAATGTACTGATATTTTTACTTATAAAATTAGTGAGTGAAATGTCTGACATTTGACCTAAATGAATCTAAAATCTTCAGGGGTTTTTTTGTTTTTTTCGAGCTAGTTAAAATGAGGACTATTTTGATTTGAAATAGGAAAATGTGTGTATTAGTAAAATATCAGTTCTGCAGTTCTAAGCAACTCAGCTGGGGTCATGAGACAGAGATTGAAATGCACCTTTGATAAGTAGAATTTATTATTATTATTATTATTATGTTGTTGTTGTTGTTATTATATATGCGAATTCCAATAAAGCTTCCTTACACCATGTTGTTCCCCATCCCTGTGCATCAGTTTCCAGCTGTAAAGGTCCCGTGAGCCTCATTCTACTTCTGGCAAAGTAACAGTTACTGTGTTACCTATCAGGAGGAAAAGGATTTCCTTTACTCTCTTTCGTTTACCTTCTTAAACTATTCTTTAAAAAGCGAAGATGCAAATGTGATTATACAAAAAGCATTATTTTTTATTTGTCTATCAGCAAATAGATATTTGATTAGGTGAGATAAAGGAACTTTATCAGCCAGTTTGTGACCTGTGAGCTCAGCAAACCTTAATTTGGCACAGGGCCTTTTGAGGTTTGGAATGTAAAGATTCAGCTGTAGGCGATCCAAAGGGATATTTGTAAAGAAATTTGTATTTGTAAAGAAAAGGACCTCAGAATCCCAGAATGGGTCAGGCTGGAGGGCACCACAGTGGATCAGCTGGTCCATCCCCCTGTGCTCCAGCAGGGCCATCCCAGAGCATATTACTCAGGATTGTGTCCAGACAGATTTTGAATATCTCCAAAGAGGGAGACTCCACATCCTCTCTGGGAAATCTGCTTCAGTGCAGTGTCACTCCCAGGGTAAAGAAGTTCTTCCTCACGTTTCTGTGCATCAGTTTCTGCCCTTGTCTTCTCCTGTTGCTGGGCACCACCAGGTCATTCTCTTTTGCTCAGGTCTTGTGGTTTTCAATGCCATTAATCTGTGATGATGATGATAATAATGCCATGGTTTATCTTGTGGTGGTAAAATGGGGGTGAACCTTTGTTTTACTCTGTTAGCATTATCTGATTTAATTAGAACAGCACAAGAGGAAAGAGAAATACTAAGTGTCACTGCAAAATCCTTCAGTGCTGGTATTTTATAAATACACTAATGCAGCTGAACTAATTTAAGTCTGTGTTAACATTGCTCACAAAGCATATCGAGTGTTTAATTGCAATGCAAAAGGAACAAATAATGAGAATAAGTTACCCAAATTATTTCATTATAAAATAATTGATGTGATGGGCAATTAAAATCTGCATTAAAGTGTACTCCTTACATTGTCATTCAAAATTACCTAAGCTAAGGTTAAAGGTGTTATTAAAAACATTAATTTAATTTGTTATATAAAAGGCAGATAATTATCATAAAATATTGCAAATGATAATGAGAAACACTTTAATGAAGTCTTGGTTTAATTAGCGGGGGTATCATTATGATTTGCCTGTGGGTAAAATGGCAGACTGTTAATATATTTTCTTTTCATTATGATTAGAGTCTTAGAGAGTTATTTAACAACTTATATGAAGAAATATAGGCTTACATTTATATCTTTGGGGTGGTATCTCATTTCTTTGACATAGATTTATGATATTATAAAAACTTGATAAATCCAGTTTCTGATGATAGTGTTCCAAGTGTTGTTTATCCTGCCTAACCTCTCAATCACATAATATCCATTGCTGAGAGACGTCTACTGAAAAAAAACCCTCTTATGAAACTTGGAAGAACCTCAGAACCTTTTCTTGGTAGTTTTTGACCTTTTCAGACCACCACAAAAAGTTATTTGAAAATGTTTAAAAATTGTGTTATATTAGGTTGTATTTCTAAAACAAGACAGGCATTGCTCTACAACACAGGCTAACTCAAGATACCTTTCTTGGTATAAAATTCTGAGAGAAAGAACCCCTATTCTTAATTCCAAGAAGTCTGTGAGTGAACCAAAACATTGAAGAAAAAGCTATTTTCAAATCACTGAGTTTTCATTTTCACTGAGTTTTAAAAATTATTCAAAGTTAAATTCTTCTATATTCTTTGTAGAAGAAAAAAATTATAAATAGACATTCAACCAGAGATTGTTCTGGCAGGGAGAAATGGTTGTGCTTCAGAACTTGTATCCTTGTGATTATGGGTTTGTAGTTTTCTTTCTGCTTGTCCTTCATCCACACTTCTCTAGAGCTGGTAAATGCCATCAGAAGCTACCACGTTGTTATTTATAACAATCAGAATAATCTGGAAAAATCCCTGTTGGCTGAGGCAGTTCTAGCTTCCTCATCTTCCCTGGTTACAGCAACAGCAGTCAGGTTTTTATCTTTAATAGCAAAAGGGCTGCATTTCGGGGACAGCATCTCACTGTGATGAACTTGGCTTATCTGCCTCTTTTATTCAGTAATATACAGAGGCTGGGGGAGATTAAAACAGCTGCTCTCTTTTATTTCCCATCTCTTTGTTTTTCTCTTTCTGTTTCTCTTTATTTCTAACTTTCATATTTAATTCATGGCTAACACAGTAGCAACATAATGAATTCAATCCTTACTCTTTTCTCACTAATGCTTTTAGTCCAGTAGGCACATTTCACTTGGTATAATCTTTTGTGTGCTTTGTTATGAACATGAATTCGGGTTTGGGTACATATTGATTTTTATCAAAACTATGTGACCTGTGATGTGCATGCTGTTTCATGCAACCCTACCAGATGTATGATAGCATTTTTAGATGAATAAAAATATTATTAAAATTTTCCAGGAATTGAGTTTATTTTCCTAGAGAAATTAAAATAACATGAGTGTCTTTTCTGATTTTTAGTAACAGCTACTCTTTTCCACCAAGAACAGCCCAAAAGTCAATTTTAATTGCCACTTCATTTACCACTGAAATGAAGCTCCTTTTAAGAATTCAATTACTTCAGTGAAGTAGAGCTAAAATAGAATACATGCACAAGCTATATCCCAAGCACTAATTTTTGTTTGATTTTTCAAATCAGTTTCATAGATTTCACTAGGTTAACAAGAGAAGAGGTCCTCATGACAACCTGGTGACTCTGCCATGTCTACTCCTCAAGTGACAGGCACTTTAGAAGTTACTGAGTTGTAGTTACTGGAGTTACACTTCCTCCACCTGCCACTGTGATAATTTCAACCTAACAAAAGTAATATAAATAACGCATTTATTTCACAAGTGGATAAGTTACATTGATGCCAAAGCAAACATCCACATCTATCTGATGAGAAAATAGGTCTGGAGGGTACAATTTCAATCTGAGTTAAATTTGTAATATTAGATGTAACTGGATATTTCAGAAAACAGTAGGATAAGAACCCAGTGACACAACCACAGCCACTGTAATTTTAATAATTGGAACTGGTATGTTTGGCAGTTATTTCCCATGCAAGTGAGATATTTTAAGAATGTGTTCAATCAAAATGCTGTTTTCTAAAGGAATATTATTCGTGGCTTTTTCTAAATAGGAATTGATAAATATATGCCTATAAGCCACAAGACATACTATGGAGTGCTTGCTGCATGCTTTTATTAACTCCAATATTGGATCAGTTCTCTGATCAGATATTCTCTGATGCTGAGACAAGGCAAGAACCTCAATTTACTCTCCAAAATCAGTCTAGTCAGACACAGAACAGGTGACTGAAGAAGGGCAAATAAAAAATACATTTTCCATTAATTGGCAAATATGAGTTTTGCTGAAATGCTGAATGTGAATGAGTTTTCCTGTGCTTTCCTGCAAATATTCCCCTTCCTAACTTTCCCCCATGAGTCAATGTTGGCAATTCCTGCTGAGCATATCAAAGCCCTGAGTTAGTTTATAATTATTTTTTCCTGCTTTCTTCACACATGAGGAGAAGAAGTCATATTTATATTACTGTGCTGGATGAACTTCTTACAAAGGTTTCTGCTAGTGCTTTCTAATTTGTTTGCATATTTTTTACACTCCATTTTGTCCCCGAAGAACACAACTGCATTTAAGTAGAATTCAGGAAGAAAAAAAATATCCATTGAAATAATTTTTGCAATGGATGCCTTAAATTTGAGATTTGTATGAGGCATCTAGAACATGGGACAGATGTTCCAGATGCCACATATTATCCAGAACAAAATGTCTTCAGTTTGTTCTCAAGATCTTAGAATTTTAAGGTGTAGTGGTAGAAGTGTTCCCTTTTTGATACCGCAAAGGCAATTTACCTTAGTTACCTTTGTTAATCAAATATTGCTACTGGCACAGTCCTGTTAGGACAGCAGGCTTTCAGGTTTTTTAGTGATAGACACAAAAATGTTGCTGGACTGTTAAAAATTGTTTCATGTCAGAAACTAGAACTAGAAAAAGTGCATGACCTGTTGCATGAGATATAATTAAGTTAGGAGCAGCTTGGCCATATCTGAAGCAATAGAAAGCAATTTTCTTGAGAAAGGTTGAAAAAATCCATATTGATCAGTACTAAGTAGTAAAAATTTATTGCAATGTTGTCAGTTGCCTTATTCCAAATCAATACAAACCTCACCAAAAGCTTCTTAAATGCAATAAGAATCTGACAAGGCCTTTTTGTCACAGATTAGTGTTAAAGCAATGAAAAGGCCCCTGAGGAAAACTGTCTCTGGCCAGAATGCCAGCTGTATCCCACTTCAGCAGTGCTCCTCCTGGTGTAGGATGTATTTATTGGCATTTTGGAACCCTTAAGAAAAGCTTAATGTTTTGTCAGTTAACTAATGCAAATGGTCAGAAATGCCTAAAGACTTTGCATTTCTGCCTGTTTTTATGGAATCATAAAAGTTGTTAGTCTTAAGAAGGAAAAGTCAATCAGCCACCTGAATAAAAATGAAAGGTTGGATTTAGAAGGAATTTTATTCCTGTTTACAGTTTAAAGGAAATGCTTTCATAAAAAGCTGTTTTAGTCAGAGGGCCAAGACCCTAGGATAGGATATTGGAACCTGAAACTCACCCACACTCAGTTGAGAGTGATACTTTCCTTAGAAAACCATTCAGAACAATGTCAACTCAGCTATAACAATGATTTAGGTGTTGAAAAACTACCTTCCCAAAGCAGAACAATCTAATTTCAGGTAGCAGGGAAATATGACAGCATCCTTCATACTTTTAGAACAAAGGCATTTTAGGAATTCTTATTGTACTTGCATTTGTTCAATCAATTGGCATTATCAGAGTAGTTTGGATGAAAAGAGATATTTTACTTACAAAGTTATCGTGTCCTTCTTTCTTTGTGCAGAAAACATAGACACATATTCATTAAAAATTAAAACATCTAAAATTAGTGATAAGTACTTACTTAACATTTCAAATTGTGTCTTTTTCAAAGCTTGAAATTATCTCTTGATTTTGTTTGGGACTGAATGGGGACCTGAATGCCTACAAAGGTGACGCCACAAAAAAATGCAAATTGTATGAAGAGACAATGGTTTTTTTATTCTAAATCACTTAGAACCTGCTAAAAATTTGCAGTACTTTTATAATATAAATATTTTTGTCCTTTGTATAAGACAGTGTTTGTGCAGTAATGTGATTTAACTCCTCAGCTCTTTTGAAATGCACTTGCCAAGGCCCTGAGTGTGCACTACATCGGTGTGTTCACTTGAGAATTGTCAATCCACACTTTGGGACCAGACATTCATCTCACTTGAAAGACAGCAAATAATAGCGAGAAATTACTTCCTAAACCATTTCTTGGGTGTTTCAAATTATACAAGAGCTGCTTCTGTGCAGCTGTGTTCCAACCAAAGCTGAAGAGTTTGGCTTGAATGCTTGCCCTCAACTGAGACTCCATTTCCTAGGTGGAGTCTAACAGAAACCAGCCACCCATCAATAAATTATTATTTCCTTTTTAGAGGAGCACAGGGTTTATAAATGAAAATAGTGGAGAACGTAGAGGAAGGATCTGCAGAATAGAAGACAAATTCTCTGGAATATACAGTACTTAGGAGGAGATCGGGTGATGGAAGGATCCCTCCCAAAAGAAAGCTCTCACAAAAACAAGTGGAAATGGTACTAAGTAGGATAGAAATTAGCTTTTCTTCTCCCTGGTGCTGATATGTTGAGCCATTTGTCTGACAAGCAACAGTGGAAAAACAGAAAAATTTAGTCAGGCTGGTGAATACCTGTGAGGAATGCAAAGACTGGGACTTATCTGTTCCACATGAAAACTCAAACCTCTGAACTGTTAATTAAGAACCTTTAAAGAACTTGCAACAGGTGTGGAATTCCAGAACCTTTCTGAAAACTCTTCTGTGAAACTGCAGTCAGGAATGAATCAAAGCTGAGAATCCTGCTTCCAATGTGAACTTAAATGTAGAAAAAAAGAGTTTCTGCTTAAAAGGTTGTAAAAAAATAACAACAGATCTTATATTTTCATTGGAAAGAAAGACCATGGTAGAGAATATCAGTAATCCACAAGAAACACTGGAACAGCCCAACCCTGAAAGCAACTGCAAAGGAAGAATTAGCAACTTGAAAGTGGAAGTGTATGAGAGATGTGGAAGCAAACCAGATTGATGCTGTGGTTGGTATTTGAAAGACATGGCATTTACAGGGTAAAATTAAAAGAATCAGCCAACAGCCAACAAACCAAAGCGAAAATGAAAACAAAACTAAAAGAAAAACCCCCGAAAACTAATAGGAAAAAACCCAACCATCAAAACAGCAAACTAAAAAATTTTAAAAAAATTAAAAAGTCATCCTCCTAAACTCTGCTGTGCCAACTATCAGTGGTTTAAACTAGTTAGTCCAACTTAGCATTAGAAAAAGTCAGCAGTTACCAGCCTTGCATCAGAAACAGGATCACTTTAATATTCCCACCATTTCACAGACTTCAAGTGCTTTTATCTTCTGCCTAAGTTGGCAGGATAAGCTATTTATTTAATTTTACACTGGGATAGAGTAGAAGAGGAAGAGTCACCTGGTCAGACACAATTTAGATGGATGAAGGAAGTACAATGGCTTCAATTTCAAATTCTGGTGCTAAACTGGCTTTGTTTAGCTTAGTGACAGACAGATATATTAACTTGGCCTGTTTTAGCTGAAAACACTGTGGAAAGCTGTTAAGAAAGTGACAACAAGAACTTAAAGTCTGAAATTCTGAGAAGTCATCAGGCTTATTGGCCTTTGAAGTCTACATATTCACATTAAAAGAGTCAGAACTAATTTTCGTTCTAATTTACATTAACAATTTACAAAAACAAAATCTGTTGAAAGCAATTTCTAGCATTCAGGCTGATTGTCATGTTTTTTTTTAATCTTTTGTAATCTTTTCTTTCACAAGTGGGTAATATGTATATTTTATTAAAAAATTCCCTTCCAGACTCAGTCCTTAAGTCAAATGTTTGGGGGCAAGTGTAATGCAAATTCAGGACAAGAATTGTAGCTTTGTTTCATGCAGTATTTTCCTTTGGCCTTCTAGAACAGAATTCCTGAAGGCAATGGCAGAATCCTCTGCAGAGCTACTTAGCTGGATTTAAAATTTCTGTTCTCAAGACATGATGAAGTCAATGGAGAGAGTGAGACCATGGTGTGACTTTGGGGCAAGAGTGAGACACTGGTGGGCCTTGGAGGGTCTCCTCAGACAACACCGATTGGTGATAAAAAATGGTTCCCTGTATGACTTGGAATCTGGTTTCCAGGGTTTTTTTTATGTTTCCAGTACATTTATGGGATTTTGCAGTTGTTTTTTAATGTTCTCAACTGTTTCTCTGTCACCATAAAAAAAAAAAAAAGGATTTCATGTTAGTAAGTATTGTAGGTAGATACAGAGTAGAAATGAGTCTGAAAAACAGTAATTTTAACATAAATACACCAGAACATGGAAAGAAACAGCTAAAATGTGGTTTAGGAGACTACTTCCTCTTACCCCTCAGCTAGTGGTTGTCAGTCCTTTGAAAAGCCCAGAAAGTGACTATGGGAATATTTACTTAACCTTTCTGGACCAGTGTAAGGCTTGAAATATTTTTCTTGGTTTCCTAATGAGACACAGCAATTTCATTAAATGAATATTTTAGTTTCCTTTGCAAAATCAACATACAATGGTAGAATTTTATTAATGATAATGGCAGCTTTGTACTGAGAACACATATTACAGCAAACCAGAGTAAAACACAGTTCTTTCAAAGGTGATGAGGACAAAAATGCATTCAAAATATTAATCCAGACATTTTCATTATAGTCAATAGTGGATATGCAGAAATGGGCTTGGGAGAGTTATTTAGTGGGAGGATTGCAGAGACAGCTCTTTTATTGACTGTTGCTCTCATGGAACAAAACACAGAAAAGAGGATTTTTCCAAATCATTTGTAAGGCATGACTGTCTCTTTAGAGGGTTTAGTTGTGTTAAAGGCTGGATTATGGAAGCATCCTTATGTTCTGTGAGGAATTAAAGAAAAGATTTGCTGTCTTGGACAATGGGAAGTCATGCAGTCCAATACTAAGTAGCATCTGCTATGGACTTCTAAGCTACTTGCAGACTGTAAAACACCTAGTGGGAATTTTCTGTTGGAAAAGAGGCAGATTTCAAGGTCCAAACTATAACAGGTAGCAGCTGTTTTGGTCAGATGCTTAAAAAATATACATTTTGTACTGGTGTCTGAGACAGCAAATAAGACCAGAATTCATGACTTAATGAACCTCATATACAGTAATTTTCTTAAAAAAACCTCCTCAGCGTGCAAAGCAACATTGCAAAGAAACCTCGTATTCCTGTTATCAAGTAATTCTAGTTCAGGTGTCTGCGAGAGAATCTTGAATTTTAACTTGACTGACCCAAGCACTTCTGTCAGATTTCTGGATTCTCTACATATCCAACAAATTAACTAAAATCACTTACAGATGGTTTTTAATGTTTTAATGTGCATGTTGTATTTTCATAAGCATCTTCTGCTATGTCTAGTACTTCAGTAGGGGAATTGGAACACAGCCTGTAGGAATGCTTTTCATATTGCTCAGATATTTTTTATTCTCATCAAGCTACAACACTGCTTTTAGCAGTCTGGTAAGGCTTCATTTTGACCATTCTAGTTTAGGCTGCTTGTCTTTAATTGACAAAGCTGTGAATGTTTTTTCCAGGGTTCTCTGAAATTTCGGAGAAGCAAAACTTGAGCATTTTACAGCGAGGCTGTTGGAGAGAGAGGGTGACTTCACTCAGGTGTGTTTAAGGTGCTGTCATTGCTTGTGAAGCCTTTGGATTTCCACAGCACTTCTGGGGGATGCAAAAGTGCAGCCCATGAAATGTCTACTGGGTTGTACTGGGACTTTCAAAATATCCTGGATCCATGGAAAGCTTCAGGAATGGTTGCTTCCTGCCACACAGTTTACCAAGCACCTGTTACTTTAAAGGGCATAAGATCCAAGAATGGAAAGAAAATATGGATATTCACACAGCACCATTGCTAGTTTATCCCCTTATGATTCATGAAACATAATTCAGTTGCTAAAGTATTGCTGCACCATTAGAAAATGAATTGTCTGCCATATTTCATGTTTTAGCCTATTTCGGTTGCTGCACTCAAGATGTCCACCCTTAGCAGTGGGGAATCAGATCTTCCTCCAGCTTCCCTACAACACATCACAAAACTCTTTAATTTAAGCTATTTTATAAAGTCATATCTTCTTTCTAGACTTGCCAAAAGTCAATTAGGTAGGTTATTTTTTATTATTACTATTATTTATTTCAAGATCCTCTGTGTAGTACTCTGAACTGGATCAGGCAAATATTGCCACCCTTTCTTTTTCTTTTCTTAAATTCCAATAGTTTCGATTTATGTATTTTCACATTGCAGATCCCTAAACTGACAGGGTACATAGAATTTTCCAAAATAAACAGAAAGGAGTGCTTATCAGAGCCCCGCAGGTTGATCTCTACCCTTTCCCATGGTAACACTATTTCAGCACAGTAGCAGCCAGCAGAGTAGATAATGGGGCACTTCTGAACCTGAAAATTAGATGCTCTCTGCCATGACTAAAAAAGAAAAATCCTAAGAGTGGAAGAATATGAAGAAAGTGGAATGAAGTTAAATTTTATTTGTATTTTTTAAAAAAAATGGCATAAGGAAAAATAAAGGAATTCAGAACTTCTTTGAGAGGTAGCTGCACAAACTTGGGGGATACCACCACAGACCTACCAATTCAATTGCCTGAAAAGATTAACACAGATTTTTACACTTATTTAATGGGTAGAAAGTTTGGTTGGATTTGCTTATTGGAAATTAGTGATTGGCTAAAAGAGGCAATCCTTTTTTTTTCCTTTCATATAATTCCCAAACCAGGATTGTCCGAATAGGTAAGAAATTATTTTGTATATACATTGACAAAGGTATTGCAGTGTTTGCCATTTTCTTTTTTGCAGTGAAAACGTTTGCAAATAACAATGTTTATTGAATATGTGAATTTTTCAAAGCAGACCAAAAAACCCCAAAAACTCACCCAAAAAAAAAGCCCCACAAAAAAACCCCAAGAAACCAAAGAAAACCCCCTTAAGGACAATTATACCATGCAAATGAATAACAGTTATTTTATTAAAAAATATTGGGGGGTTCTATTTATTTTTTTCACTTCTTTAAATATTCATGTGTGTGTTTATCTGCTAACAAATCAGCAGATAAAAGAGAGAAAAAAAGAGAAGGATCAAAGCCTGTATTTTTAATATCAATTCAGAGATGTTTTCTGCCCATACAGTAAAATGATGAATGAATTTTCTCAGATTTCTGAGAAATTTCGGAGTGGTGTCTGCTGAAGCTGTGCAGCAATGCTCCTTTTGTGATTGACAGCTGGAGCACTCCAACTCTGTCTGTTATAATACAAACATCACACTGAATCTTTCACCAATAGATGCAGTCTCCTTGCCTTTATTAGCTCTCTCATCCCATAAAGTGCAGTCAGGACAGGCATCACTCCTGTCCTTTAGAAAGCAGTAGATTAGTCCATTTCCTCATGGGGCTTGGCAAAGTCCTTCAATAGACGTGACTGGAAGAGGAAGAGGCTGAAGAAGGTGGCCTAAGGGAATAAACTGCTGACTTGATAAATCTTTGGGTCTTAAGAGGTCATCTCTTGATATCTGAAAGAAAGATTGACTCACCAGCAAATATGAGCACCAGTCTTGATGGGTTTTTGAGTTGTTTTTTTTTTTTTTTAAGTAACATAGAAAACATTTGTATATGAAGTACTTATAAATTTTCTACAACTACAGATAACAGCTCTTTCCTTTCTCAGGTCTTATTCAATTCTCATAAATTTATTTATTCTTTTTTACACTGTCTACACACAGTACATGAGATGTGCAGAGAATTTTAATGAGTTTTTGTAAGCTGCACTTACAAATGCAGCTGTAAAATACAACATGAAAAAATCTGAAACTCCGTGAACTTTTGATACCTGTTGCACCTTATAGACCTTAAACAGCTTAAACATATCATTAATAAAAATTATGACATTTCATATCTATTGCCCTGAGATGAAGCATAAATTATAGCTAGGAGAAGATTTAATACAAGAGAACCTATATAATTTTGGTAGGGGATTTTTCACAAGTATATAACACTTAACTACTTGAAACTGGTAGATTCTAAAAACTCAAAGCCAGGCCCTGAGATATGGAAATTGATGGGGTACATCAGAAACTAAAGGAACAATGTTTGTTCGAAAATAATTTATTAATTATTTTATTTTTTGTTGTTTTAATACATAGGTAGGACATAAACAAAAAAAGTGTAATCTGCTCGTTTTCAGACTGTAATTTAAAAAGGATTCTTTTCCAAGACAGCCAGACCATCCTGTTTTGGAGGCTGAGAGTGTGGGTGAATACACTGAGTTTCAAAGGAGGGACACCTCAGTGGGTCTGCTGTACTCATTTCTTAGCTGACATTAAATCTCTGGGTAAGTTATGATTTCTAGATATCTTTTTGTTTGTTTGTTTGTTTCTGTAACCTGCTGCTGGCAAATTTCCTGCTGTTGCTCAGTACCCAGAGTCCACAAAAAGCCCTGGGTACTTCTGGGTATTTTATGAGTGCAGAAGGATGTCTAGATTCTGGGAGGAATCTAAAAGTAACTTTGCAATTTTTTGAGCTGATTTGGATTTGAATTTGAACCAACATGGGAGAAACACAAATGTTGCATGTGTAGACCATAGATTTTTTGGAAGCCTGACAAATCTGTGAACAGAATTTGTGACCTACCTCGACAAAAAGATTTTTCTTAATTCCTTATTGTTAGGGTCTGAGATTTTGAAGTGGATTGATATTTTTTCAAATAACAGCTGGCACAACAAGCAATTCTATGCAGTTCTGCTTTGGTCTGGTTTGTTTTTTTTTTAACGTCTCTCTCCTGAGAGCTCTGTAATATAAGTCCAGATTGCTGCTGTCCTCCTCTGACAGGCTGGGAGAGAAGTATTGATCTATGGGAGGATGGGATGAGGTGACAACAGCAGTGACTTTTATTTGCTCATCTCAGAAGGAAAGTACCAGAAGGCAGTGTTAGCTAATCTCCATGCTTAAGGAGAAAGGAGATGTTTGAGGAACAAAAAATGTACTTGATTATTCCTTCATTACAGCTTGCTGATATTAATTGCCTTGATGCAAGACTCTAACTTGTTACACCTTTGTTTGCCACAGGACTAAAGGAAGGATTTGGGGCCTACTGCACATTAAACCCAGCAGTGACAGGGATGTTTTTTTGCACCTTTCCCACCACCTTTTCTGACAGAGGTCACAAAACATTGTGAATTTTTAAGGATAGTGTACACAGTAAAAGAAAGGAAAACATAACCATGGCTATAAAGAGTAAGGTGTTGCTTTTTTGTCATAGGAAAAGGGAGAGATTTAAATAAAAAGGTGTGTTCAGGGACATCAGTGGAAATCAGCATTGAATAAAAACACTTGTTTCTACAAATCTTTTGGCAGAACACAGACTCATGCTGGGTTTTTTCAGAAGCAAAGTAGCAAAATTAATTTTTAATTGGAATGTATATGATTCACAAGTACAATCTGCATTCTTTGCTCAATAGTACATTGTGTTCTGCATATATCACCAAGGAAATTAAACAAGTATAACGTCCCCAAAGACCAAACCACATTTAGGAGAGCAGAGGTACCTGAGGGAAAAGGAAATCTGTTAGCATTCAGCAGGTATAGCTGAATTCTAGCCCTTACATGTGGAGAGCAGTTGTTCTGATGTGTAGAGACATCCACTCCCACATTTTATTTTACACTGAGTTGTGCCATGCCCTGTTTGGCTCCAGCTCTGCAATGCCCCGCATATGTCTGGATTGCTGCATTCATACAGACTACAGTGGAGTCAGCCAGCTCAGAACAAATTCTAAAATTGGGGCAAAAGTGAAGAATAATAAATTGGAGAATAAGCATAACATGTTTTTTTGCTTTTGTTTTTGGTTTTTTTTTTTTTTGTCAATGGCAAATCCACAAAATGTTGCTGGCTGTGGCAGTACAGGCTGGGATCAGGACACAAAAGCAAATGATGTATGGCACAAGAGCATGCTATGGTTTTCTAGATTTTTGTCCTGCTTTCTTTACAAATATATTTTTGGCTGCAAAACATCTTGCCCGCTCTTTCCTGGGGAACACTTCTGAAAGGCAAGGAGAGATTCTTACCACAGCTTTATATTGTTTTTTTACAAAGAAGTAAAAAGTGATCCATTTTGCTAGACAATATAAAGCATCTTAATTATCAGCCATCACCAAATAAGAACATACCTGATATCTTGTTAAAATTAGGGAAATTTTGTGACTATATTCTGATTAATCCCAGTTAAATCCCTAATTATCACTTATTCTTTATTTGAAGGTTTGTTTCCATCTCCATGACTGATTTTGGTTGCTGGAGTCTGATCTTCAGGCTTTGTAGCCTTCTCTGATTTTTAAGTAAATTGAACTAAGATTTTCATTATACAAAGGCGCAGCAAAGAAAGAAGAGGAAGGAAAAAAAGATAATTTTCCAGAAAACTCTGAAGATTTTGTTCTCCATATTTAACATTCATAATTTTTTATTGTTATAATTTTTTTTAATAACAGAGTAGCTATGCCATTAAAATTGTGTTGCATTAGGTAGATGCATAAAACTAGAGACTAAGAATATTCTCAAATTGAAGAATATGATTTGAAAATTATAGTCTGAATTAAACAAAGCGTGATTAGTCATTCACTTGCCTGCTCACCTCTTAATGACTGTGCTGGTAACTATCAGTGCAGAGAGTCACTCCATTCCTTACAGCCTCTGACTTTGATGAGAAAATGTGGATTTCAATAGATACTCACAGGAGGAAAAAGAAAAAGAAAAGAAAAAAAGAGGAAAGGAAGGGCTGTATAAAAATGCGGGAACAATAAAGCAAATAGTTGTGTCTGATAATTCTGGTCACTAATTTCCTAACATATATCCAAACTGAAGAGCAAATAGTAAAACCTGACCAATGGATTTTAGTTAGTATGGCTTAGGAGACACTATGAAAAATAAAAAATCCTTTAAGAAGTTCATGGAGTTTTCTTTCAAATTCTAATCTTTCCTTACTTCTCTGAATAGCAGGAAAATGTAATCTCAATTTAGAATAACCTGCAACAAAAAGTGCAAAAGGATGAAAAAATAATTGCAGTATTCAGCATCTTCAATTATAGAATGGTCTTTTATATGACTACTTTACATCCTTTGTTTGAAAGGTGATTAAATTTAATTCTGTTCTTTCTGTGGAGAATGTATGAAAAATTTATTTTAAGGGAGACCTTTAGGAAGCTTTACTTTAATGCTGTTAAAACTTTAACTTTGTATGAAACAGCCTGGAATGTTAATCTTGAAATTTGCTTCAGGAAAGTGCAGCATTTTCTGAGAAAACTGGCCTCAAAGTAGGAAAAAATTGATTCTGCAATGATTCCCTTTTACTGCTACTTTGTTTCTGATATACTAAATGGTTGATGCAATCATTCAGTCTGATGTTGTTGCAAGAGAATGAAAATTGATCAATATATCATTATTGATCAGTTGCTTTCTGATTGGCTTAGCAAATCTGTGTGTTATTTCTAGTCTCACACAGCCAATCTAGCCTATCCAGAGTTAATCTAAATAAATGTTTGTGTCTCCTAACTCACAAGGTTACAAAACAAGCAGATTATGGAAAAAGGAGCTGAACAATAGCATAATTCCATATATACACATATGAAAGCATTTAATATGTTCTTAAAATCGAACATGAAATTAAAATCACACTTAAATCTCAACACAAAAAAAGGGTACTTTGCTTAGTCACAGTCACAGTAGTGCAATAACCTCTCCATTCAGTTCAATTTATGCAAAGCCTTTTAAAATTAGAGTTTCTAGGAACCATACACTATAACCCTGAATATTTTGGTATATTCCAATTAAATTCATGCAGGTGTTTTATTAATGAAGCTCTCTAACAGAGATTGAAATACTTTACAGCATTATAAAAAGGCATGTTGCAACTGGTGCATTTAGCACAGTCCAATGAAATAATATTAGACCCAGAGTCCAGTGTTTTACCTATTTTTGATATATTCTCTCCATACTTTGTGAATCACATTGAATAAATGTTTATGATTATGTGAGTGCATTCTGTTACTTCAGGACCCTTGTTTTCTTCTTGCACACAAAGCAGTCTGTTTTGTGGTTTTTTTGTTGCTTCTCCCCCTGCCTCCCCAAGTTTAGTAAAATGGATTTTAATACCCAGTTAATTAAGAACCTAACCAGTAAGCCGTGATAAATTCATCAGCTCAGAGAGCTTTTAAGATCCAACTTCAAACCTCTAGTGGTTCAAGTGCTGAAAATCTAGTTATTTTATCAATTGCTTGTCTCTCCCAGCCTGGTTCGGTGTGGAATTAAGAAATTCTGATTAAGAAACTGTGTCACAGCACAACTCTGTTTCTCTTTGGGTTTTCTTAGCATATATCCAGCGTGGGAAGAAGGGTCAGCAACATTTGTGTAGCTCAGCCTGAGAGGTCAGATTATGCCAGCCCAACACAGGTATCATGTGTTTGAACTAATGTAATTACCACATTATCCCATTATGTCAACAAAAAGAGGTGTCAGAAGCTTATTATCTTGCTGCTCCAATGTTATCCTCCTTCATCTCATTTTCTTTTCCTCAGTAGAGTCTTTTAAAGAGAAATAAATTGATTATCAATTTTTTTACTTGCCTACATCTTGGGTTTTAGTCAGTGTGAGCTGATTTTTATGCTAGAAATGACTATGGAATGAGAATAGAGACTTAAAGGTTGTATGCTAAGGACTGATCTTTTTTGGCTCCAGGCACAGCTGAGAGTTATTCTGTGCAGAGCAGATTGTAGCAAAACCAGATTGTTTAGGCCAATCCAAAGAAGCAATTTATAGGCACTTTGTGAGTTTGTGGTCTCTTGATCACAGACGTCATAACCTGCTGAGATACTCCAATATTGTTCTTTAAGAAAAGCCAATGAAAGACAAAGTAATGCTTCAATACATGCACCAGGAAACCTGGTTTCCTCAAACAAATGAATAACTGCTCTTGGAAACCTGATGGCCTAGATCACACACACATTTCAAGGAGGGGAGATGAAATAATATAATTAATCAATGTTCAATACTCAATATTCAAAATCTTTGAGTGACAAGCAGCAGTGTGAAGGAGATGACAGCTACAGTTTCAAACCTGAGGATTGATTCCTCTCCCAGGTTCTTTGTCTCCAAATCCTCCCAACAGTCTTTCACCTCATCTTCCTGATGATGGGTGTTATTTCCTCTAGCCTATTCACTGACTTATGTCATGGAACATAAAGTTATTTTAGTTTTTTTGAGTGCTCTGCCTTCTGGGGCCAGATGTTCTCCCTGGCTTTGGAACCTCACAGCCTTTGTTGGACTATGAAAAAGTGGCCAAATATTACCTGAGGACATTTCCATCTTTTCAGTACATATGTTCATTAAATCAGAGAGCTCACCCAATATTCCTTCTCCTCCTGCTAGTTCATTTTCATATGTTCAGACAGGTGTAAATGATGTTGCACTATCCCCTGTTTCAGCCACAGATTTTCTGGATTCTGTCGTGATAAACACACTGTCATGACCAGTCCAGGTGGGTTCAGAAAGGGACATCCTCTACAGTTTCTTTCCAAGCACAATGAAGGGCTAGGATTTGAGGGCCTGGCCAAACAGTGGTGATAGCAGGAGCCAAATTTTCATAACAGTAAGTGAACCTACCTCCCTGTTAACATAAATTCTCCCCCCTTTCCTCTCTTTCTCTTTTAAATTTAGGGATTCATGTGCCACTGTGAGTGGCAAGGATAAAAGAGAAGGAAACTCACTGTAAATCAGGCTGAAAATAGCATAAAATATGGTTAGAGAAAATCTAGCTAAGAGAGAAAAGGGAGGAGCATCCTTAATACACTTGAGCATATTTAAAAAATATTCCAGCCAGTTGAAATCTCAATAAATTATAAAAAGCCTAGGATATATCTGTGTTTTGTGAACTAACATAAATGACAGGCAGCCTGCTCCCAGACATTGTTTGCTTATTACTGGGCCTGAGGATGAAAAGAGGTTACAACTTTCTAATGTTCTTTTTCCAGTCTCAGGAATCTGGAATTCAGGACTTGAGCAGTATAGCCCAGTGGGACTACCCTGAAAGCTCAAATTATTAAATTTATTGGTAATTATTTAAATTGTTAATTAAATGGATTTTGTTGCTTCTTAATTTTCTTTCTGACTCCTTATCTTCCAGGATGTATCCAGTTCATTTTTACAAAAGGAAAAGAATTCAAAACAAAATCCAAGACTTTTGCTGATTGCAAGCTCTGAACTTATGAATCTTCATTAATAGTTTTAAAAAATCACTGTGAGATTCACTGTAAAATCAGAGAAGATTCCTCATTATTCTTTATATACAGTTGAGAGGAAGATATGTCAGTCACAATGAAAACAAAGAGATTCACTAGAGGTGAATTTAGAGCAAAAAAGATCTTTGTCAGCTTAGTAGAAATGAAAATTCCTCAAGGGACCACTGAGAACACAACTGGCCACCAGCGGCCATGCACCAGTATATTGGAGGTCACAAGAGTTTCCTATACAATAGTTCCTTCTCCATTCATGCTCAGTATCTGCTGAAATCACAAAGAGCCTTAAACATAAATTGTGGGGTTCATATTTGTCATAATTATCAAAAATGATAAGCCAGTCATGTTTTATATTGTACCATTTTTTGGAAGAAATACATTCCTGGACACTTCCAGTTATTCCTTGGGAGGTGTTTAATATTATTTCTTCGGTCTTACCTCTTCTTCTTCAGCAGCATTTCCTTACCCATTTAAAAGGCCAGATGAAGGAGCAACAGCAGCACTGTGGAGGCTGCACCTTTTCAAAGGGGCTGCAGCTGGGGCCAGGTGCCCCCTGCCACTTTCTCTCATATACAAGAAAGTTTTTTTGGTGCTGCCCATCTTTTAAAGCGGCACAAGACTGGGAGCTGTTGTTTAAATTGCAATTGAAAGTAGACACAACTAATTAGAACAAAATAGAAGGCATGGAGTTAAAGGAGGCAGATGGTTGGGTTGGATTTTGACTGGATTTAGATTTTGCTGGGCACCAGGCATTGCTGTGGGGGTCTGATCTACAGTAACAACAATAAAAATGAAAGATAATGTCGGATCTGCCCTGGGAGCAGAGGGAGGAACTTTACAGCATCCATATTTTCTAGTAGGAAATACTAGCATGACCAGACCTGAATGTGTCTTCTTTGTAATTCTCATTTAAATAAAAATCTTTTCCTTAGACAAAATAAGTAACAGGGCTATTTTATATAGCAATGAGTAATGAAAAACCATGTGTTGAATTCAAGGCCAGTCCTTCTCCAACTTGAACTATTGCAGCAATGTGGAATCACCTTGTTTAAAATCATGACACTACGCTGAGAACCATGTGAATGGGAATTTAATGTGATGGCTTAGGATCAGAAATGTAAAGAAAAAAGAAGTTAGATTAAGTTAAAAAAAAATCTATTCTTTGGCTTCCATTTTGAGTTAGATAAAATCTTTGGATTTTTTCAGATTTCTTATATAAAAATTAGCCACATTTGATCTCAAAATATGAAATCAACTTCTTTCCTACATAGCTGAAATATTTTGCTTTCTGTATTAATTTTTTTTCTTTTTATTTGCAAAGGCTATTTTCGAGATTGCCACTTACTTATGCTAAATATTTTTACTTAAATGCCAAGTGAGAACTAAAAATCCCCTACATTTCAGCTGACCTGTTAATTTTTTGACTTCAAAAATTCAAATTACTCTGAGTTTGGATGAAGCCGTGCAGATTGTATGAACTTGTCAACCACATCCTTAAAGTATCCTGACTTTGGAAATAGGTGATGAAAATCAGAAATTCATTGTACAAAACCACTTAAATGAATGTGTCTCTATGTATCCCTTTCCCCAAGAGCCCAGATTTAGGATATTATCACTGAAGCAATGCAAATCCAGGAATACTCATCCATCACAGCAAGCAATAGAAACACCTGCTGAAATCTGTCTTGCAATCAAGGGGGTTTTTTTGTTTGCTTGTTTTGTTTATTCTCTAAATGAATTTCTAAATCGATTCTCAGCTAATAACCCATCATTAAATCTACAAGCTTATCATTTCAGCTTGTGAATGCTGTTTCGTGGTAAATGAGGCTCTTTTTTCCAAAAATTATGACAGTGATAGTGTGCAACAGAACAGTCATTTGCCCAGTAGCATTCTGCAGAAATAGAATTCTGCACTTTCTGCAGCACATCTTTATTGCCAGTTTTCCTGAAATCCTTGCTCCTGATGGTGAAAGCTGATTTACAGCAGAAACTCACCCTCTTCAGGATTATTGTCAGTAAACGTGAAGATGTAATTTGGGTGATAATGAAAGAACATTTTATTGAAAATCTCCAGAGAGTCTATTTCACAAGATATAATTGGAGAGGGGCTGAGAGTCCTGTGCACCAATTTCCAAATTTAGCATCTCAGCCATCAAGATGTGTATATTTTAAAACTGTCTAGGGGGAAAAAGCCAGTAATATGATCAATAACAGTATAAGATTATGCTGAAATCCCCGTGCAGAAATGGGGACATGGAGGGGAACTCAAGCATTTCAGTGTACAAACGACATCAATTTTGTTAATGTAGTCTTAATTTTCCCTTTCATCCATATGCTTGCAACTGCTGGAGCAGACTTTCATATTTTGCAAATTGTTCAGCTGTACTGACTAGCTTGGTTTACAGAGATAAGATGCTGCTATTTTTATTTTCTTCATTTTTATTTTGGTAGAAAAAGCTTCAAGATTTAGTTGATAGAGTGTGAGTTTTGCTTTCTGACACTTATGTTTCAGGTAATGCGGTGAATACCCAAAATTCTCCTCCCTCTTTTGTGGATCTAAGATCACATCTGGAAGTAAAATACATTTTGAGCAACTACTGCAACACTCGCCAGTGTATTTTCAGAGTTTATAATGGCAGAGTTGCAACATTTTCTCTGGTTGTATGTTTATTTACTTGTGCCATTTAATCTTTTAACATTTTGGTCCTAAATGATTGGAGCCTTATTTGTCTCAGAGATGGCCTCATTTCCTTCTTCATTAATGCTTTGGTCCCAAAAGCTGAAGCTGGAGCTCATCATTAAAGAAGACAAGAGATTACTGGCTTTTCACTGAATGGGAATTTTGTAGATGGAATCTCTTTTTCTCCCCTGCTCCAAAATCATTCAAATCAATAGACTCTTAGTCCCATTTCTTTCTCTTAATCTAGGCTTTTGTGAAAGAGTAGAAAGGCTGGTATTTGAGAGCAGGTAATTTAAATTCCATTTGTCTGCTGATTTTTCTTTTTTTTTGGTGTTGAGGGAAAACTCTTTTAATTATTTTTCAAAATTATGTCAAAGGAACTGTGATTGTTTTATTCATTATCTTAATTTAATATATAAATAAAAGTTATTTTTCAATTTTATGTTATCTTAATTTTACAAAATTTATGCTTCTTGAAACTCTTCCTCTAATACAGACTGAAAATAAATTAATACTCATACTGCAAGATTAGTGAAATTTAGAAATATCACCAACTTTCTAAATGATGAGTATTATTTTTCTTGGATACACAAACCAGATTATTCCATGGTGATGAGTCTATTCTATTAGAATTTGAACTAGCTGTGATTTTTTGGGGGGCTCATTAACATTATTAACAGGACCAACTTTTCCATGGTTCAAAAAAGGTTCAGGAACCTTTGAGGAACAATTTGCTTATGTAGTGCAAAAATAAATTTTATTCTCTCACTTTTCTGTTCCCTTTATCTATTATACAAAAAAAAAATCCTTCTGGTTTCAGATACACTATCTTCAGGTTTCTAGGCTTAAGGTAAATATTTTTTTAATTTGTAAGTATAAACTTTCACGTAAGCAAAAAAATGAAAGTATTCCAAATTATTGCAGGTGGTAACAGGGAAAGGATTTTGGACTATATTTTACAAAACAGGCTTACAATCTGCTTTGCTTCAAAGGCTGAAAGCACTGAAAATTATTTGTTTTAAAGACCTTTTGGTCAGTTGTTTTCCATATGAAAACTGTCTTTTTTTTCTTTACTCTACTTACCTGTAGAAGGAGGTGAATGGTTAAAACTGATATTCCTAAATCACACTAGAACAACCTGAGCACTAAATCCAGATATAATGATAGTGATATCTCAGAAATTCTGTTTAGACATTGAGAAATAACCCACAGTACAGGTGTTTGACACCCGACGCCCTGAGAACAGATCTGCTGCTGGGCAAACCTGTGTGAAATGCACACAGTTCACATCACCTCATTTTGTGCTGCATTTTTACACAACAGGTAAAGCCACTCTTGTGAATTTACACAAGCAGCTGTTTTTCTTAGTGGCCTTTTAGCAATTTTTTAGTCATAGATAGTGAGGAAGAGTTATTTTATTTCCCAGCATTTGTCTTATGTTCATGGGCTGTTCAAAGCTGTTGGGAGTCCCTACAGTAATTGTAAGCATCACATCAGGGTTGCTCATTTTCATCTACATGGTGTTATGTGAGTCTTGTAATGTCATTCACTATTGAAAATGTATGCATGGAATAGTGTTGGACTTTTCATTCCATAGTGGTGCTGGTAGGGCTGTTGGTGGGTGGTTCTTTCCTCTTTCTTTATTAATCAAAACATTTAATGGCTGTGGAATACCAACATTGGCATAAAAATGACCAAAACCAGGTTGACAAATGGGAAGCTGCATGGAGAAGTAATGTGTGCTGGCTTGATGAAACTGTGACAAGTTGTGTGGACAGACCAACCGAGCTCATGGGAAAGGGATTTTTCAAAATGTGAATTGTAAAGGACTCCACTGTAGCAAGAGATGCAACATTTGCCAAATTCTTCAAGCAGATCCTGCTGAGCTTCAGCAGGACTAGTTTGCTTTACCTTAGCCTTGACTTCATTAGACCTTATCTGGTTTATTAGACCTTATCTGGTTCTTGTAGGAGCCACAATCCAGACAAATCCACTGCGGATTACTTGGCATTGAATGTAATTTGATAACCATTGGTTTAAATCCCTTTCTTATAAAAGAGTAAAATGTTACATTGATGTGAAGCATCAATGACCAAACTTCAGTATGGGCAGAAAGGAAAAGAAGAAATAAATCATAGTTGTTTTATCATTTCCCTTACCTCTGCCATCCTAATGAGTATCTGGGAATAACAGGACATTCTTTCCATTTTATGGTGATGGATATGGCAAAAGGGAAAAATGTGTGAGTAATGTTGATTGTTCTACTAAGAGCTTGGTTTTTAACTGGGTCAAGTTTTAGAAAGATGCTAGGCAATGTGAAAGAGGTTTTCATTTTCTTATGGTTCAAAATGTTAAGTGGATATGGGAAAAAATGAGAGAGCAGGCAAATTCTCACCTACTTGAGCTGCTAACTGGAGAATTGACACACATGACCCTGGCAAAGCTTCACACACGAGAAAATTCTGGAATAATAACACTGCTCCTTAGAGGGGCAGCATCTTCCATTATTCAGCCATCCTACATTATGCACAAATGATTCATGCACCCTTTGGGTGATATTTGTATCTGAGAGCTGCTCAGGGGGTTCCTGTCCTGCTTTGTTGAAAAGAATGTGTGAGGGCATCCTGGACTTCCACAGTCCATTTTTATAATCTAAATATCACATGAAGCATTCATTTTACACCTGAAATGGTGTGACAGGATCTTGAAAGCTGAGTGCCTGGAACAATTGAAGGAAGGTAAAATATTTTTTTCCAGTTGCATCAAATCTTCCTGCCTCAAAAAATTCACATACCTAGTTATACACACACAAACACACACGTATTTATATTGTTTAGGCATGAAGATGAGTGCCAAGTAATTGCTATTGTAGAGATAGAGCCACTATGGTTGTAGCTAACTTTTCTTTTTGACAATTGATTTTTTTCAGAATAGTTGGTATGCATGAATAATGCTTTGCTGTTTGCTTCTATATTATGACCATCTATATTATGAATCTATTTTGAATTATTGTCATTTCAGAAGGAATACTTAAGTTGTGTCACCATTTAAGTGAAATAGCTGTCCAGTTTTCCTCAGGCTTTTTATACTCAAAACCTTCTCTGAACTCTCCTGCAGAGGATGTTGTGATGGTTTGGAGGTTTTTTTTCCCTCTCTTGATCAGGACTTTATGGAGATTAAAAAATTAATGTGGTAAACTGAAAAAGTAGATAACAGTGGTGGGAATATTACTTCCTTATTATTCATCCCCCCCACTGAAGGAATCCTCTGAAAGGTCAAATAACCTTTTGAATGTTTGGAATCTTTTCATGTTGTTTGTTGTTACACACACACACACACACACACACACACACACGTGTACCTATGTTTGTTCATTATTAATATCTTCAAATATTTAAATATTTGAGCTCTTTTACGAATCCAATATCAGTTACTACAGACACACTTTATTTCTCTGCTCTCCCACTCCTTACTTGGTTACAAATCTGCTCAGCACAGTGACACTTTGTCAGGACAGTGTGACAGACTGCAGCATTGAGAGGGAAAATCCCCACTCCAAAGGAAACATGTTAAGGTTGACAAAAGATGAAGAACAGAGAGATCTTTAAACCAAAATAAAACAAAAAAAAATTCCAAAGGTGAATGGGAGAGGAGGGCAAAGACAAGATGTGATTAGGATGTGATTGTTATAACTTTTTTTCTATGCAAATTTCAGTGATCAATGGTACTCTTCAAAAGATGCCATTGGGTAATTTTTTTTGATTTTTCCAGAAGAAAAGGTTGATAAATAAATTGTAAGTATGTTCTCAGAATGAAATGCCATTGCCATTTTTTAATTATTAAAACCTGATACCATTATGCAATAACGTGTTTCCATGTTGTATAGTGAATATTTTCCTTTTTAAGACTCTCCCTTTAAAGACTTGGCAAGTAAGGTCAGATGCCTCTTAATGGAAATAGAAATGAAAAGCACTACCTCATTGATTTCTTCTCCTCATCCAAAAATGAGATTGGGTTTTTTTTTTAAGCTCTCTGCCTCATCATGATGATTTCAGATAAGCACCTCCATAATGACAGGCTAGTATGGAGAGGTATAATGCTTCATTTCAACTATATTCTGCAGTAAGTTTATCACAGATTCAATTCACTGCCATGAGACTGGCTACAGTTGCTAAGAGGAACTCTCATTGAGAGAATTCATCAGTGCATGGAAGACAGTGAACCAAATTCATCCCTGCTGTAAATCATCCAACTTTATTGGAAATGTCTTAGGAAAAAAGAAAAAATGTCCCATTCCATTTAGCCATTACTCTACAGAAAGATGCCTTTCATAAAAGTTATTTTCCTCTTTGTTGCTCTACTACTTATATATTTCAGTCACTGGGTAGGTAAAGTGAATCGTAAAGATAAAGTTGAATATTTGACACCTACTTCATTAATGGAGAAGATCTTATGCAAAGGGATATAGCCCTGAGCATTTGGCTCTAATTGACTCAGGAGACAAAGTCTAAGCTTTCACTCAGAGACTGTAAGATAAGGGAGTGAAAGCAAAACTTTACAAAAATATTATTTTAGGAAAGTGCTTCCACCCCTTTAACAGAAACTCTGTTTACACAGCAGTCCTGTTCTTCATGTGGCTGAAGTGCTCATAAACAACCTTCCTCAAAATGTCACTGTCAATGAGGGAAAACTACTGTTCCTGTTCCAGTTATATGTTAACAGTTTGACGAACACTGCAAGCTGAGATAGTCATCTAATCATCTCACTTAAAAGAAAAGTACTTTTGCCAAAAAGATGCAGTTCTTGAATTATGTTTCTGATAGTTTGCTCATCATCTTGGAAAGGGCAAGTATTAAGAGAGTTTTTCATTCCTTGCACAAACAAAGTTAGCCAGAAACTAAGCTCAGGGAGAAATATTTGGTGATGAGTAGAAGAAAGGCAAATGGTTCCTATGTACCTTGTTCTTAATAACAACACTGAAAAATAAAATGGACAGAGAGGAAAAGACTGCTCTGAAGTGTAAGACGAAGTGCTAATAGACAAATTAGTCCTTCAGTAAACTTAATATAGGTCTATGTCACATTTTGTAGTAATTTTAAATTATGTGCATCTCTAAACTCTGCCTGTTTTTATTGATTATAAAGACTTTGCATAAGAAAGGTGTAAAAATTCATATCTGGGGTTGTATTACTCTGTTCCCTAAACTAATGGCGGTTAAGAACATTTTGTTCACTTTGAAATTCTACTTTTACTTATTATTCCCCTTTGATACACAACTTTATACTTACAGAAATCTGTCAGTCATGAAGCACTTAAAAACTGCCAGAATAAGAGCAAAAAGACACTGAGCCTTTTTAAAATACACTTGTCACTTGCATGCTATGTAAGGCGAAAGTGTGATTAGCGTTTTGCAGTTTGGATTAGTGATGTATTGACAGCACACTGATTGCATCCCCAGGAAGAGCTCTCATTTTTGCTTCAGCACCCAGCCAGCCTGACTCCTGCTTACTGCACAGCATAAAGCACAAAACCATTCATTCAGCAATATTTCAATCTGACATTTTCTGTTCTAATGGAATGAACCCACTTTATTCTTTAAGAAATACATCATTGAAAATTAACTGCCTAAATCAGCAATTAGATTTTCAATCGCAGAAAATAATCTCTGATATCCACATGAGAGTTCCTATTTTCCCCCCTTCCCTCTGACATGTTGTGTACTTTATCCTGTAGAGGGTGCAGTGCGCAAGAGTTTAGGTGCGTGTTCAAGGTAAAAGTGGACATTAGCTCTGAGAAATCTGTGTGGGATGCTATGTAATCAAATGGGATTGATGCAGCAGTGACCTTCCTCGTGTACAGCCTTGCTACTGAACATTCTTGCTCTTTCTGTGAATTTGGGTTCAGTTAGAGCTGCACCTGCTGCTGGAAAACCTTCTGAAAAATCTGTTACACAGAAGGAGAAAGTGGAGGACCCGGGATGACGTAAGGCAAAGACTTCATCAATGAACTCACCTTAACTCCATCAGTATCAAATTGTTTCTTTTGGCTATTTTGTGTTAAAGTATGTATTCAAATGTTTTGCTGAAACATAGCTTATATTGCTTTCTCCTTTTGAAGGCAGAATTTATGGAAGACATAAAAATCTATTGGAGATTTAGATTTCATAAGATGTGATGTTTCTCTATTTTTCACTCCAAACTAAGAAAAAAAACCCAAAAAAAGATGCCATATAAGTTCAACTCATCAGAGAAAGACTACCACAAATGAACCTTGTCCTGCAAGCTAAAGGGAATAGAGGTAATTATTCCATCTTTAGAAAGTCTGTATAATTTAATCATCCAGCTGGAGAGCAAAAGAAATATAGGAAAGTTGGCTAAAGTGAGCTGAGGGGAAAATTTATTTTGAGTTATGATGCCATCTAAATGACAATACATATTTAGCTGCAGGAGTAGTTTCATCCCAAGTTCTCTCAAGAGAATTGGAAATCTCATGGTGATTAAAATAAACCTTAGATCAGACAACATTTTTGATTTGTTTTTCTCTGACAGGGGAAAATGTAAACAGTCCTACTGCAAATATTTTACCTGGAGTGACAGGAGTGATTAAAAAAGTAATTCTAGTACCACAATGTTTGCTGGAGTACTTAGTGATGTCTGAGTGCTACATGAGATAGTCATCATATTGCCTCAGCTCATCCAAAGTATTGTTGGATGAGTGGGGTGGAATATATTGAAATGTTGATCATGTCACACATTAACGAGCTGCCTATTGACAAGCAGGTTCCACACTCAAGGTGTTTATTTTGATTTCTTGTTAAGCCTCCCAGTGATTTGTGACTAATCTATATCTAATTTAAAGTATTCAATAGAATCTCCCACATCTCTATTTTGAAGGCCATCTTCTTTGATGGAAATGCTTCTGAACTTTATTACCCCCTGATTACAGTTAAGCTTGTTGTGCACAAGCCTTGAGAGAGCTTGTCTAACGACTCATAATTAGTTTGATAGCCAGTCCTATTAGAAAATCCACAACATTTTTTCCCCACCTATTAGTTTTATGATCTGTGACCGCTTCATGGGAATTACAACATGAGAAATTGCAAAACATGCATTAAAATGAAATTGAATAACGTTATTTACTTGTGATTGCAACTGTAATTGTTTAAATATTGGCAACGGGCAGTCTTCAATAGCTTGGCTCTCAGCTGCCTGCTTGATGTCGTGATTGCCTCACCTTGGGAGTGTGGTACCAATTTTAGTGGTTTTATTTCCCTCATTATTGAATGCAGCTTTGATTAATGTGAATGGCATTGGCCAGGATGCAGGAGTGCTCAGTTCTTTTTGGAAAAGAGGCAAATTTACCTCAAAAATCCTACAAAACCTTTGTTTGTAAGAAGAAAAAATAATTTTAAAAAATCTTTTTTCACAAAACTAAAGTTTATATAAACCATCATCAAACTAAAATTATAATAACAAGAACAATGCAAATAAAATATTGAGTGGTATAAAATACTATAAAAATAGTCTTCTCCCCACAATTTTTGGTAAGATGAGGAAAATATGAGGATAAGGGCAAGTATCTTCCTCTGCCTTTTGTTTGGAATAAAGATTTGAATGACAGAAATTAAGGATAGCCATGGAGATTAAGGAACTGTGGCCCCTAAAGATGAATGACCATTATGTGAATGTGTGGGAGGGCCTCGATTCAGGACATAGATCTGAATTTTCATTCAGAAGGGGAATCTGTTTCTCCAGCAATATCCATGTTGAATAGAGATGCATAAGAGCAGGAGTGGGCATCCTTTAATCTCTCTACCTGCTGAGAGCTCCCAGATCAGAGTCTGTCTTCCCCCAGCAAACAGCAGTTGTTTTATACAAAATGAAACAGATTCACAGAGCAACACTGACAGACACTCACCTGCTGATTGGCCAAGAAGCCTTAACTCCATCCCCCTAACTGGCAAGGAAAGAGAGAAATGAAAGCAGTCCCTTGAAGCTCTAAGCTTCAATGTCCTTTTTTTAATCTTTTACTTTTTGTTTTGCTTTTGCTTTTGCTTCGGTTTTACCATATGGCCTGGTAGGGGATTGATTTGGAAACAAACCTTCAAGGCTTGCTGAGGTTTAAATGTGAAGATGGCACCATGAGTCGCCTAAGAAAATTTTAAGTAATGAAAAATATTTGATGCTTAAATGATTTAATAGAGATTTCTCCAACATAGAGCTGTGGATGGATTACAATTTGAGCACGTACACTTAGGCAGCTGTAGGCAACAAGACTGAACTCCCTGCAGATCTTACAGAGTGTCTCTGAGCAAAATTTGGTATACTAGATCCTGATGATAAACTGATGAGCAGGGGTCACAGATGGTAGATTTCTTCTCACTCACAAAACCAAGAGAGAAAATATCCCACAACTTGGTTACTATTTTGTTCCTGAGCAGTATACATAACATTTTATCAATTTAAAAATATCTTAAATTTTCATATAGAGTGGTGGTTTTCATAACGTGTTGACTAGAGTAAAGCAAATTTGTTAAAATGGTAACTGATTCGTTTGAGAAAAAAAAAAACAACCAAACACACACACACAAAAAAAAAACCTAACAAAAAACCAAAACCACAACCAATATATCTTAGGAGTATGCTCAGTATTTCTGTGTATGAGCCACAGTAAGAGGATTCACAGGAATTCACAGAGGAAGCTTTGAAGCCTTGTGTTCCAGGTGGCATTCTCTCAGGGGACTGCCAGTTCCTGCTGGAGAAGTGAGGATACATGAGAACAAGCTCTGCAATAACCTTAGTGGCTGTCTTAAGTTTGCTGTGCAAAATATTCTTCATAATGTATTTTGCAAACTGTTGTCAAAAGTAAGCAGAGGTTTTTGCTTTGCTGAGTAAAATTACATTATTTATGTAATTTTTTTTCTTCCCATATTGTTGCACGATTAATCATTTTTGAGAAAAATACCCATGACGCCTTAGAGAAGGTAATACTTATTTCTGTGAAGAGAGGAAGCAGAAAGCTCCCAGACTCCACAAAGGGCATATTAAATGTTGCAGTTAATCCTGTTCAATGCAAATTGTAGTGGGTTGACCCTGGCTGGGTGCCAGACACCCACCAAAGCCTCTCCATCCCTCCCCTC
Source organism: Trochalopteron elliotii (assembly GCA_024734555.1). NCBI lineage: Eukaryota > Metazoa > Chordata > Aves > Passeriformes > Leiothrichidae > Trochalopteron > Trochalopteron elliotii. The sequence goes on from JANPWX010000020.1 coordinate 551,260, forward strand.
CACAGCTGGACAGGGGAGAGATAATATAGCAAACCGTTCACAGGTTGAGATTAGGACACAGAGAGAGCATTTACCAAATACTGTCACGGGCAAACCAGACTCCAATTAGAGATATTAATTGAATTTATTGCTAGCAAAATCAGAGCAGGATAATAAGAAGTAAAATAAGACCTTGAAAACACTTTTGCCCCTTAGTCCTCCCTTTCTTTCTCTGGTCTACCTCCTCCCCTCCAGCAGCACAGGGAGATGGGAATGGGGGTTACAGCCCCATTACAGTTTAGAGTTGGTAAACCAAATACACAAATGAAAAAAAAAAAAGAAAAAAAAAGAAAAAGAAGAGAAGAAAACAGCACAAGGGGAAACAATTATTGCAGCAAATTCCTATATTACTGTATTCTCATTTTTCTTCTAGTGTTTCTTCCACTTACTGATCTGCTGAATAAACAAACATCTATAGGGTTAAAAAAAAAAAGGAAATAAAAGGAAAAATAAAATTCAATAAAGTGGTTCTGTACTTTGGACAAGCAGTGGTTTCAGTACTCCTAGGCTAAGAAAGTTGCTTGGTTTTAAAGCGAGAACTTCTCAGAAGTTCATCTCTGAGAGGAAACAAGGTTTTCACAAGGCAAAGATTGAAAATTCAGGACATGAAAGGGGGTCATCAACTTACAGGAGACCCACTGTCCTTCAATCCCAGTGCCCACTTCTTCTGAGGGCTTGTCCAGGCACACACACCCACTGACTTGCTTGTCTCAGGAGATTCCTTCTGTGAAAGTGTCCTCTGACAACCAGAGGTCACTCAGCCTCAGGCAAGGCAAGGGGACAGTGCTTGCTGTCCAGCTGGACCACGTCCTCAGCACCAGCCAACTCCAGAGAGGGAAACTGCCAAGAAAATCAGGACACCACACTACACAGTGATCTTATTGTCACAAAACATGAGAGCAGAAGATGCCAGGAGAAACAAGGTTTTGTAAAAGGTTGTATATCCTCTCCTGGGTGTAGATGTGTCTGCTAAAAAATTGTCTGCCTATAGTAGCTTGTGAATTTTTAGCAAGTGCAACTATTCTGCACAGCTCTGACATTTATGCTACAGCTTCATAAGGCAATTTAAAGCCAGACTGATCAGGCCATGTCTGGATTTGCCAGTGTCTTAACCTGACCCCACTGCTGTGCCTGGAGGAAGGGTTAAGATAGTGCTAAGACTCTATATTTTCTTCGAAGCAGTACAGAGTTTGGTAGCTTAGAAAGAGAAAAGGATACTTTCTCAGTTTCTTCAGGATTTCTAGTTGCCCCATGTCCCTGTTGCAACTAAGCTGCCAGGTTGATGGAATTTCTTCTCTACTGAGATGCAGAAGTCCCAGATATAACAGCCCTATCTTCTGTATTATCCATCCATCCATCCATCCATCCATCCATCCATCCATCCATCCATCCATCCATCCATCCATCCATCCATCCAATTATCTGAAATTTCAAAGATAGAAGTACAGAAACCCAAACTTTGGCCATATTTTAGGAAGTTAGAATATTACAAAGTTTTTCCTTAATATGTATCTGGTATAAAAGATGAAGGGGGTGATGGTAATGGATTTTCTTGTCCCTAGGAATTGTATTAGGAAAGAGTGAAGTTGCTGGTATCTCCCTTGGGGTTGTCCCAGTTTTGTAGCATGTTCATGGCATTGTGATGGGCGTGTGTTCTGTGGATCATCTGGAGAATTATGAGAGACAGAGTGGCTGAGATGTTTAGGAACTGGAAAACTTCAAATGTTAACATGAATTTATTATGCAGAGGTTTAGCCATTTCACTCATTTTTCACCATTTTCCTCCTTTTTCTCTCTCTCTCTGTTCAAACATTTTCTTATGAAAATGGAAGTACAAGTTTAGGTACTTTTCATGGTTTTGCTTGGATTTTACTGACAGATAAGTGTGTGCTGTGCTTTGATCTGGCTCAGTGCCAGAGCAACAGTGATTTCCAACGCCAAACTGCAGCAGCAGCCTGTTCTGAATGACAGACTAACGTGTGTGTAGGGATGTGAAAACAGGTGGCCTGAGATGTCTGGAATCAACAGAGCATCTGGTCACTGGAGTATGACTGCACTGTACTTTGTACTCCTAATCCAGAGTGGTACCAGCAGTCAGTGAGGAAACTGGCATCTTTTCCAAACCTATCATTTTGTAACCTGTCCTGAGAGCCCAAATACATACTGGTGTTTGTTTCATGGCTACAAATACCTCAGCCAGTCTATAATTACTTTACATAACCTGTATTCCTTAAATGGCTAGAAATCAGGTTTTCTTCAAGTATGCCAGAATATTTGTACAACAGGGTTTTGCTTTCTTTTGTAAGGACACACAGCTATTACAAAATATTTCAGTAGTTTTTAATCTCTTTGTTCACTTATAGCTAAACATGCTTTTATCTCTGCCTAATGTTGCCAGCTCTATTAATACTAAGTATTAAATCTATAAAATTATTAAAATATCCTTTGAGGGGGAATATCCTTTCTCTCTTTTCAGTCAAATGCTTGTTAATAACAATTTATTAGCCGTTTTAAGAGAGTAAAGAAATAAAGGCTTGAAAACACAAGAGTTTATCACACACTGGAAGATGATAAATGGGCCATGGTTTAAGCTAGCAATATTTTTTAGTCAGGTTTTCATTAATAATGTTTTCCTTTAGAGTGTGACTCTTCTACAAACGTCTGTATAAGAAAAATTTTGGGTTTACTATAAAGGTGAGAAGGACCGATGAGGAAGTCTATCATGTTCTCTGCATATAAGTCTCCAGAGTGTTCCTGCTCACAATAAATACAGACTGAAAAGGATAACAAACATCCCAAAAAAACAAGTCTAAAGTGATGGGAAAAATTCTATTTTACATTCTTGCAGGTCTTCTGTTACTCTGAGCAAAAAGTTAGTTTTGTTGTTTCTAATCATGACTTGCACAAGAATACAGCACCCATGAGGATTTTCCAAAAAGGAATAATGGTGCTAGCACTATTCATTTGCCCTTGTAAACAAATAATAGTAGTATCAGAGTGATGCCTGATGAATATGTTTCTTGTAAAAAAAAAAAAACAGAAACGACAGAGACACACCATTATCAGGAATTCCTTTCTGTTCATGGAAAGCAAAATTATTCTATAAAATATAACCATTGATTGTATAACCTCTGATTGCAGAGATCATTGCTTTTCACTGTGCAAACCTGAAGACCTTTCCCTTAAATTTCAGAGATAGTTAAAGGAGATTCTGTACAGTTGTTTTCCTACAACCATATAACCTGTACAACCACTGGATCAACTTCTCCTGTCTAGCACACGTTGTAATTCCCAAGGCACTGGTCCAAGGTGTTTAATAAATAAAGAAACAATCAACAAAACTCAAAAAAACAAAAACAAAAATAAAAAAACCCAACAAACCCCCAAAAACAACAACAACAAAAAAATCCAAAAAAACCCCCAAAAAAACAACAAAAAACAACCTAGCGCTCAAAAAAACAAAACAAAAAACCAAAACAAAAACCCACAAACAAAACCCAAAAAACCCAAAAACCAAAAAACACCAAAATAATTTTTGATATCTGTTTACAGTATTGTAAGTTTATATTAGGTGTTGCAAATACCTAAGTGGAAAAAGGAGAAGACAGATGCTAATCTCTCTTCAATAATGGGTAGGATGGAGATGAGAGCTCAACTCCAGTCAGCTTAACACATTACAAAGAAATAAGCAACATTTGGTTTGTGTTACACTTTGAGTTCCTATGAACCCTTGAGCAAAGCAGAATGTGAGAAACAGAGGGTTCCCCAGCAGACAGAAACCACACCTCTGCCTTTCATTCCAAAATGTTCTTTGGCTGGATTTTAAAATACCATGTCTTGTTTTGTGAGATCTCACCATGGAATACCTGTCAGCATTAAGAATTCAGCCTTTTAAGATGGTGCAGCATGTAGGTATGTGCTCTCCCTCCATCAAATAGCTTTGAAATACCAAAGGTCGTTACCTGCTCTAGTACCAGAACTCCTGTAACATGCTGGGATGTCTCAGGTACCTCTGTGTGCTTCTGTCTGCTTTTTAATGGTGACAGCCTCATGGAGAAATGTCTGCTGGACTGAGATGTTTCAGGCATTGTGTCTCCTCTTTGACTGAGAAAGGTTTTCAGGCTTTTTACTTGGAAGTTTCAGTTATTTTTAAAATGAAGGTTGTCTTCTTATTAATGCAGTGCTATTGACATGACAATTATAGAGCAGGCAGGGTAACAAGACAGGGTAGCTAGGGTGAAAATAAAGCCAAATGTGAGTTGATTTACAAAATATATCCCCATTTCTGAAAAACCAGAAGTCCAGTAACACACTATGTTCAGAAATAACCTGTTCTGGTAGAACTCTAAAAGAGTAGTTATTTTAGGTCAGTTTAAAGATTTATTTTTTCCCCCTTTGCACTGTTTTAATTACAGCAGGAAGCAAGAAATGTGAGCCAGGGATGGAGAACTGTGTGGAAGATAGGTCTGGTGTGCTCCTTGCTATGGGTAATTTCCATGGTATTAGTAGTAACAACAATTTTAAAATAAAAACAATTACTTGCTAAGTTTTCTCCAAAATTTAATCTAAAGTTCATTTTCTCTGCTTTAAGATAAAAAATAGATTACTTACAATACTAATTAACTGAATCAGCCTCTCATAGAAGGAATGAGGGAACCAAATTGTGAGCAGTTACCATAACAATTAACTGAAATCTTAGGATGTTTTGAGAGGCTCGTAAGAGGCCAGTGATGAGTGACATTTCTCAGGGGTCATCATTGGGCCTTCAGCTGTTTAACATCTTTATCAAAACTCTGTGGGCAGCAGGTCAAGGGAGGTGGTCCTGCCTTTCTACTCTGCTCTTGTGAGACCCCACCTGGAATGCTGCATCCAGCTCTGGGGGACCCGTTAGAACAAGTTCAGGGGAGCCAAACCATTCCAAGATCCTCATGAAACAAGACTAATAGATAATATATTTCAAAGTCTGAATTGGTCTGTATTTTTTAATATATAAATATATTTCCTTGCCTTTTTAAACAAGGATATCATCTCTAATATACTTCAGTGATCAAGCCAAGACCTTGCATTATTTTAAAATATTCTTCATTATTTTTTTTCTGGAGCTGTGTTATGAATTGCATCTTGCATAGAAATGTAACAGCCAGAGTAATAAGTCTGGAACCAGAATTCATTTTACCTTCTAAATTAGGCTTTTATAATAAATGGTAAATTGAAATGACATTACAAAAAGGTTACCATATTTTATTACATGAAGTTAAGAACTTAAATTTTACTAATGGTGCAATTTTCTCTGTAATTCATCTTTTACTTAATAGCATATAATTGTTTAAATAACGTTTTAGTCCCTGTAAAAAGAAGGTATTGTTAGCAAGGAAAGTCTGACTTTTAGGCAGCTCAGGAAAAGCTCAGGGTTGTCTTTTTCAGATATTCAGATATATTACTTTTTATTTCACTAAGCCACAAGAGCATATCATTTTCTACAACAACAACTGATTTTTATTCTGTCTGATGACCTTAATCTTTTTCCACCCTTTTTTTTTCAGCAAAACACTTGAGGTGGGGGCTTGTTTAAAATTCATTTTCAGTATGGTGTGTGGGTTTTTTTTACTAATCTTAATAAGGTGATATGAATGCAATTTATTGGACTAGATTTGTAAGTGAAAGAAAAATGTGCTCAGAATTGCAATTAAGCCTGATAAATGCCTATAGACAAGAATGGGAAATTTGAAGCTTAAAACTTCCAAACCCTCAGGTCTATTCTGTCCTCAAGGGATACAGTCTCTCAGTATGCATAAACTTTTTAAGTCTAGATGCTTTTAAAAATGCCAGTAGGAAGATCTTACCTAAATGCTAATCCACTTTAGATCCACAAAACATATTGGGCAGCTGGATTTCTCTCAGTGTGCACCATTAAAGACATACCTTGCAGTCTAAAACTATCTGGGGACTCATTACCTGTCTGTTGTATTTTTAATTCTCCCGAAGCATGGCTAGCCTGTCCCAACACAATAAAATTCCCCACAAACCCAATCCTTCCCCTTTAAATGTGATGATGGTTATGCTGCCCATCTGCTGTACAGAGGTTCAGTGGTTGGGGTTTAGGAGGTGGGGAGAAAGAAGAGCAAGTCTTGATAGCTTGATTTTTTATCTCATCCCTGTGAGTTAACTCACATCTGGCAGGATCTGTGAGGAGGGTCTGTGTCCTGAGCTGGGGACATCAGGGAAAAACCCTTTTCCCATGAGGGAAAACCCTTTTCCCCTTGGTGCCAGCTTGGGGAGCTCTGCAGGGGAGAGGCTGCAGGTATCACAGGGACTCAAAGAAAACCAGCAGGGGACTCTCCTGCAAGCAGAAAAGCTGCACCTCTCTGCTCTGTGTGCTGTTATGTATCATATCCAAAGACTTAATGCAAATGTATAAGCTGTCCCTGGAGCTGGAAAAAAATCTATAATATTTCTATTGCTGTAATATCTATGCGCCAAGTGCAGACATTTGTTTGATTTGGCCTCGGGCATTTTTATCTGGCATGCTCTCCATTTCATTTCTCCCACACTGTATCAATCTCAAAGCTCCTTTGGTTAGGGAAAAAAAGAAAAAAAGAAAAGGAAAAAGAAAAGCACCAAAGACTCCCTCTGTTTTGCTTTTTAGTTGAGATGCAAATTAAAAAAAAAAAAAAAAAAAAAAAGCCTTCTCTACTGAAATATTAGTACCAGTAGGATAACAACCCTGCTGAAAAGCTGGAGGAGAGGTTTGGCCTGTTGTGATTGCCTGTGAAATACCCCCATCCCTCCCCTTCCCTCCCAAGTTTACTGTCATTCACTTCCTAAATAGCTGGTGTTCCAACTGACACATGCTTCACTGAGCAGCGTAGCTTGGTGGCATCCCAATCCTGCCACGTCACGTCAGCTGAAATTGCTATGTTAAAATGCAAATTAACCCCAGAAATTACAGGTACACGTTTGATAACTGTATGTATATGTTTCTTCACATCTAGGGGAGGCCTCCTAGATGAGATTGTGTTGGACAGCAGAGGTGAGGCTAACCAGCATCTCAATTTACCACTGTATGAACTTGCATTTGTACATTTTAAATGGAAAGCAAAAAAGCTTATTAGGTTTTTGGGTAACAACTACATGTTACATGAGCAAAAAGGCAATAGTTTGTTTTTAGGCTAAATTACTAATATATTTTTCCAGGCAATGTTTCAGCCAAGATCCTACCACAAGTAGCCACAAAATGATGCAAAAATGTCCTAAGCAAGTGTGGGAACTAGAGAAGTTCTCATGGTACAAGGAGAGAGAATTATTGCAGGTTTTCACTGTATCAGCAGTCAAAAGATTTACAGGAAGGTTATAAAATAGTTTCAAATACTGACCCAAATTAATTCAGTCCAGAGAGTCACCCCTGTTATTCACCGAGTGTCGGTTTGGCCACACGACAGACTTGGCACAGAGACAAGATTCTGCACAGATTCCTGTCCATTAAAGGGGCAGAAACCCTGAAATTAACACACTGCAGTGAAGGAAAAAGTGGGTTTATTGGTCTTGGTTTAATATTTTTCTCTCTTAGTAAACTCTCCCTCATGTCAGGTAAATCTAAAACATAATTGTAGGATCATTTTCCTCTACTTCATGTATTTTTTCATATTACCAGCTTTATATTTTATGGCAAGCATCTGATAGTCATTAATTTCAAATGGCTGAATAAACATTGCTTTCTTGACAGGCACTTACTTAAATGCATTATTTTTTGGCATAGGATCTAAAGTTATGTTTGCAAGGGATGGCAACATTTTTTGGCTCTTTTTCCCCCTCCCTCATCTCATTACAATCTGGCATAATTCTCCCAGTGTCTCGTTTTATCTTACCATAGATTAACAGTCAAACTTTAAAGGATCAAAATTATCCACATCTAGAGATATGAGGTAATAATTTGCTTAGAGCTCTTTGTTAGCTATTCTCTGATATTTAGCTGTGTCCCCTCATATGCAGTCTCCACAGAGTAGGCTGAGCCAGTAAGAGAACATTTTTAATCTTCTCATGTCATCAACCTAAATAGTGAAGAATGGTAATTTCGGTGACGGAGACCTGCACGTTTCAATTTTCAGTAATAGATGTTAAATGAGCAGTAGAAAACTGTTTGAATGAGTCTGTAGTTATCTCATGCAGCTGTTCATTGCTTCTTAGTTTAAGTTTCTGATTATGTTCCTTTGTAGAGGTATTTCTGCAGATCTGCTGGCTGTCTTTCCCTGCTATTGTCTGAAATCTAATTACAAATCTTCTTAGTATAGCTAGCTTGTGCTGAGGATTTGAAGAAAATATTCTCTGTGGGAAGAGTGTGTTTGAAGAGGAGGGGGAAAATTGTTACAAAACATTGTTTTCTGATATTCCTTGTGTCAGTTCTGAAAGACATAAGAAAGTGGTCTAAAAAAAGGAGTAAAAGGAAGAAAATTCCCCTACACACTTTCCCTTGTAGTTGCCAGATCCGTGTTAGCATTTGCTGACAGATGTACTTACAGACTGTCTGCTGTCCTTTTCCAGTACCTGTGAGCAGTGATCACAGGCAGGGGTTCATATGATATTTTATATATCAATTGAATCCATTATTTTAAATATTTAAATTAAAAGATAATGATTGTGATAATAAATGTATTATTTCTATTTAAAGTCTTGATTAATTGCATTTAAAGACATGGGATTATGGGGGAGACATTATCTGGATCTGCAGTTAATGCCTCCATTTTGATGTCCTTAAAAAAAAATTATTCCACCCATGGTCATGAATCATCATCATTAGGCTGCTTTATAAGCAATTAGAAAGGTCAAGCTGACAAGCAGTACTTGATAAGAGACAGCTCAAGGATTAAAACAACATTGGGAGGTGTATTGAGATGGATTTTTCTAGTGGAATGAATGGGTGCTGGAACAGTGTACTGCACCTCATGGGGCATGGGAGGATAGTCGACTTTACACTGATGACACTCCTGTCTTAGGCCCCTTGATTTAAAGCCTAAAGGTCAGTCAGATGAATTCATGGCGTATTTCAGTCAGCAGACAGGCCTAGTCAGGAGACAAAGACATTGAACTTCACTTGTCACCCTCTTGACTTCATTACTTCAGGATCTTCCACTTTGGTGGGAAACGCAGTAGTCCTGCTATTGTACCCTGAATGTATTGATTTGTACCACAACAAAGTGAGTAAACTACCTGCTTAATTCAGATCTTCAGAGATATTCCCTGATTTTGGATCTACCCATTTTTATTTACTAAGTAGAGCACAGCATGAAATGTGTAACACAGGAAGGAACGAATGAGTACAGGTGAGTTGTCAGAAGTGGTTGATCATTCTGTTTCCAGCCTGGGCGTCCATCAGCCCTTTCCTTCTCTCACATTCCCTCACATCCAAACACAATGTGGGGCTGCAAAGGAAGCTCTGCAAAGGAAGAGCAGGCACTGCCTCCATGATGGTGCCAAGGACAAGGACATGAACACTATATCTTACCAGGCAAATTCAAGTGTCGGGATATTTAGAGAGATGGGACCGCTGGGAGATGTCTTAAAATGTGATTTGTTGCCTCAGTATCAAGGAGTGTGAACATCTTCATCACACATGCCAGGAGTTAGTGGTCAGTGGTCACAAGACCACAGATTACAGGGTTTTTAAAAGTTTATAAGACAATAATCTACTGCCACACATATTGTTTATATTGTTTTAGCTTTCAGACCAATAGCTAATTAAACTGTATCATACGTCCTCCTATAATGCAGCTTTTCTTATCTAATCTTATAGCGACATACAATCCTACAGAACTACACCTTAAAACTTTTTACTCTTTCTGTAACTACTTCTATACCTAAACTTTAAAACCTTAAAACTTTCCACTACCTAGCTTAACATGCTTCTATCTAAACCACAAATCCACATTCCTACTTATGGTCTCTAAATTTGGAAGACTTTTCCAAGGTCTCAGGTCAAACCTTGTATCCTCTTCTGTATTTGGGCCTGCATGCACAAGATTTTGAGAATTCTCTGTGCCTTGATTTCCCACATTCAAGGACATGCACAAATGATAAAATATGTGTCAGTCCCACCAGTACATCTTCCAGGGGATTTGTCCACCAGAGCAGAATTGCAGTGGCACTGATGGGATCCTCAAATTGAGCTTTATTTGTGCTGGCTGAACATGCACATAGATTATTTTTAAATTGAAAAAGAGACCAGAAACAGAGAAATTCCAGCAACGGGTGTTTTGGGACCATGATTTCTTGTCACATCTAGGAAACCTGAAGTGCCAGTAACTGATCTGCTTTATGTGTATGAGCACAAAGCTTCTAGTTTTTATTGAAGCAGAGTGCTTTCAATTTAGGAAAAAATCAATCAATAGAAACAGTAAATGGCACCAAGCTCCACATTTCTCTTTGGGAGCAGCGTTATAACATTTAGTCTTGCTCAACAAGAAGTTTTATATTGCTTTTGTTTATATACAGGATAATGTAATGGGGATACAGGGCTTCCGTTTAGAAAGGTTATTGACACTCTTGGTGCTGTGTTGGCATTTATTCTTTGGATTTTATTGCTTCTGATCTGTGGTATTTATGTCTCTGAGGTGAGGACTTCCATCTGTGATACATGATCATGATTTACAGGCTGCATGATGCCCTGTTGTTGTCTGCAGAAACAGGAAATTAAACAATTAAACAGGAGGCAGATGTGAAGAGTAAAACAAGGTACTCCCCTCAGTACCTTTATTTTTCAATATTGTCTGTTGGTCAGAGGAGGCTGAAAGCCACTGCTGGCTGAAAACCCAGTGACTTTGGGAGAACCAAGATGGTTTTCCATAGATGGATATGAGAAAATGGCAAAGCACTCCAGAAAGGGAATAAACCAGGCAGAATATGAATCCAGAATTTAATGGAAGTTTGAGCTTCCACGTTTTTTTCCTGTATCTAGCTCTCCTGAATCTGTGTTATAGGTGGCTGAAGCCTTTTGTCACAGACCTTCATCCCCTGCTCCCCAAGCTGTCTGAAGTGGCCATTGCCAAGCTCCCTAGTGATTACTTTCACTGTGATAGCAAAGACAGATCACTTTATTAATTGCAAATTGCACTATCTGAAGATGGTGACAACAGATATGGAGGAAGGAACAGAATATCCTAATTTTTCATAGCATAATCAGCCTGTTTGGAGACCCAGATAAAAATAAATTACCTCAACCTTACAATACACTTGACACGTATTTATTGCAGCATTCTCTATCAGCAAGTGCCATACCTACATGAGCTGGCTTCTCTCACATTACCCTAAAACGTGGAGGGGAGTGTTAATGAGATAGAGCAATCAAAGCAGGGCTGCCCTGGGATCTGGGTTTGGATTGCAGATGTTTCATGCCACCACCTCTGGACACTGCCTTCCTCAAGAGCAGCATGCCCACCCAGGCCCAGGGAGAAGTTTGTGTTGAACTTCCTGAGGGGAAATGCATGACAGAAAAGGACTTCTAAATCCTTCTGTGGTAGAAATTGATTCAGTGGATAATATTGTCTGAGAATACCAAATAGTAAAAAAAAAATTTCTCTTGACTTGCAGAAAGAGGGAGAACCATTCCAGTCTTGAGAGGGAAAGCTGTCACCATTCACTCAATTTGGAAAAATGTGCCTATAGACCCACTGTTTACCTATTCTCATAGACAAAGTTTACAGGACTTTCTAATGGAAGTAGACAATTCCTCAGTTCCTGTTTGCTGCAGCTGTTTTCACCATGTCCTGAATTGTTTAATACAAAGTCTAAATTAGTCTTGAGAAACAGGATTAACCTTTCCAATCACATTTAAGGTGAAATTGCTTAACTACAGCACACGATGTTGTGCTACAGATAATCCATGTGCTTGATTAATGCTTTTATAATCAATTGCTGTCTGGAAGTGACTCCTTCCCATCACACTCTTCACAAAAAGAGCAGATGGTATTTAAAAGGTTACGGCAAGGGGGCATTTCAGAGGTCAAATAGAACATCGATCAAGCGGGCAGAAAAATTGCTTTTTTCCTTCCCCTTCTTATCCTCACAATCCATGAGGGAATGTGGACTATGAATTATAGTTTGATCTATAGTTCAAGCACTAAAATGTTTTCTTGTTTCAAATTTCTGTGTTGTTTTGGGTAATGAACCTGGAAATTGGATTCCCTTTGTGCCAATAAAAAATTGTGCCCAATACATGTATCTCAGCAACATAATTCTTAGACCCACAGAGATTTGGCTACTACTACCTTGACCACAGTCTTAACCTAGTACTGGTGCTTAGTAAAGACTGTATTAATACCCACGATGTCTAAGATCAATTTTTAGTGAATTTAGGGGTTCTGTGAATAAAAGAGACTCTCCACTTCCATGCTCTTTTACAGAAACCAATTTTAAAAATGGTATTGTAGGACTTATTCTCACTATTTCCCATGTACATAGTTGGTTGCCATTCTGCATCGGAGTCCAAGCAGAGGTATTCTCACCTGGAGTGGAGGGGTCAGGGAGGCTTCACTTTTCAGTGAGGTCTCCAAAATCAGAATTCAGGTGTTTTTAATTGTGGAATACATAAAATGTATTAGTACCCTCCTTCCTCCCCTTTCCATCTCCTGTCATGCTAACCACACAGCATGAAAGTAATAGTACAGAAGACTAAAATTGTTTATGCTTTCTAGTAATTTTTGAGTTTTTCCTTATGAGGATGTAATTATTTTTCTATTGTTTTGGACTCAAATATTGTTGTCTTTGTTGCCTAATAAAAGTATATTTTTATTAATTACCATGTCTTTCCCGCCACTCTTTTTCATGATTTCTTTTTGTGGTTGTACAGGTTACTGTGACAAGTGACCTGTTCATCCTGACTAGGTCTCTGAAGTATACTTCCATTTGGGAAGTGAAGATGCTATAATCCTGCTCTGTGATCAAAAGCAGGATGGGATTGGCTAAGATGTTTTTCAGGATTTTAACTTATATTTAAGAGCCTGAGCTCCTTGAATCTTTCTTATATGCACAATTCTCACTCACTTCATGTAAGTAACCTAAGGAGCTATTAATGAGCAGGAGTTTTTATTCATTCGAGAGCAATTAATACCTACCATATATTGCATAAATAAAGCTGTTAAACATGAATTTTTAAAAGGTGAACAGAAACAGAACTTGATGGAAACATACTAATTCCCTTCAAGTGGTATCTGGGTGTCTTCCTATCCAGGAGTGCTGTCACTGGAACTGTCAGTGTATTTTAAATAGTCCTAATACACAAAGTCATCTATAACATGCTGGCAGACTTTTCAATGTCAGTTTTGTAGTTTAATTTCCTTTGATTTATTTCAAGAGTGAATGTGCATTTTTAAAACAGCTGAAGTCTGTGAGACACTTCAACTAACCTATGCCTGTCAGCACTGCATATTATAAACAACAAAGGTACAAATGTATGTATTGCATGATATTTTCCATGATTTACTGTCCAACAGAGAGGGAAAAAATCTTCCATATGGGTGAGGTGTTTCTGTTTCACCATTTAACTTGAGGTTCTTAAAAGACAGCGTACAAAAAAAAAAAAAGACATTAATGTGAACAACTGCAATGATATAAATGAGATGTTAGGAGAGGTTTATCTCTAGCATTAAGTTAAACCACACAGATTTCCCAGAAAAAAAATCCTGGGGACTGGCTGCAGTTCAAGCATTTTTCACGGGGATTCTGAGTGGGAAGGCAGTATTGGCCCTTAGCAGAGAGTTTGTGTCAATTGCCTTGTTATGACTGGGACCCAAGTGTTCAGAACTGCCATATTGAATGCAAATTGATAAATGAAAGTCTTTACTACCAGTCCAAAGGCAAAAAACAGCTGTGAAAATAATGCCAGATATATTGACAGCACCATAGTGTTTTTCACGGAGTTTAATATATGTATTTTATGACTAATCCTTTAGAAACTTCTAAAGTAAATCTTTTATCTTCTATTGTGTGTCCATATTGATCTGCTGTTGAAGTGTTGCTTGTGGCTGAGAGGTATTATTCATTATGTTTGGAAGCTGTTTGATCAGAGAAGAAAAGAATACAGCATGGTTCCAAGAGAGTGAGAAAATCAAATAAACTTATATAGATGAAAAATAAATAGTGAGATGTGTTTCAACTTTCTGTTATTTATTTTTCAGAGCTTTTTTTTTTCCCCTGAAGAGACCAGTGAACCTTCAGATAAATCGACAATCAGGTCTTAAGTAACCTGGTAAAAAGCCAAAGCCATCTGCCTTTTAACAATACAGTTGTCTATAAATATAAATGTGCAATTTCAGCCTTTTTTTCCCCATGTTTAATTTCACATCATAGTTTTCTAATTAGGAGAACCTGATTTTCCAGAGACTTAAATGATTTTCTGAATGAAGTAATATAATCATACATATGACTGAGATTTGATTTTTAAAATTTGTTGTAGGTGAATATTGACTATTCCTCTGAATAGTCAATATTTAGAGAAATGTGTAGCAATGTGGCACAAGAACTTCATGTATACCATCAATCATAAAAAGGGGAATATATAGAAAACATTAAAAGAATTTTTCTGTCTTTCCCATAACTAAACCTACTATACCTGCACAGTCTTCCCATCGCTCTCCCTGCTCTGACACTTTCCAAGCCACAGCTCCCTCTTACCTTTGATAACCATCCACAATCAATCCAAAACGTATCTCTTTTCTTTATGGTGTGACAGTACCCAAAGGTTTTCTCTTCTGGTGTCTCCTGTTCCTGATTTTAGACACAGAATCAATCATCAGGGCCGTCACACTCATCTGCTGAGTGATGGCTCTTCTGCACCCTCAGAGTATTTCTTTGGCCCAATTATATTCCTGCCTGGGCTGTTTGTTCCTTTCTCAGAAATCCATAATACACTGCCCATTGGAGAGGGGAGGGAGGAAATGCCCTGGGCTTTTTAGTGGTTGTAGGGATTGTATGGTTTACTCAGCCCATAAATGTAATGCTGAAATGAACCTGCAGTGTCTGTGTTTGGATGACTATTAAGTGACAAAAGCAGTGCACTATTCTTGTGCAATCAATACCTTACATGTGAAACCAAAGACAGCACTTTAAATTACAAAAGGAAAAAAAAAAAAAGAGGATACCACAATATTATCAAAGTGATGTCTATGTCTGCTTTTGCTTGTGTATTGCTGTCTTTTCATGGCAAAGTGCTTCTTTCAGATCCTTCCTGCAGCCACCAGCATGTGCTAAAGAGTGACACTGATAAAGCAGGTGCTGTACACTCTCCACATTTGTCAGATATGCTTCCTTGTGCTTAACCTGACAGAAGTGTTCTCCTGTTCCTTTGTTTGTTTGAAAGCTTTTCTTCAACGTCTTCTCATTTTTAGGTGTTGTAATTCTAAGCAAGTTTGGTTTTTTTGCTTCATCTGAGAAGGTGATACAGTAGCTGCTTAATTGCACAGGGAAAAGGGTAGAAGAACAGGTAAAAAAAGGTTATTAGTTAAGTCATTTTTTGGTCCTGGTGGTAAATTTAATAAAATATCAATGTGCAACTGCTTCCACAGTGAAACAAAGCTAATAATACCTTAAATTGTTCTGCTTGTTGCGGGATGTAATAACAGCAATGTGCTGTGACTATAATTTTTCAAACATTTAGATGTAAAAATTCCACACCTATCTATCTATTGGCAATTTGAGTCACCTGAATTCCTTCACTAATTTGATTTTATGAGCCTCAGAGAGACAGGCAGTAAATCTGCAGCAATATCAACAATTAACAAAGGATGCTTGATGGGATTTCAGGTTCAGACTTTTTTGCAAACTTTTCTCACAGGCTGTTGAAGGTTTGCAGGTTGCCTGAGGGTATCTATGGCAGGATAGCCACACTTCCTGCAGTTTGGGCAGGCAAACTGGTGTGAGTGTTGCACAGAGTGCTGGCACGAAGTGCCAGGGGCTGGGTCACAACACGCCTTGCAGGTCACTGGTCCTGCAGTGCCACCACCTCCAGACACGTCCCCTAGTGTCCCAACCAGCTGGGTGAGCCTGGACTTTGTGTGCACAGGGCCAGCTCCCCACAGATCCTGCCTTGCTCAACACCTACCATGGTGACAGCTCTAGTTCGCTTTTTTTCCCATCAGATTTCACAGCAGCAAGAGAGCACCTCTAGGATAACTAGGATACATGCCATGTTCAGCTTTCATCCAGCAGCCTCTTTACCACCCCACAATTAAGAATCAGCATATCTGTGAGCTGGAGTGAACTGATATGACAGCTAGGGAAAGAAATGGGCATTTTGGTTCACTGGAAAATTGAACACATTTTGCTTTTTTTATTTTTTCCAGGATAATATGCATAGAACTATTTTATCTCAAATTATTGTTATTTTAAAGGACTTCAAAATAGGCAGTTGATATGAAAATCTAAGTATTTTTGTGCAAACAGTAATTCTCTTCAAATAAGTATGACAACCCAGAGCTTTTATTCTTAATGGAAAACTACTTTTCAAATTAAAGAAAATTTCTCGACTTTTCAATTCAGATTTTCTAAAGAATGAGCAGAGATATGTTGAAATGGGGAATTTTGGAAGAGTTCTGGCTGACAGTGAGATGAATTTCCCATCCCAAGGAGAAAGAGAGAAGAAAGAAAAGGTGTCACTTTTATGTAGTGAATGGGTGCTGTAGAGGAGACTCGGATGAGCCATGATCTGCCTGTTCAATATGAGAGTCTGATCAGGCTGCTCTGTTCAGGGCAGGAAAACTCTGAGAGAGATGGAGATCCATACCTGTCATTAGAGTCTGACAAAAACCTTGGTGCTTATTCATATTTACAAGGGTATAAACATGGAATGATTGCACTAAAACCTGTGGCATTCCTCCTGGTTTCACAGCTGAACAACAGAGAAAAACATTTTACCACCAAAACCTGATTTTTTTTTTATTTTTGTTCAAATATACAGCCTTTAAATCTAAGGACATTTAATATTTTTGCCTTTAACTTCATTTTGCTTCTGGTGCACTTCCTACTTTCCTCAGAGTAAGCGGATAACTTAGTATGTCAGCTCAGATTTACCAAGATGATCAGGTTTCTTTTTGTCCCTGAGGAAAAATATTATCAAGCTACCCACTTGAGGAAATGAAGTATATTAGAACACCTAACATGTATGATGTCCTGTTAAAACAAAATAGTCCTGTATGACACTCAGCACTATTGCAGGTGAAACAACACTTATTTATTTGATGATTATCTGGTTGAAACAAAGTTAACACATCAAACTGGCTGCTTCACTTTCCTTTAGTCTCACTGTCATTCTTTAAACACTGACATGGGCTGGTGGACTCTGAAAGCAAATTCTGGCCTCAGAGATGTACTTTAAGGCAGTTTCTATCAACATGTGGAAAGTGCAATGTGTCTGATCCAAAAGGGCTGCCAAAAGCTACTGGTGGAAACAAAGGCTTCCTACTGAACCAGATGAAAACAAAGGAAACAAAACCAGAAGTGGTATGAGTAAGTACTAAGTACCGAGGATTTTAAGATGGCCTCTGTGTGACAGAGATTATAAAATAAAAAAATCTAAGGGTATTTTAAGAGTCAACTGAAACAAGAATAAGGATACCATGAAAACATTTACCCCAGAATCCCATGACATCTAATCCAGCTATTTATTTATATTTTACTGTGTATCTCACAGTGACAAAGTCCATAAAATGAAGAATGCAGCTTAGTTGAAAAATATTTAAACTGTTAGCATTCAATTGATTTTGTCTGTGATAATTGAGTTCTTTTACATATAAATGTGGGTATCAGGAGCGGTTTTTATAAAACTAAAATATGTTCACATGTAAAAAGTAAGCCAAAAAATTTAATTGAAGTAAGAAATACACTCATAGTAAAATGGGAATTAATGAGGGGTAGAGAATATTGAGAAAAAAAAAAGGTACAGCTTTGTAGAATTTCGGACTTGAAGAGATTTTAAAAAGAAGGCTTTGACCCTAGAGACAAAAAAAAAAATTATTAAACTTTTATATTCTGGTACCATCTAGAGGCCAAATGGCACAACATCCCATTTTGCTAGGAGCTGTACAAATATATAAAATTATAGATGGTCCCTCTTCAACTCAGGGGCATAGCAAACTCACAGCTACTGAATGTTTATGCTATTTCTTCTTGGTGCAATATTTTCTGTCTGTCTCTCTTCCTTACATATTGTCTGGATCATCTGTGTGCAAACCCTGGCTGTGCCATCCTTCCAGTCTGCCAACAGCTGTGTCATGAACACAAATCAGGAGGACAGAAGGCAGAATGTGCCTCTGCTGCAAGAATCTCAACCACTGCACCCACCAAAATGTTATAACGACAAGAAATACAGCCAGGGTCAGGAATTAATTGTTCTTACCACTGTGGTGCCCTGGGATTGAAGTTTTCCTTATAAAATGTCCCAAAACATTTCTTTCCTAGCATTTGGGGTAGAACGTGGAAGGCTAAAATATATATACATCAAATCCTCCTGCCTTCCAGCTACAGTTTGTAAGTGATGTCTAAGGAAATATGCACATTTGGCTTTTGCTGACATTACTTTGATGCTGAATTGTTGTGAGTGAGGCAGTGGAAGAATTTTTAAGCTGCTGCTCCAAGAAAGAAACATTACAATAAAAGGTTTTCATGCCAACCAGGGCTACTGAAGCGGCCTGTGAATAAGCCAGCCCAAAGGAGGCTGGAAGGCATCAGGACAGGATTACTTCAATCTTTGCCTGAGCAGGCAGAATTAGGTGGCCAGGGAAAATAGATGCAATTATCTGGGGTAGAGCACTGCATTAATGAAACTGTGCTGGTTCCAGCCAACTGAGGACATCTCTGGCCAAGGAATTCCTTAAATAAGTCTTGTTATTTGGGACCACTGGGTAAATAGGTCAGTGGCCGCACCCAGTGATGTCCAAAAGGGTCTTTCACAGATTTCAAGGGGATTTGTACTAATCTTTCTGATCGTGAGCTTCACTTCATGTCTGGGCTGTGGGACTTTGAACTTTCTGTTAAATTTTGCCTTACTGTTAGCGCAGGAAGAAACACACAATCACAGAATGATTGTATGCGGTGCTTTATTGGAGAGCTCTGGGAGTCAGGGGTCTGATGACCCAAATCTTGACTCCACCAGAAGTTCGAAAATAGACACAGTTTTATACTTTCTTATTACATAAGTATGCATGTTAAACATTAGACCCCATTGTTCTATTGATTTTACCCAGGCATGAATTTAGAACAATCGATTTTTTAGGATTTGTGTTTAAGACTCTTAAGATTCGAATTTAAGATCCCCATGATTAGTGTTTAAGATAATAATCATATATAGTTACCAGATGCTTACAACTAACAATATGATAATCTATCAATGATTATGATATGGGTACAGGTTCATCTTAACTTACTAACTTTATTTTAAGCCTAAGTATTATATGCATTCCCCTTCCCCCCCCCCCCTGATCGCCTAGGCAAGTTATGCTTGGTTTGATTAGAACAATAACATGAAAATCACACCTGGTTACAGTGAAGCTAGCTCTTACTCTCATGCCCTTAGAAATCATTTTAACCCTATCCTATCATTACTAGTAAAATTCATGGAGGGAAATATAAAATACAGTGATACAGACTTGATCACATGTTTCAGTACTGTGCTCCATGGGCTGGCTGCAGTGACCATGGTGGCTGTACAGTCACAAATAATTTAATTTATTTTCCATGTGTTTAACACACAGGAAAGGTTTCCATTATATTTGCAGTGAAACTGTAGGGATCTTTAAGATTTCCTGCATGTATTACAGGCGGGTGATGGAAGACAAAACATAAATAAATTGGGGAATTTTCTCACAGAAAGTAGATAACCTTCTATCCTGGGAAGCATAATAGTGAACTGGAATTAAATGAAAGAAATTGGATTATCTTTATCTTTCCAACTTCACCTTTCATTATCTGCTTCATTTGTTAGGTGATAGGTATAAAGAATGTCTGGCTCATTTGACTATTTTCAGACTTAACCAAAAGCAATAGTCAGTTTCCAAAAATAAACTGCAGTATTCCTTCTAATTTCAGTAAGATCAGGTTCTTGATATATTTTGACTCCAGTTGCTTCTGTGGGAGGCTCCAGTGCCAATGCCACTGTGGCTGTCAGCAAGCATCATCAATATAGAAGATCATGGTAAATTTACATGTCATCAAGACCCTTCTAGGCCTGTCAAATGCTTTACCCACCATTTTAAAAGCAAGATCAGTGTTTCATTGTTATTTCTAATGCTGTGAAAAGGTTTACACCCTTTACCACATCTCAGGAATTCACCAGGACAGCTGCTAAAATTTGAACTTTTTTTTTTTTTCTGGCAAGTTCTGTTTGCTTTTGGCTGGACTTTGCAGATGTGAAAGGTAAAAGGCAAAGATTTGCCTTAACCCTTCCATTCTTCACAAGCTAATCCCAAACCTGAGCTGCACGGGGATCACAAGGGTCACAACTTCAATAGGGACATACTGGAGAGGGAAATCCCACTCATTTGACATTGACAAAAATGCAGACATCTGATTTCTGCCTGGAAGTCGATAAAGCATAGCTAATATAAATAATAAATCAGCCCCCCAAACAGTCTTATTTTTTTAATGGTAGTGCATAAGAAACAAATAAGTGGACAGGGCAGGGAGTAGGCAAGGAGAAGCACTAGAGCACCCTTAACTTCTTGAATGTAAGAAATATAATCCTGATAAATTTCATTTCTTATGGGAGTAAAAAGCCACAGTTTGTAATTATTTCAGGTAAAAACCTATTTTCGATGCTTCCCTGGCTTATTATTTTTATGTTGTCAAAATGGATTTATGTGAAATCACTGTCTGTTCATTTTGCATCAAAGTTAAGTCTTCCATTTTTGAGTGCCCACGCTTTTCACATAACTTTTTTTTTTTAAATTAGTTCTTAAGTGGTTTTACTGGAGCTCAAAATCAACTGTTCAAGTGCTAAAATGGCCTTTAAACTGCTTCCACTCCAGGTGTTGCATTAGTAAATCATATAGATTATTAAATCAGCACGATTTCATTAACCCCACTTCCTCTGTAAAGAGTAATTTGAACTGAATTGTTTGATTCAACATTTTTTACAGAAGAGAGGCAATTTCTCACAGACAGAAGTTCAGAGTGACTTATTTGCCTTAGAGTAGCAATATTTCTGGGACTCTTACTCAACCAGATTCTGAACTCAGGGTGGCTGCTGACGATCACAGCCATCCAGGCTGTCACAGATGTTGTGTTAAGAAAGCTATTGACCATCAGTGGGTAGTAAAATTTTTCTGCTCTCACTTTATTGCTGCCCCCATTAAACCATCCTCTCAGGCCCCATATTTGTGTAACTGGTTCTGTCCCCTACGGCCTGGAGTCATTAGGCCATCCCTTACTAGTGGGCTATATAATGCTTTCTTAATTAACCCTGTGGATCTCGTTGCCCCAAATAACATTTAAATGGGAGCCTGTAGCAGTAATATCTTGATATAGATTTCCACTGGAATTGCTTAGATGGAATGCATAATTTCAGAGATAAATGCTAAAAGGCCACAAGGTACTGTTGAGACAACTACAACGTAGTTTGTCATTTCATAAAAGAAGGACTGGATTTATTGTCAAGACACCATTCCTTTTTTAAATGGCATTCTTATTCAACTGCAACTTATTTGAGTTTCTTCTAACCTAAATAAGCTGAAAAGAGTAAGAGCATATTTATCAAAATATTATCCAATATATAGTATATCCACAGGCAGCATCTTTAATTGATCAGTATTTATTGTTTCTTGAATTAGAAAGTAATTTATGAGATATTTTGTTTTCATGCCTTTTGAATCCTTTGTCTCCAGCTTTTTACACAATATGTCAGATTCAATCCAAGCTATTTGATCTCAGAATGAACCACTCTTATGTCAAGCCTGTCAAGTGTGTTTGGCATTAGATCAGTCTATAAGTGTGAATTTGTTTGTGTATTCTACTTTCGTTTCAATAGAAACATGAGTAGTCTACTGCTTCAGATCGATGACTTGTTTTGTGTTGTTACATTTTACTTTGTCCTTCAGCTGTCTTTGCTTTCTTGAATAGAAGTGATCTGCAGGCTGAGATTTGGTGGTGATCCACCCTTGTGCACCTTGTCTAAATGAAAGTCCAGACCACAGATCACAGGAGAAGAAATTAAACACTTTGTGCAGACCAGATTTTAATCACTATAGGTGGTACAGAAGGTATCCTAACCATTTTATTCCTTTTTTCTTTTATTTGAGTTTCTTTCTTGTCCTCAAAGTTGTCCAGCTTCAGTAAATCAGTTCAAGGCTTTGTACTTATTGAGAAGTGCCAAATGCAGCATTTGCAGTCAGGGAAGATCAGCATGGAAACCCTCATACCAAGAGAAAAAGTGCCACAGAAGTACAAACTCTAAGTCTGTACATGCAGGGTAATGAGACACAGGAGAAAAAAAATGTGTGTGAACTACCAAAGAAAAGGCTAAGACAGCCTAGAACAGCAGAAATTCAAGAAATAATTGGTCACGTATGCATATTTCAGGTCTCAAGCACACAGCTGGCCACTCTCTATATGACCCTGTCTGGAGGAATAGTTATATTCTGTCAAAATAATTTCTCTGGAATAATGGTTTCCTAACAACATTTTCCATGTGTTTTGTTGACTGCACCACAATTCTTCTACTTCATGCACAAGTTTCTGTTAAAATTACTGGTAACTCAAAACTCCAGGATTGGTGTCTGTTCTGCAGAGCCTCCCAGGAGCCAAACCACACAAATGCTCCGTGGTGGAGTTGGCTCAGTGGAGAAGCATATGGGCCACTGCTGATATTTGGATAGGAAATGGGACACACTTGAAACTCTTTAAGGAATGAAAACTGAATAGATTGTAGGGTTAACAGATCAATATTCTTCTGAAATATAAAATGTGGGTGGCTTTTAAAAAGTACTAATTTAGTAGCATGAAAAGTTAATTTTCTGCCCATTTTGGAAGAGGGTTATTACATGCTGTTTCATTTACCAAGTGGAATATGATTGTGTATTCTGGTCAAATGAGAGCTTCAGATGAAAAAATAATTAATTACAAAGTATTTACGCTTTCTTATTGGACTGGGCAAGTCATCCTATTTGTAAATAAATTTTGGATTTTAATTATGGAGAGATTTGCACTTCTAACTAATTGTTCAATATGGCTCATAATTTTTATTTGAGAAAATCTGCTAATTAGAAATATAAACCAAATGTTTGTTGTTACTGTCTTTTTAATAAATGAGATACTGAACAAAATTTTTGGCTTTTATTTATTGGAATAGATCCCTTTTGAAAGCTTCATTTAGAGAAAGAAGAGCTTTGCTTATTCTCTGTCTTTGACAAGCCCCAGTTGCATCTTTTTAGAAATAAGAAAATTACTCTTTTCTTAAGCCAGGAGAAAAAAGCAGAAGACATTAGATACCTTTAACACAGTCACATTATAAAGCAGGTGATCATAGTGATTTCCTTAAAGAATCAGAAAGAAAACAAAAGTAATTGTTTCATTTTTTAGAGAAGTGCTACTTAAAACTCACTAAGATTTTTAGCCAAACTCTGAGTTTTTAGATTGCTCATCTCAGTAAATAAACAATGTGCCCCTTGTGTGTCCTTTCTATCACCTTTAGCCTCCAGCTTTTCTCAAAAACGCTGAGAGAAATATTGAGCACCTTGCCACCACTCATTATCTGCCTTAGCTATTACATGCTCAAAAACAAAGTTATTATCATTCACATCTTTTCCCCATTAAAAAGGCGAGTGGTGAGGATCAAGGCAGCAGCAGGCAACTCTTTCTGTGTGTCTACAATCTCTAAAACTGCAGTGAATTTGCATATTGAACACACACCACGAGCACGAGATTAATGTTCTCACTGGATGTGATGAGGCACTGTAAAGCCTGAAGTTTCTTTTTTATTCACCCTAGATGCTGTCATGAAACCAAATTCTGCCTCTACTACGTTTCTCACTGTCCTTGAGAAAATGGATGGATAACTTATAACCATAATTATGCCCACTCACTGTTCTAATGAGGAGAATTAGGGGATGCGTAAACAATAGCTGTGCGGGAGAGAGTGTGCATAATTTGCAACTAATAATCTAATAGTCAGAGAGGGAGGCGGGTGAGAATGATTAACACAGGCCACACAGAATGACCATTTGTGATAAGGATGACTGAGAAGACATTGACATTATTTAGCTTTCTCTGCTGGCAGGGAGAGCATGAATAGAAAGAGAATAAATGCAGGATGGATCAGCAGGTGTGGTGTAGGAGGATTTCAGCACTCACATTTTCCCTTCTCTTTAGAAATGTTGCCCAAGCTTTCTTTTCCATGCTATCAGTACCACAAAATTGACTGAATGCTGATGTAGAAGAGCAAATGTTTTCCACTGTCTCACACAGAGATTCATTGTCCAAATTGTAATTTTCTGGGCCAGTCAAGGGCATTGTGAGCTATGGAAGGCTCTGGTTTAGGTTCCCATTTTCATCTTCTGTCCTCTGAGTGGTCCTTTCCTTGTGCCAGCAGGAAAGTGACTGCAGGATGATGGAGAGTGATTATTAAAAGAGAAAAAAAGAGAGAGGAGGTAGATAGTTCACAGAAAGGAAGAAAATAGCAGTTAACTGGAAGTGAGAATGGAAAAGGCTGCAGGGTTTGTGAAAAGGTGGTGAGAGAAGGAGAGTAAAGAATGACTGGGACAGTCATGACCTGGTATTTATGGGGTGAGGAATTAAAAACCATATTGGAGATTTTTCAGCGGTGAGGGTGATGTCCCCTGACTGGGTAGGAACTGGACTCATCCTTCTGCTGTCAGCAAGGCACTAGACCACCATGCAGAACCTCCAATCCCCAGCACAGGTTTGGCTTGTGTGCAGACACGGGGAAAAACAGGGAATAATAACTAAAATTATTATTTTATGAGCCTCTTAAAGCTCATAAAATGACTTAATGTGAGTTTGTTCTGGAAAACTGAAATCTAGTATTTTCTCGATTCTGAATTTTATTTACCTTTTCTTCAGCCTGCTGCTGTTTTTATGGATATTTAGGGACAGCTGCCATTGAGAAGGCATACAGACTGCTCAAATTAGATGAAGGGACATAAAGAGAATAAACTCTATATATCTGACCATTTTGTGTGAACATTCTTGGTGCTTCTCAAATAGTTGTTGCATGGAGTGGAAGGTCTTTGTACTAAAAAAGCTGTTCCAAAGACAGGGTTGTTTGCCATTAAATTCTATATTTGTTTTTTATTGCTAGAGCCCTCCAGATTATAGCTAGGAGAAAGAATGAAGAAGATAATCAAGAAGGAAGCTTTGGGAAAGCATGATTGCCAAAACCTCACTCTCAATTTGTGTTTTTCAAAAGGACCATCTCAAAACTGCATCTATGCACAAAAAAGAAATACAAATGGAAATGATGAGATGGTCCTGTACTTTCCCAGTCATGTGTAGTTTCTTCTTCTGCATTCAGAAAATGCAAAGAAAATATTTGATTCATGTGGGTAGAAGCAGAACTCCAAAATGTTATGAAAAAAAATGCCAATTATTGCCTCTCTGTGAAACAAAAGAAAGACCAACACCCCACCCAAAGACCAAACTAGAAACATTTAGAAAGGGACTCCCTGAAATCCCTGAAAAGTAACACTCATCCAGCTCAAGTTTAATCAAAGACTATCCATCTGTTCTGGGGATGTTGCAAAGGTTTTGTGTCTTCTCATGTACTCCAAAGACAGAAAGCTTCCAAAAACTGTCAGTGGAATGAAACCTCTCCTCCTTCCCTCTGCTGTGGTTGCTTTTGCTTTAATCTGATTCAAGCCCTCAGCTTTTATTATAGAAATTTTCTTTCATTTGCTGAAGCATCATGTTTTATTTAGAGAATATATATTTACTTTACTAATGCATCACAGACTATGTGTATCCACTGTAGACTGTGGAATTAAGTCTACATTTAATTCCAACACTCTAGGCATGCTTTTCTTTTCCCATAACAGGCAACCATCACCTTAATATTTAAATTCCTATGGGCTCAAAATAATTCTTTTTTTTTTCCACAGTGATGGAAATCAAAGGAAATAAAGTCTATGCTGTCATTTTTCCCTCTTTTAAAGCCATCACTTTTAGGTTTTTTACCACTGAAATCCTTTAGTTTTTAAATTTTTTATCCCATATCGGATTGTTTCAAAGATCATTGAAAATAGCTGGAAACTTTTGAAAACTGGAATATTAGGCAAGGAGTGATTGAAATCAACAAAACATCAACTAATCAAATTATCAAAGAAGCAATTTCTCAATGAGACAAGAACAATATTAAACTCTTGACTAAAAATTGAAAAGGCTGCAGAAATAGCTAAGAAAATCTAGTATGTATATAGATATACATAAATGATCAGTATATGGAAATAGCTGCTAAGTAACTCATGACCAATATTTATCCTCTGGTTCTCAGGGCACAAAAATTAATGGATTAATGCTTTAGTGATCTTCTTCCTGTGTTACATAAGCAAATATCCCCACCCTTGTTAATGGAAATTTCAGATAATTCCAAAAATTTTGGAAGGCCAGTGAACTTTTGGCCGCAGGTGTTCTTTCATCATTCAGGATGGTGGAGAGCTCTGCTGCTGGTTTGCCTCAGTTTGCCTCAGCTCAGCAGGCACTGGTAAAGAGCTGTCACAACCTTCCCTGGGACTGGGATTCTGTCATGTCCCAGGCTACTCCCAAGGTGTTTTTAGGGAGGATGAGTTTTTCTTGGCTAAATGAAGGAATGGAAAGAAAATTGTGCCTGTAATACTTCCATCATGATCGAAAGAAGAAATGTCTTTTCTCCTTTCTCCCATCTGCTGTAGAGCAGCACAGAAAAGACAAGAATAGAATAGAAGATTATTTCAGCTGGAAGTGACCTGCCATTGTCACCTAATGATCATCCAGTCCAACTGCCTGACACTTCAAAGCTGACAAAAATTTAAATCATATCATTAAGGACATTGTCCAAATGCCTCTTAAAAACTGTCAGACCTGGGGAATTCTGTTTAACTCAAACAGTTTTATTCTTCCCATGTACCTTGTCTCTGAACTTACCTCTGCTGATGCAGTCCCTTCCTCATGAAATTAATTTCATTTTACTGATAATTTCCTGAGTTTTCTTTGTATTCTTAATGTTGAATTTCTCTTCCAAATCTTATCTGTCTCTAGTGCATTTTCACCAAACAACTTTGCAATGCCAAAATGAGTACCTGCTCCTAAAATCCTTCCCTGGGACTCCTAAAGTCCTGTCCCTGGGGTTTTGGTGTAGTTGAGCCAAAATTTTAACTCTGACAGAGACTGCCGCAGTGTCCCATGAGCTCCACACATCTCTAACTAAGCTCAGAATAGAGAAAATTTTGCTATTAAAGATCTGTTTCCTATTAAGGATACACACAGCATAAGTAGAATCATCCTACAAATAATCTCAGAAACATCCGTTAAAAACAAAAAAAAAACTAAAAACAGCCTAAACAAAACCATAAATAACCAAACCCAAAAGATAATAAATAAATACTATGTTAGAGAAACATCCGAAAATATGTTGCAAATGAACTCTGTGATGGCCTCTGTGGCTTTCCAAGTCACCACTGATCTATGGAAACGAGCAGTTTCAGCATCAGGAGGAAGCCCACTGGCAGTGAGATTCCTTCAGGATTTGAAACAGGGTTTGGAATGCTCACAAAGCATTGCAGGATAGCAGGCAAGTTAGAGAGTGAGTTTTAAGATCTGAGTGTATTAATCTGACACACAATGAGGTTAATATAAAACCACTGTCTCCCTCAGTGGTCATTTACAGGTACTTCTACAGGCATGAGGACAATGATTTGCAGCAAGGCATCATCCACACAGTCCAAGGGAATTCAGGCAACAATGTGGGAGACATTCCTGTGAAAGCCAAAAGATCCAAAAAAGGGTTTTTTTTCACCTCTATGGGTCTGCAATTTTACTTTTAATATGTGCTGGAATCAAGCCACCTCCTACTTTCATGGTGAGATGCTAAACTTGGGCTTTCTTTCATCCAGCAGAGCCTCCCATGGTTTTAAAGGAGAGGAGAAAGCTTTGCTGCAGCCAGTTTGGCCCAGTGGGAGTAACTGGCTTTTAGTCTTTCAGAACAAGCAGATTCCCAGTGCTGGGGAAGTATACCTCAGCTGGACTTCCATAGGGGCTGGGGGTGAGGGGCTGGAAGGATCTTGGGACAAAGAGCTGCCATGGCCTGGGGACAGTCTCCATTTGGGCAAAGGCACAGGACAGAGCAGGAAAGCCGAGGGCTATCAGCTATTTCTCAGTGCTGCAGCATGGGACTTTCAGCCTCTCTCTCCATTGTGCATTTATTTGGCACATTCCTTATTAGTTTTTGAAGGATTGCAGCTTAAGTCAAGCTCTGCCTGCTTTCAATATTTAAAAAAAACCCAAAAATCAAAAAACAAATCACAAAACCCCAAACAGTATCCTACTAAAATGTGATGGTAAAGTTTTAGCCTCCCCAATATGATGAAGAAAGACGGAAGAACTTTAACTAACTCAGGTTGTACTGAAAAAAATATTACAAGTTACTGAAATATATTCATCATTATTGTAAATAAACCAAATTTTTACTGTGCTAAGAGAAATTAAATTCCAAGGACACTTTCCCTCTCTTTACAGAAGAAGCCCTGCAACCATTCTGATTCTTTCCATGTTTCATGTTACTGACTCAAATTTTTTTAAAGCACACAAGAAACCTCCTTTTCTACATTGATGAGACCAGAAATGCAAACAGAACCGTAAAATATATAATGCACATTCTTAAAAATTATTTTCCACAAGTAAAGAAAGGAATTAATTGAGGGTTTTAGCATTCTTTCTTCATCAATATTGTAGGAAAATGAAATTACTCCTAAAATTCTCATCATATTAAAAAGGAAGTGTAAGAGAACAATGTGTGGCAAGGCAGAGAATGATATAATGTTGTTAAATTAAAATTTATGTCAAAAATTAAATGCATACAATGTGTACATGGCATATGCCTTAGGCATCTTATACTTGAGACCATATTAAACTAACAATTTTTATAATAATGAAGCTCTTTAAGGTAATAAGACAGTCATCAGCACACCTTTTGATAATTATTAGAGCATGAATCATTCTCAACTCAGGTGGCTTTAAAATAAATCATTCTCCTTAAACAATTGTAAATAGAGCAGGGACAGAAACTGATTTTCAAGGTGAAAATGCAAATAAAAAAGGCAGTAACTTCTGAGTTTTCAGTCCAGAATAAAACAAACACTGAGACAAAATCCCCACATAGTATAACTAAGTATATTTGAGTTTTCTGGAATGTAAAATGTTCTCCCAAGAAAGGTATTAGGTCAGGTCAAGTAAAAACTAGCTGTATAGCATTTCACAGATATATTATTGTGGATACTAGTGCTGTGAAGATGTAAACCAGAGCCTCAACAAGTCCTGAACTTTTGGGAAGAGGCACCTTTGCAATTGATGTACATTGGAGTAAAAGGTATTTTCTATAAACATAAAGCCACAGAGGTCTCCAGAGTAGTCACCCACTTCCCATCCCTCCCTGTCGGGAACCCACTTCCTTTCCCCTAAAAAAAACTAATCAGAATAGGTCTTGACATAAAAAAACCCCATAGGTTCAGTGTAGCAGGATGCAGATGAGGCATCCCAAGTACTGTTCACCAGGCAGACTTATCTTTGGCAGTTAATTATTATATGACAGCACTATAAATGCCTCTGTGCAGAGCCTGGAGAAAGGATTTTCAAGTTAAAACTGTTTGCACAATGTCTGTCAAGTCCAGGGCTCCACCAGAGCTATTTCTGTAATTCATGGCTTTCAGGGATCACTGGGCAGGTTTTTTTTTTTTCCAATTTAATTATTACTTGGTTACAATCACAGTCAGTTCAAGATGTCATGAACTGTGCTTTTGGTGCAGATTAGACAAAATAAAATTATGCTTGAGCATGTTCTGGTTTTGCTTTCCTCCCTCAGCTGTCATGGAAGCAACAAACACTGTGAATTAGTAACCACGTAAGTTTGTCTTTTCCATTCAAATCTGACCATTTCCTGAAAAAGTTCTCACAGATTGGCACAGTATTGCAGGACATAAAGATGACAGCAATTCCAGTACGCTAATGTCTCATTTGCATGTCTTAACATGCAGTTTCCTCCTTGATTGGCATTCTCATTAACTTGACTTTAGAAAAGACTGCCTGCTAAACAACACAAGCAGCTTTTAAACATAACTGCTATTAATTCCTCTGCTTTACAGGAAAGAGCATTTCACTTTTCAAAGGTGCACTAGAGATAAATGTTTAAAGTTAAGCTGTTGATGCTGAGAAATTGGCTTTTTTCTTTTTCCCTTTACTCAGTGTCATTTGGGTCAGACATGAACTCCAGACATGAGAAGATCACACACTTTAACAATTGCAGAGGCCAATAGATTTTCAGCATTTGTATATAAATATATGGAGATAACAGAGTTTTATATTATCAGTTGGGAAAAGGTCAACTCCCTAATGAGAAGGGCTGCTCTGAGGTATTATTGATGAGATTTGCATTGTCTCTCTGATTAAAACCAAAAGTTCTCTAAGTGCACAGAACTACAGATCACTCTTTTAAGTTTTAAATTTTATAAGCCAGTGCTAAGGTTTTATTTTTGTTGTCTGTTCTTAATACAAGCTTCTCTCTGGTATCTCTAGTATCAATACTTCTAGGAGATTCCTGTGACAAGTAATTTTTTTTTTTTTACAAAAATATAAGCTCAAATTAAGTAGTTTATCAGAATATTTGTGGTTTGGTTCCTCAAATCATCATCAAATGCTCCCATAGGCTCCTGTTGATGCTCTGATGGTTTGAACCAGGTGAAGCCAGTAAAACTGCACCAGTGAGTAGGTGTAGCCTGATGTGACTTCCTCACAAATCTGAAAGATGCTGGCTTCTCAAAAAACTGAAATTCTGTGAAATCCTAACAGTGTATTGGTATTACACAAGCTTGGCATGGCTCAACTTGACACATAGCTAACATTTCTAGCCCAGCTCTAATTTGTCCCATGGAAAGTGAAAATATTTTAGGGGTTTGTTTTCTTGGAGCATTTTGTGTTTTTTGGTTTTGTTGTTTTTGTTTTTTTTTTTTTTTTGACACTCTGTCCCAAAGATTTTATTTATTGGGCAGAAAAACTATTGTCTTAAAGCCAGCTTTCAAATAAAAATATTTCTTACCTGCTTGGCTGTCTGAATTTTTGTGTTCCTCGGGACCAGTTAATGTGTCCTTGCTATACTTTAGATTACCTTAAAATTATTTTCAGATGATAAAATCTCAAAACTTCCAAATACCTTTTTTTTTACCAAATCAAAGGAAAAGAATTGTTTTTTCATAAGACATTTTTCCACATCTGTTCAATATCTGATGTGATAGAAAAAGAGTTGTCTCTTATTAGGTGCTTATTAGGCAGCCACTCATTACTCAAGAGCTAGAAAAGCAGAACAAACAGATAGCCACAGGTTTTTGTTTCCCAGGTTATTCCAGCTAGGAAAATCCTTCTGAGACGTTGCTGTTTACCACAGAAGCATACTGGTCCTTACTCCACTGGTGTATTGAATAATATTTTTCCAATATTTCTTTACACAGTGTTTTCTTATTTAAGAAGTGTTGAATGAGGTCTGGGAAACAAATTCTTTGACGTTGACCAAATCTATGGAAGTTTTCCAAGCCCAAAAAACTTTATGTGCAGATTGACAGCCTTGCATGCAGCCACCCTGACTTCAGAAGAAGCAAAATTTTGCTTCAGAAGAAGCAAAATCAACTTTCTGATCTGAGCCTCAGAGGCAGGTTATGCAGCAGCCAGGGGAAGAGGAGAAATTGAATGCCCATGCTTGGGCAGCTTAACCTAAAAGCTAATAAATGAGCAGCATATTTTTTTTTTTATCTGTTGACTGAAGTGAGAGATGGAAAGTGAGTGCCAAGTAGCAGCTATTATAACATTGTGCACATGACATTGAAGTTCAGGGTCAGTTGTTTCCATTACAAACCCCATTTTTCAGGGTTTATAACTTGTCTGCCTTAAATCACATCTAGCTGAAACTGGCATGCAACCTCTCAGGACAGCTGTAGGAGATATTTTCTCATTTCTTTCATTAAAAAAGAAATTAAATCCTTACATCATTTAGCTCATTTGCCTTTTTAATGCAGTTAAAAGCTACTTAGTAACTACAGACACTTCAGGGAAACAGAAAGGTTCTAAGACAAAAGGAAATACTTTTAAGGGAAAAAACTTTTAATGAAGTGTATCCTGGACCGTAGGAAAACCGAGGCTATGAATTCAAATTTTGCAGCTCAAGTCAACTCTGCAGTTGTTAAAGGGATGTCAAGCTGTGTCTCCAGACACACAGATGAGAAAACATTTCTCACTAGTGTTTTTTTCTCTCCATTTATTTGTCTCTGATGTGAAATCCAGCTAGTGAGCCACCTGACTCGAGAAGCACAGTGATGTCTTTAGTGCTGAGATCAGTAGAACTTAGTTCCCTGCATTGCCGTGCCACAGGGAAAACAAGAGATGACTATATTATTTTCAAAGATGTCTGAGAACATAGATGCAGCATATGGCAAGAGAAGAGCAGGGCAGGGGGAATAAAATAAAATAAAATAAAATAAAATAAAATAAAATAAAATAAAATAAAATAAAATAAAATAAAATAAAATAAAATAAAATAAAATAAAATAAAATAAAATAAAATAAGGAAGAAACACAGTTTTCATTAACTGTAGCAAATAAGCCTAATTTATTCCAGGCCTCCATAAAGGAAGAAGGACATGAAAATTACAATTAATGTCACAACTCCCAAGTACAGGCACTGTTGACAGTGAATACTTCGTAGTTCCTTCCTGATGGTTCTGTCCCCAACACCAGCTCACTTCAGTGCCTTTGAAATACTCTTCTGAGGTGAATTGAAGCTGACACAGCCTCCCCACACATGGCACCCCTTCCACGGTGTCTTATGGACACCAAGGAGAGGATTGTTTCCTCACACCCACCTTGACCCTACCTCCACTTCTCCCTGTGATGAATTAGGGTTTCTTTTCTACTCAGAGGTGAATTCAGGGAGTGTTTACAACATCTGGGTTATGCAGCCCATCTTTCACCTCTTGGAAGAAATTTGTGCAGAATACAGTGGTGGGGCACAGAGAGGAGATGGGTTCTGAGTGAGCCTTGCATCTCCTGACACATTAAAAAAAATCTTGTGAAATTTACAGCTGGAGCACCAACTGCCTAAAGTCATCTGAATTTACAGCTCCCAGGAGGATGAGATACTATCAGGTAGGGTGGAAAACAGTTCTTTTTCTCTGCTACTCGTCTGATTTTGCCTTGCCAGGAGAAAAGATTAGATTCTTGCTGTACAGAAAGTGTACAAGCCTTTGACTCAAGTTATCCTCAAGCTTCCCCTCTAACTCAGTGCTTGCTTAACACATTTCCCAGCTCCAACAAAAAGCAACAGGAAAGCTTCATCCCAGATTGTGTAGCAGAAGCAAAATCTCTGGAAAAGCCCATGCAAAGGGAGACAAGCAAAATCTAATACAAATCAAGGGTTTGAGCCTAGATGTCTTACCCTCAGAAAACCATCATTAGCAACAAAGTTCAGAGTATTTAGAATTCAAACAGCTGCAACATTTCCTACTAGAGATGAGTCATAATACACAAAATCCCCAGTGTTAGTTGAGCCCATGAGCAAATAGGTTAGCATGACTCCTTAACCCTGCAACCGAGACCCTCACCTGGGAGTTTAAGTATTTATGTGGGATGATCGTGTCAGCAGGAAAGGTTGAGAGCAGATGACCTGGGTTGTGCTGTGACTAGAGGGTAAGAACATGTTTTTGATAAGTCTAGGAATGATGCTCTTGTTTTCAGATCCTCAAAATTAGAATCCTTCTAGTGGAACAAACATTCTGATTGTCATACTCGGCACAGTAATGTGATGTCATGTTGTTTTTCCTCCATTTTAATTGTTCAATTGATTTTATTGAAAATTTTCTGGGGACTAAAAGTTTAATTTTTAGTCAAAGAATACAGGTTTTCAGTACAGATTGGGTTTGGTTTTTAGAGGGGGTTGTTTAGTTTTGGTTGATTTATGTTTGGTTGGTCAGTTGGTTTTGAGAGAAAGGGGGAAAAAAAGAAGAGGAAAATATATCAGTCCAGTTACTGATTTTATTCAACAAAATATACTTTTAAATATGTAGGAATATCTTCATACTTCCATTTGGAAGGTAAAATCTATTCTCCAGCTTCAGGCATTGTGTAAGTATTTTACCTTGAAATTATAACTTGCCTTAGAATGATAATTGGGCTAGGTTTCTGCTGAGCTTTAAGTGATTTCATTGGGGTTTGCTGGGCAATAAGCTATTTTGCTTCTCTTGCAAAGAATGGCTGCAATTTCTGTCAGGACATATATGTTTTATCTTAATGAAAAACAAAAAACAACAAGCAAAATAACCTCAAAAAATAATCCTGAAAACTTTTGAGGGAGAGAAAAGGCGATAGTTGACAATTATTCTGTATGCATGTACAAAGTTGCATATAAGTAACTTATTCTAGGTAGAAGTGCAATAGAGAACAGACCTGCAATCTTAGTTTATAAAGCTGGACACATGTTGTATTGGAGAGCCCACTCAAGTTCCCTGAGGGAATCTAGACACACAATTAGAGGTAAACACAAAAAAATCCCCAAGGAAAAACAAAATAATAAAGTATATTTTATAATAAAGAGCTATATTAAAAAAAAAAAATTGTGCATCATATAATAAAAGCACAGAACCCAAGGCAAAAAAGATCCAGTCAATCTTCCAAATGATCTTTATGAGAGTTAAGAGAGAGTTGGTGATTTCACAAGAGACCTGGAGGAGCGAGGTACGTGCAGTCTCATTATCCAGCACTGCCTGGACAGTAATATCAGGGGTAGGGAGAGGAAGACACAAAGCCCATCATTTGGCTTGTCATACATAGCTAATAAAGCAGAACTGGAGACTTCTTGCCTCTGCTGGCTCATGTGGGGCCAATTTCTGGCAACTGCTGACTGCGGGCTCCTGCCAATAATCCCAGGCAGAGCTGTGGGGGCTGTGTCTTTTGCTGGCTTTCCAAGCTGCAGAGCTGTGATGCTAAACCAATGTGATGTGCCAAAGAGGAGCATCCCTTGCTGAGCCCTGCCAAGTTTCTCCCTCGTATGTGTGCGCATCTCTCTGCAAACATCAGCCTTAATCCACTGTGCAGGTTCACACTGAAAGAATTTGCTGCCCCCCTGTAAGAAAATATCCCAGTTTGCCACAGTGAGAGTGTGTCCAAGGGGAGCTTCAGAGTTAGAAAATTTAATCGAGAGCTGCATTCTCTTCATGTTAACTTTATAATTAGAGCAACCATCAATACCACTGGGCCTGTCTGAGCAGAATTTAACCAGTAAATATTCTTATACCAGTCAACCAAAAGAAAAGGTCAGCTGCAACGATGGCTTCACAACTCAGAGTTCTTGGTTTATGGCTGTGTGTGACACTGTAGTCCTTATAAATAAAATACCCTCTGAGATTGATGGCTAGGCCTGCCCTAGGAGTGCAGGAACACACACACTCAGTCTCGTGTTTAGTGGGCCTCAAGTCTGACACTTTTTGTAATTGCAGGAGAAATGGATCCCTTGGATAACCCCCTAAATTACATGGCCAACAAGCTGTAACACCCAGACTCCAGGATTTTTAATCATAATAAAAACTATACCAAGTGGCCATGCATATGATTAGTTTACAGATATAACTAGATGGAAGTTACAACACCCAGTTGCAATCTATCTATGAAGACAGACAGGCAATTATATGAGACAAGGGAACTAATTTTGCAGAGTGAGATTTAGTGATTAGCAGTGGTGTCTTCATTTCATCTCTAAGCCTATAAAATTCAGTGGTCTGAAATCTATTGAACACACCATTGAAATACCTGTGGCATTATTTTGGGATGCAGTCACAGCAGCTGTGATCTACAGAACTAACCTGTGATTGAATAGCCTCATGCAGAACTGGTCACCAAATTAGGCTGAGAAAAATACTATTAATATTTTTAGCTCGTCACTTTTCCCTCTAAGGAGAGTTTCAGAAAAGTTGTTCAGGCTGGCTCTTGCCTAACTGGTTATCTATTCTACCCCATGCAGATATTTTTCAGAAATGCTGTTACATCCTATGCCCATAAAACATACGGTATGTGCAGCATATATAGGCTGTAATTAAAGAGAGACACTTGTGTTGACAAAAAGACAGTTGTTCCCACATAAGTGTAAAGACTGTCTCCTCTACCAATTAAGAATCAGAAGAATATGGGCTTTAATCGTCCTCTTGGGGAACTTGTCTTTTGTATCTGTGATAAATACATGATTATAAGGACAAATTATATGAGCAGCAATAATTCCCTAGTAATGTGATCATTAAAAGCCTTCACAACTGCAATATATCAATATTAATTGGGGACAGATGATCATTTTACTGACATGCTCAAGTCATTATCCGTGTTTCAGTACTTCATGAATACCTGAATAGTCCTAATGATGTGATTTTTTAAAGATTCTTTCTTCAGTGGTCTTAACATTATTGTTTATCTAAAAGTTATGAAAAAAGGAAAATAAGAGAAAACAAATTAGAAGCAGTGCAGGGAGCTTTGAGCTTAAACTAAGCAAGAACCAGCAAAATTTCAATTTCTGTTCAAGCCTTACAAGAGTTAATCACAATTATTGGGAAAAAACAACCAGACAAACACTGTCTGCTGGGCCTAGGTTGTGTTAAATCCATGGTCAGTGTTTGCTGATAAAGAGGACACTGTCACTCAGCTTTGAAGGGTAAGCAGTCTAAACAACAACCTGT
This sequence comes from Trochalopteron elliotii, assembly GCA_024734555.1. Taxonomy (NCBI): domain Eukaryota; kingdom Metazoa; phylum Chordata; class Aves; order Passeriformes; family Leiothrichidae; genus Trochalopteron; species Trochalopteron elliotii. The sequence continues at coordinate 588,234 of JANPWX010000020.1, forward strand.
TGTTTTGTACTCTTTAGCAATATTCATTGAACTGCCTGTCTGTTTCAAGGACCTTTTCTCATGCTGGAACAGACACAGTTTGCATGTCCTTTCATTTGCATCCCCTGTGACAGTGGAGTGGCAAATAATTTTGTTTTCTGCCCTAGACAGGCTGTTCAAAAAGCCATGCTGACTTGCAGATAACATGTTTGCAAGAAGAGTGATAAACCTGATAGGATAATATCCTGAAAGCTGAAGTAAAATGACAGAATATAACTGCAGAACACATTTAGTGTCTGAAAGGGTGTTACAGACTCACTGCTACTGCTCCTGGAGATGTGAATGTCAGGTCTTAGTCAGTAGAGTATTTGATTCCTTCCTTGATATCACACCTGCTGATTTTTCTTCTGCTATAGACTCATGTCATGGTTTGATGCAAACCAAGGACTGTTCTGACTTTGTGTATTTATTGATAACTATGGAAGAAATACATAAATGCAATAGCTAAGGCTGAAGAATAAACACACAAATTGTGTTTTCATATGAGGGTGACTGGACACAATAACCATATTCATGTACTCATTATTAAGGCTTGAAGAGTTAATTTTCACTGTAGTTGTTTAATAAGACATCAGGTGTCATCAGTAGGGCTGTACCAAGAACATTTTTCTTGCCAAAGCAGAAGCTAGTACCTGTGAAAATGTAACTTTTACAATGTAGACTGAATTGTGATCATAATGTCTATTAGTGCCCTTCTTCCAGTAGCCGTGACTGTCAAGGTGAGTTATCCTGACATAAAAATTACAAATAAAGCAAATAAAAACATATCTACAGCCTCATGCCCATAATTACATTGCCATACTAGGAAACCCCCCTACAATAATGTGCTGCTTCAGTAAAGAAATGAAATATTCAACTCTAGAACAGGTGTAATGTGGCTGTTTCACTCTGAATTGCAAGACAATGTATCTTCGGGATAGGACAGTTACAAACATAAAACAAGTATTACTTTAACATGAAGGTTTTACAGCTAAATTTGAATTCACATTCTTTACAGTTAAAGATAATTCTTGAACTTACATAGTAAACATAAAAGTATTTGTCTTACAGTGTTATATTCATTCTTCATGGAGGATCACAGGGTGACACTGTAGGATTATACTTAAATCTGTGGATCTAATGGGGAGAGATGTCCAAACACTATAAAAGAGAAAAACAGTTGAAATTAGCACCCAATTAATTTTAACTCTAAGTTAAGATGGTGATGGTTTTTTTTACAGTTTAAATTCAAAGATGGTTTTTGGTTATGAAAGTAAGTATTTTGATGTTACTTTTAACTTTTCATAAAATGCAGGTGAAGGGAGTTCTGAAGTCTATTTAATTTGCTTATCTTGGAGCTGGAATACCCTGGTTCAATATCTTCCCCTACTTGATGAGTCTTGAATCCATGGCTCTCATCAAAGTCTTTCAGGGGCCAGGTTATTAGGCATTGCAAAGTCCCATTCTTCATATTTCCTTTTTTTTTTTTTTTTAATAAAACATTTTTACAGAAAAAAAATATTCTCTTCTTTAGTGAGTGGGACATTTCCTTATGATTTAAATAGGTTGGATGAAGTAGAAAATCTCCCAGAGAGGCAGAGAGGGCTTCATGTCTCTAGAGTCTGTGAAAAAGCCATTCATGTGAGAAAAAGGAATTCTTGGTCCAACAGCAACAGCTGCATGGTTTATTTAATCTGCCTCTTTTAACTTATTCTCTCACAGCTTTGGTAGGACTTTGAGCCTATGAATTATCTGGATTTTTTTTGTAAATTATGCTCTCTTTGTACGTGGGAAACATAATAAGAGCTTTTTGTTATCTTTTGTATACGGTGAGCTAACTGGATAATCACATATGGTCAAAACGTGTAAATGATGTGTCAGGGCTCTAAACTGATGTCCCTTGGGGTAATGGAACTATTGTATTAAGAAAGAATGTGTGATTTGTCCACTATTAGCAAACTGTTGTGTTGGGTATTTACTACGGAATAATATCTCTACTTGTTTTTATTCAATTAATTAAGAGTACACCAGGAGCTACAACAGTATGAATGAAGCTTAATATTATACATTTAGAATGCAATTATATCAAACCATTCAAGAAATTACACTTATGCTGTGAAGAAAGAACAAAATTAGCCAGATAGAAAACTCTGGCTCCAAGAACTTAATACATTTCTAATATAATTTAGTGTAAAACCAGAACTTCGAGATAAGCTATCATGGCACGTTCAGCAAAATAGCAAAACTTTGTAATTAATAACTTATTCAGTTATTATGGGGTGGAATTTGCAAAGAGTCTTTCACATGTACTAAAACACAGCTTTCAGCTTTGCCATCTGATCTCTTTTTTTGTGAAAGCAGAAGACATGAATTGAGGTCTTGCTTCTTTTTTTTTTTATCTATGGGGAATACAAGTGAGGGTGTCGATAAAATGATTTTAAAGGTAATGAAAACCTAGCTTGATTTAATCTTCAGACTGGAAAATGTAAATACGATATCAAATTTCTCATCCTTTATTCTGCAATTTCCATGACATAAATGTATCTTATTTCTCAGGAATACAATAACAGACTAACTTTCCTGGGCTAAAATGCAGTATATCTCCAGGACATGCTATCCTCTTTTTTATCCTCTTTTAGATTTCTTTGGTAGCGAGAGATGTGCACCCATCTTTGTAGGGATTGTTCAGCACTGTGAGCTCACAGGCTGTGTCTGTAATGGGCACTAGATTGTTAGTATTATAGTTATTTGCCATAGAAAAAAATAGCAGAAAAAAAGCATCACCAAACTAAACATAACTCAAATAGTTACAACCACATGGTACCTTGTCCAGGGCTGATCATGACTTGTTCAAACTTCTCAGCTTCTATTCCTCCAATTAATTTAAGTGAAATTTGAAGAGAGGAAAGCTTTTTAGGATTTCCTGTCATACTGTGGTCTGAGACATTGAAAAAGCCCCAAACCTTACTAAAAAAATTGCAAGAAGTTAGCAAAAATAGTTTTGCAGTGTTTTGGATGTAACATTTTCCTAATTAAAAATAGCATCCAATGCCACTACTGCAGTTTTTATCACTTAAACTTTTTCCAGCTCTTAATCCGTATGAGCACAAACAATTCATAAATAAAACATCTTTGGGAATCTGAAAGGATCTTTCTTCTGTAGGAGCTGCAATAAGGAGCTCACATCCTGCATGTGGCTAAGCTTATTTGAAAACTGCTGGTGTCCTCCTCTCAGTCTGAGAGCATAAAACACTCTCCAAAAAAGAGCTCTTCCACCGTGGCTGTCTCTGTGGGATGCTGGTTGTTTGTAAGAGGAACAACAAAAAATAACTGGTTGTTTGTAAGAGGAATAACTGCCTCCTGTGTCAGTCACAATTTAACTATATCCAGTACTACTGAAATCCTTTTTTCCCAGCATAGTGCCACGACTGGCTGGTGCTGTGCACACATCACTTGTTAATCATGATAAGCACACATGCAGCAGGTTGTCCATGGTTCCTCTTGAATACCTGGAATATCCTGAAAATTTGAGTATCATTTTACGACCTGAAAGCAGCAAGATTTGGTAAATGTTGAAGGGATTTGGATATTTGCTTTATTCTGCCTCTCCTGTGCTACCTGGGGTGACTCCAGCTGTGAGGCCACTCTGCTCAGCTGGGAGGAGAACTCTGTCAGGAAGATGCTCTTAAAGGGAGGCAGCCAAATCTGCTCCAAATCACACTGTGTAGTCAGGATCCTGACCTGACTTGTCCTTATGGCTTCATTGCCTTTTTATCTTCTCTTCTTCCTGCTCTTGCCTTCATAGGAGTCTTTCAATTTTCTCATCTGACAGAGCAATAGAAATCATGTTATAATGGCATGTTCAGAACCCTGCTAGAGAAGGGCTCTGTTAAATTCCTGAGAAAGCTGAATTCCTCTGGCTCACTGCTGAAATGTGCTCTGAAAGGCAGCTTGGACTTTCCATTTCAATTTCTTCACAAATAAAAAGGAAATAGTGCATAATTTCAGAGAAAGAGGGAAGGATGCAAGAATACCTCTATTACATCTTCTGTATTTTATGCAACAATATTTTGGGGTTTTGCCCTGCTGGCAAAACTTACTGCTTACACAACTTACAGTGGTGAACTTACAGCTAATGAGGTGTGGTCTCATTAGTGACATTATTTTTTGCATTATTCAGGTAAAGGCTTATGAAGATAAGATTAAAAATTAATATTTATTCATGTGTTTATTTATTTAAACTAAGGTGAAAGGTGATAAAGAGAGCTTCCTACTCTATGATTAGCATGCCAAACATTCCCTGTTATCTTCAGGTATGTCTAACCTTGTCACAGCTGCAAATCACTTAAATTGGCAGAGAAACTGAGAAGAGCATAGACAGGATGATCACAGACTTTCTGAATGATAACCCATCAGTTGACTAAAACAGTCATTACCTCATCTTTTTGAGGGATGTGCTGAATATTCATCCAATTTTCATCATATTTGAAAACTTTAAATACACAATCTAGGATTTTATCATAGTAACTTCTTTAAAAGCTTCCAGAGTGATAAAAAATTCAATTTTACTCTATGGCTATGCTTCCATTCCTAGAATTACCTTCTGGTTCCCTACTGTTATGATAAATACTTTGATTTTTCTTTACTTGTGGTGTGCCTCCACTGTCCTGCAACATTGGTTATGTATGCTACAGTTCAAAGCTTAGAAGTAACAGGTCTCCTTGAGGCAGAACATACTTGTCTTTATGTAATCAGTTCAGTAGGATTTTTGACTTGATTTTCAAGAAATTCTTCCTATATATATCATATATATGTATACATGCATTTACACGCATATGCATATGCATAAAAATAAATATACCTTTACATACTCATCTCCAATTAAGAAAGTTGGCTTATCTGCAAAAAGTACCATTCACAGGATATATATTTTGTCTCATCATTTGAATTGAAGATTCTGAGATGGTGGATTTTTAATTTTTTTTTTCCAGACAATATAAGCTCTGAATTACTGTCCCAGTGAGCACTAGAGTGTTTTTTACTGCTGTGATCATCTCTCTTGAAGGCTGAAGCTAGTTGGAAAAAATTTAATGTCATTATTCATTTCTACAAAGAGGAATCTGCTCCTGGTCAAGTGTTGTCCTAGGACTATTTTTTAGTATTCACCTACAGAACATTTGACCTCTGCTGTGGAACAGTAAAGTATTTTTACTGACATTATACTTAGTCTGGACAGTAGCTCTGCTCCCTCATTTTGATGCCGTTTCTTGAGTTCTCCAGAGAGGCTTTGATCACTGAAAAAATTTCTTTTTCATGACCTCATTTAATATGCAGAATAAGCTTCACTACCAGGTGCCATGGTTTTCCTTCACTGAGATTTCCCTAAGGACATCCTGGCCTTTGTGTAAATCTCTTTGTGACTCCTTTGTTCTTCAAAAGGTAGGCAGTGCTGAAACTCCCAAATTTGCATTTGAAAATGCTTTTTCTGTGATTTTTTTCTTTCTCTTTCTTCTATTTTTCAGCGAGACCTAGGCCAACCCCTTTCCTGTATCTGCACACATTTGAAATGAAGTTTCACTGGCTGTGTTCCACAGTCATATTTTGAACCCTCAGGCTTCCTGGAACAATCTTCTCCCACTCAGGTTTTGGCTCTCACTTTTTTTTATTCTGGGTCTTTTAAGTGCATAGATCTAAATGAAAAACTGCTTTTGTACTGTACTGGATGCTGTCTCTCTCTTGGAATTATTGCACACTTTATTATAGTTCTATAGACATATGGATGATAGTTTATGCTGTGTGGGTGAACATTTCTGAAGCTAATTTCAATCTTCAAAGTTATAATTAGTCTTTTGTCTGACCTGTTCTCTCCTGAAGCTGTCTCTCATTGCATGGAGCACAGCACCAGTCCCATGAAGGACTGAACAGGTGTGTGAAGCTACTTGCTCTGTTTTCCAAAGTGCAAAAGCCATGGTTGTATGTGGGTTTTGTACATCTGACCCAAAATCACACTGGCCCCAAAACCACTTTATTATATAAGACAGAAGGTGGAACGTTGGGAACTTAAATGAAGGATTTGCCTTTATGTGTTAACTCATTTTGAATCAGAAACTCTTATATTGCCAATTATATTAAATCTGTTGGTTCCATCTGTTTCAATTCAGTAGAGCACTAACTGCACAATTGTAGCTTCATTAATAAGTGAATTATGTTCAGTAAGTTTGCATTCCAAAAGCAAATGGATTAAAGCATTTGTATTCCATCCTAGAGATACTCTTAAGTACACAAAGTGAATAAATGTCTCTGTCTAAAACAACTATTGTAATAAAAAAATTGATGTTACAGAGGTAGAATGTTACACATCAAATTCATTCCTGACCTACCCAGTCCAGGGAATCTCTGGGAAATGTTAAGTGTATTTTACAAGGTAAAGACTTAATGGTTTTAAGGCAGATAAGAATTTGTAATGTAACAATTTATAGGTCATATAACATGGAGTGAACTTTCCCAGAGACTTCTCTTTGCATTAGCACAACACAGTTTACAGGATCCAGCCAGATCCTCAGCAAGGCATGAGACGCCAGGTCAAGTTTGGTCCATGAAAGGGTCCTGCCTGCCAGCCCTACAACAAAAAATGCAGATCTCACAGCGTGAAGAGCTTGAGTTGCAGTGATCCTCAGCTTTTTCAGGTGATCCAGAATTTTCCAGGGGGCAGAAAGAAAGCAGCAAATATGCAGCAGCACTTTGGTGCAGAGTGATATTTCAGCCACATCCCAGGAGGTTTGTGCAGCGACCATTAGGTTTCCAGGGATGGGGGCAGTGTCTCTCCAAAGTTCTGCACTTTGAAGTAAAACAGCTTTGTGAGCTCTGTTGCAATTTCCCTGCTCAGGGCGGCGTGGTCCCGGGGGAGCCGTGTAATACCAGGGAGTTACATGTTTGCACCTTCTGAAGGTCACTCCCAGGGACTCTGTCACAGGCAGAATTTTAACACCTTTTCATCACACATCCTTCAGGTTCAGCACATGTCAGGGACAGAGCTGCCTTGTACCTGTGATGCACCCTCCCTGCAGGTGCAGAGATTTCCAGTAGGAATAGCAAGTGAAGGAAAAAATGTGTTTCAACCCAGTACAGTTTCACTAGAAGGGCACAACAGGGAGGTGGGGAAACCAGGGCCAGCTGATTCTCCAGCACAGCAGGAGAGGAGTACAGGAAAAAAAAAAAAAAAAAAAAAAAAAAAAAAAAAAAAAAAAAAAAAAANAGGAGTACAAAAAAAAAAAAAAAAAAAAAAAAAAAAAAAAAAAAAAAAAAAAAAAAGGGAATTAACTGAGCTGTTTCCTAACAAATATTATACAATTTAGAGTTCATATTTGTTTTCAAATAGAAAGGATTTTTTGCTAGATAATAGCTATGGGGGTTGATTTTTTCCCCCTTCCTTTGTGATACTGTGTCTTCCAGACTATGCCTTCTTTTAGCTGTTTGTTTCTTCCTTTTGAAATTAGTCTGTGTTATTCCATTAAGGTTCAGAAAACCAACCAAACAAAACCACATAGCAAGAGGTTAGACCTAGTCTTTAGGGGTCTAAGAAGACAGAATTAGTCTATTCTTTTAAATCGCATGCTTTTTTTCTTTCTTTCTTTCTTTTTTTTTCTCCCAAGAAAACCATTGCTATCTCATGCTTGCAACCACTCCCTGAGGCCGTGGAAAGTCAATCACACATCAGGAAGAGGCAAGTGAACATAGAAAAATCCTGTTTCTATTTCATAAAAAGAATCCTGGAAGACTCTGGGTTGTCAATAGTCCCACACCCTCATCTTCTCACTCCATATTTGCCCCCTAGACCTTAATATGCACAAATGCTTAGGGTTTGGGAATCAAATGGATTGGAAAGATCTTCTACACAGCTTCTCCTGTGCTATTCACAGTCAACAGATCCACTGCAAACTTTTAGGGGTCAGGAGCATGTATAATTGTGACAAAAAATGCAGGTCAGGAGTTCAGGTTCATTGAGTAGCCAAGAGTTTTGTCAAGGTCAAAGAATATGTGTATACACATATAAATATATACATATATGTATTTAAATTGTTATTTTTGATTCTCAGACAAAGGATAAATTCAAACCTGGAAGAGAAAAAATTAAAAATCCAGTCATTTTACTTTTCCGTGTTCCAGCTAGTGAAAGAAACTGATTGTAAATCAGTCTGAAAAAATAATCAGGCAAAATGTGAAAGGACTCATCATCTTTGCAAAGTAAAATTAAGCTGTTACAATCAGAGTTAAAACCGATGTGATATCTCTGCAAGATGAATTTTTCAGCCTGTAGTGGCAAATCAAGCCAGCAGAACAACAGTGTGTGCCAGGTGTCAATTGAATGAATAGTGCCACATTCCTTTTTATTTTTTTTTTCTTCTCCAAAAGATGCTGGCTAAAAGCATTTCTGTTCTCCACATCTCCAGCAGCCCTTTTCTAACAGTGTAATATTTTCACAGTTCACCTCCAATGGACAGCTGTTTATTGGAATATTTCACTGCTCTGATTCACATTCCACTCCCACAGCCTGGAAGGTGTACATGTCCTTACCTTTGTAACCACGAGGGAGGGTTTGACCAGGAGGTGGTTAGATGATCCCCGCAACCTGAATTATTCCTTGTTTCTATAGAATTCCAGATAAATTCTACAAAATAGACTCAATTCTTCCTCCTGGATTCATCCAGTCATACTGGAGTGAATGCAACAAAAGTAATTCTGCTTTTCACCCGTGAAATCCTAGCTGGGGGTGGGAGGAAAGCCATGAGAAGCAATGTGATACAATCAGCATGGCCATTTGGAGTTTTAGTACTATTCTCAAAATAAATCTAAAAATATAGCTTAGCCTGTGTTTTCTCCAAATTAGTTTTATTTTTCTTTGTCTGTACTTGTAACCCATAGTAATGATGCAGTGCTGCTTTGCTATCGCAGATGGTGAAGGGTATATGATGAAATTTTCATTTACTGTAAAATCCTTTGTGACATTTTTATAAAGAAAAGCAGTGGAAACTCCACTCCAGAAATGCTTAGCTGCTTGGGATATTATACTGATAGCTATAGAACAAAAAAAGTAACAAAATGCTGCAATAATCCTGTAGAAATATCATATAACACTTTATTGATGTGCAAATTTTCTTGTAGTTGTCTACCTTTGACTTTTCTATACAATATGGCATTATGAGTGTGTTTCAGGTAATCCAAATTCCATTTCTATTTCTTCCAGTTTTAATTTAGGCAGTTTAAGTGACACTTTAGCTCAGAGGGTCAGAGCTTGGTGCTGAAATGGCCAAGGCTGTGGGGTTCAATCCCTGTGTGGGCCATTCTCTTAAGAGTTGGACTTGATGATCCCTGTGGGTCCCTTCCAAACCAGAATATTCTGTGATTCTGTGACTCTCATGTACCTTGTGGTACTGCTGTCATTGATACATTTATAATCCACTCTCAGGAATTAGATAGTGTATCAGCAATGGATGCGTATATTTCTTCCATTTATATATTTCTTCTTGTATTTCTATTTATATACTTCTTAACAGCAGGTAATGACAAGAAAAAATGTCATTAATAAATAAAAGTTGCAGCAGATCCCTTAGAAATCTTGTTAGAACATTTACTTAGAAACAAGTATATTTTTTTTATTCACAGCTGCACACAATAATTTCAATGTAGGATTTTCTGATCTTGTTCAATTGACATGGTTTCAAGAGCAAGTATTGACTGCAGCAGTGTATGAGGCCATCAGAAAGCAGTTGATAATGAGCTCTGACACAGTGAAGATGGAATTTTTGCTTTAAGGTGTGCGATTAAGGTGTGTGAAATTACAAGTGCTGGGATAATGTGTGACAAATGGTGAAGGAGAAATACTTTTAGCTTAGAATCACCTGCTGGTCTTTGAAAAATACATGTTCAAATGACAGTGATATTAGAAAAAATAGAAATTGTGCTCAAAAAAAAGAAATAGTGAACTAGGAAAATACAGCTTATTCTTCATCATCAATGATATGAATAGTTGAGACCATGTTCTACTATTGTATCATCCAGGTGTGAAGGATGTATGATGCAATTTACCCTGTGGAGCTGAGTTTATTATTACTGACACCACATGCATTTTTCACATTTTTATCTACATAACGTGGAAGAAGTGAGATATGTGTAGTACAGATAAGATAGATAAGTGAGATAAAAGCACAATTCACTTAAAAAACCATTTGGTACAGACCTTTGCAGTTCCATACAGATGTAGCTGTGTTCGTAATAGCTAAGCTGAGAGGGGAAATACTCAAAGAAACAATGTAAATACCTTTCTCTTTCAAAAATAACAGTCCAAAAAAGGAAGGTTAGCAATCTGTTAGTCCATACAGGACTATTAAAAAAAAAAAAATCAAAGAAAATAATTTTTAAAAAGAGCCATCAGTAGCAAGTGAATTTGAAGAGACTACACTAGCACAGAGAGTGGAAGAAGGGCTTTATGAAGGCATGAATTTAAGGAACAAGGAACTGAGTGACAGGTGATTAGCAAGCTGGAAATTTCCATTCGTTTCATGAAAGGAATGAAGGCACAGAGTGGTTATTGAAGACTGGAAGAAGTTGAGGGGAAGCAGGGGTAGGACTGCAGAGAGAAGCCTTCAGGAGAAATTTCAGAGCATTCTGAATGCAGGAATGAACCCACATAAATCCTTGTAGGTGATATACAGGAGTTTGAGTTTGAAGTGATAAAAGAAAAATGGATATCCCAAAGCTATGATCCTCAGGCTAAAAGTCCCTTTCAAGGCACAAACAGCCTGCCAAGGAAGAAAAGTGTTTCAAAAGTGTTTCACTTTGTTGCACATTGTGATTTAGGTGGAGCCTGTGGGCCCTTAACAGCCTGGAGACACACCATCTTTCCCCACTCCAAGAAACTGAACATGGAACACTCATGCTCTAAACTCCAGTGACAGAATTATCATTTGGAAAGTCCTTCCAAGCCTCAGATTTGGAGGTGTTTTAGAAGAGCACTATGGAGGGTCTCAGCTGAATCCTCTTTGCAGTGTCACCCAGTAAATGAGCACAATGGCAAGCAGAAAAAGAAGCAAGGGAAAAAATAACAATAAAAACTGTTCTGGGAGGCCACACATCAAAGATACACCTACAGGAAGCGTTTTTGTCTTAATTCTGATGTGTAGCAATGTCACTAGCAAGGGTATTTCTGACAGAGTATTAATGACGTTGTGACATTGAAATTAAAATTTTTGGTGCGAGAAGTACTGACTGTGAAAGTCAATTCACACAGCTCTTCCAAGAAGGCTAATAGAATTATTGGCACTGTGTCTGAAGAGAAATAAAAGGAGGTGAGGGAGCTCAGAATGGCCTGGGTTTGAATCTGATATTGATTCATAGTAAAGGAATTCAAGAGTGATGTGAGTTGTTTAGAAATATTTGGCTCTGGTTCTAGCTGCTATAAAGTAATGCTATAAATGAAGCACATGTTAAAAGAAATAAGGTGTAAGGGCACAAGTAGAAAAGACAGCACACTGCTAAATACAACACATATGTACTCATTTGTTAGGAGCAGGCAAAGGGAAAACTGGAATATTGTAGAGCTAGGTGATTGTTACATATTGGGGCTAGAGGACTGGGACATGAGTCCTGGGATGCATTTTTCTTGGTAAAAATACAGAATAAGACTATGCTGATTTTGTTTCTTTTCAGTTTCTGTTTCAAAGAACTAGGGTGTGGTCCCTATTTCACTGGGGGAAACTCTTCCAATGTGTACAAAAGCCTTAAACAGACATTGTGAAGGGAAACACAAGGAGATGCATCAGATTGGAGCTAGGTCATCCCTTTGAGATACTTAATACACTTAACTGTTAGTCCTGATCCAGTAAATCTTTAAATGTTTAATGGGAAAGTGCCTTAAATCTGTTAGAGCACATTAACCAAGGTTCAGCCACAGAGTAGAAAAATTGATAAGAGTTCCAAGGCAGGAATTGTTTTCCTAGGAACAGATGCAGAAGGCCCCCATCTAGCCATGCCTGTCTGCATTGACATCCCATTGCTAATAGCTTGATCTAGTTTTACGGGGAGAGGAGACATTTGGCAAAATTAAAACTCTCAGAGTATACTTATATCTCTTGTTTCTTCTGTATCCTAGTGAGGGAAGTTAGGGTTGTCTCTGGAGCAGAAACCTGAGCAGAGGATGGTGCTGTGGTAAATAGAGATTTCTTCTTATCTACCAATACATTGTTAGTCTGTAAGGCAGCTGATGCACAGTAACTCAGGACTCACGTTCCCAGTGCTCCCATGGGATAAGAAGGACTCCTACAGCAGAGGAAAAGCAAGCAACAGCATGTATAAAACACACCTACAAAAGCAACACAACCCGGGCTGTGAAGGCATCCATAGCCATCGCTGGTTAGGTCAACAGCATGCCTTTGGGAAAATACCTTTACTATGGATTTTCATATAGTGCTAAGAAAAGAAAATAAAAAAACAACAGCAGAATTTTCCTATCTTTTATTAATTTGTCATTGTTGGTTTTGCAAGGAGTTGTTAGCTTTATTCCATGACTGCTGCTTTTAAAAACATCTTACATGTAAGAAAAAAAGAAGAGATAACATAGTATTTTTTTCTGTTGAAAAATTTGGTTTTTAACCTGGTCCTTCAAGAAAGAGCTTACCAGAATAAAAGGAAGAGGAAGAAGAGAAGAGAACAAAGTAATTGATCTTTCTTCTCTTTTATTAAGCATTTCTTTAATCTTCTCTCAGAGGCAGTAGCTCACATGACTTAAGAACTTCATTTAAGAGGAAGTTTTTGTGAGACAATTTCCACCTTTAGTAGTGGAATACTTCCTATACCTTCAGTAGAGAAAAGTTTCCCTTTGTTTTTTCCCTAGACTTCAATGTCTAGCCAGTGTGTTGCTATGATTCCATTATTTCCTACTCATAGCTATTGACTCCAGCATCAGATGTCAGCTTTGGAGAAATGGCACATCATGAGGCTTTGCCCATAAGAGATATATTGAAAAAAAACCCCGTGGTCTGGACTAGCAATAATATCTCTTCCTCTGTGAAACCAGGCTAAATGCTAATTGGGAACACACAAGGAAATTTGCTCTGTCTATCCACATGGAGTGCCACAAAATTTCATTAGCTTCCTTTCTAAGTGTGTGAGCAAGAAGCATGTAGCTGATTTTAATATGGACTCTAAACAAGCACATGCAAACAGAATAACATCTTAGAGGAGATCATAATGAAAATCCCTGGCTTACTTAGAGATGATAACAAAAGGAGCATTATTTGTTTGGGTTTGGTCCTCAATATTTCAGAATCACTGAACCTCTTTTTAAGAGACTGGAATTATTCAAGTGGGGGTACTATAAACTTCAATTAGCATCATTTCTGACAAACCAGCTATGAGTTCCTCAGGCTTTTACTGGACAGATGACAGTGTGTGTGTGTGAAAATCTTTAAATTAAAGGTGATCTTACTTTGCTTTCATTGCTGTCCTGACCTGTCAAGACTCCTGTTCTTGTTCAGAGGGTTGCTCAGCTGGCCCTGACATCTCTCCTGCTTCTGTCAAGGAGTCTGGGCTGCTTTTTACAGGCTCATGTGGCAGTAACAGCACGGGCACTGCACAACATCATAGCCTGTAATGCCCTGACCATGTCATGTCTTGTGAGAGAGATATTCAGGCAGGTTTCATGTAACATCCTGTGTGCCCCATTTCTTCAAAAATGATCCCAATTTTTCCTCAAAGAAAATCTCTCTCTGCTATGTGGAGAGGTCCCTAGTTGGTTACATGTTCAAAATTTGCACAACTATCCCTCTCAAATGCACCAGAAGTCAAAGTGACGTGAACATGTCCAGCAACACAAGACTGGGGTTTTATGACAGAATGGTAAGTGATAAATTAGTTAGCTGTGATACAGTGTTAATGGTAATGGGTATAATTTGACTTCACAAATTACATATTTTTCAAATGAATTGGTGGAGTTCATGTTTCTCTTACTTTTCTTGGTGAAATACATGCGACCTCTAAAGGGCATGGTGCATCATTTATGTGAATAAAGGAATATAATTACTTCAAAAGAGTTAGTGAAAATACAGGAGGAGTTGGGTTTTTTTAATTAAAAAAGGTCTGTTTTCCTTTTTATGTATAGTATAATCTTAAATCAATATCTATCTAGGCTTCATGACTAATAATGACACAACTTCCCATAGACTTCAGTGGAGTCAGAAAGATTTTACAAGCTAAGGAGCCAAATTCCTATTTCTGTACTTTCCTTATCTCATATTTTTATTTTCTCCAGTATGTCCTTTCTTTATGAATAGAAGCCTTAGACAACTAGGCAGGCCACTCTGCAAGTTCATATTTATGCAGATGCTCCTTGCTTTATAGTACTTGATCATTCCCAAGCAGCAATAATAACTAAGAACTCCTACAGACAGCAAATTCCGTGGCTGTTATGCATGGTTTACCATTGGCAATAATGAGAAAATACCACTTGCTTTAATTAAACAACAATAAATTAGAAGCGATGATTTACTGAGGATAATTGTTCTTTATTTATTAAAAAATGTAGCTTGATGTGTGTTGTTCTTTTCATGCAACATCAACTTCTTTTTAAGTAGTCAGCCTTGCACTTGCATGGTTCGTGTTCATGAAGTGCTCTCTGTAAGGCTGGAAAAAAATGGTGATTAAAAACAGTGTCCTGTTATGTTTTTGAAGGAGCTAATGGCCCCCTTTGGAGTTGCTAATTGGCAAGTTCTGCAACTCCAGGCTTTTGAGGTATGGTTGCCATGGAAAAATTGCTTTGAAGTTGGCAGTTGTGAATATTTGACCACGGTTTTTCCTAGTTTGGAGACTGGATGAAAAGCACTGTCATTTCTCCCACAGGGCAAAAGATGGCGGGAGAAACTGCGCAAAATGATTTCCCAGCAGAGTGGGCAGAACAGTGGCAGATGATGACAAACAAGGTTTTCCCAATGGACTTCATTTCTCTGTCCACTGCATGTTTTTTTGGAGCTTTTCCTGTTTTGGGTGGTTTTGGGTGGTTTTTTTTGTTTTTTGTTTTTTGTTTTTTTTTTGGTCAGCCCTTGATCTGATAAGAGGATTTGTGGGTGAACAAAGGTTAGTGACTCCTGTTTAACCTGAGCATTTGTAAAGGAAATGCAGTATCCAGAACTGGGAGATAAGCTGGAGTTCCTGAAGTACAATATACAAAAGAAATAAAACAACCTGCTGAAAAGCTATCTGGAGAATTCACATCTCCTGTACTGGAAAAGATGCAGACTAACGTGTTTCAGTATGACTGAGAGGTATTTTTGTAAAAGGCTTCTATTATTCCATAACACCAAGGGAAACAAACACATGGCTTACTCTCTCAAACTATCCTGTGTCACAGTTTGTGATGTTCCCCAGTGACATACTAGCAATATTAAAGTCCTCCTGTCATACTGTAATCTTTCTTTTTAAAATCCGTTTGCAATTTTGCCCAAAATTTAAATTGGCTTTGACCTTTATCTACATATGCAATTAACACAATTCCGTATGTAAATAAACATAGACAGAGGAATGTTACATATGAAAAAACACCCTATTCCTGTTTTCCTGACTTCTTATTTTCTCACTACTACACTCATAAAACAATGAAATACGTGTTTTTATCACTGGATATGGGCCAATTGTCCTCAAATATCTTTGCTCTAATGCTTCAGTTTTATACTTCAGTTTCCTTTAAAAAACACCACCCATCATGTTAAATTGTGTCTTCATGTGGATACTGGGCATGAATCTGAGCCAAACAAACCTATCTTGTCTTTTGATTTACAGCTAATTTTTAGAAGCTGTGTCAAGAGGGACGAAGAGTTTCTTTTCTGAAGAGATATTTATCTATACATCATTAAAAAATCTTTTCATGGCACATCCACAGTGATTATGATTTTTGTATAAAAGATAAATTTTGAAGAAATATTTATCTTATGGTAGTCTCTAAAATTCTAAAAATATAAGAAGTATAAAAAAAACCCCATGGTCAGAAAACATAAATATGATGTGATGAAGCAGAGAAAGCAAGATTTATTTTTTCCAGTTATCTAGTCTGACCTGAGGCAAGTCAGACTTTCTTGACACCTTTTGAAAAATGAGAGTTTTTAAGGCTTAAAATTTGCAGGTAGAAGTAATATAACTGTGTTCATAAACAGTGAATTTTTATGTAGGATTTGAGAGGTGTCTATTCTTTTCTTGTTTGATATACACAAGGTTTCTTTTTGGGATGAAAAGTGAAGTCTTTTTGATATCAAAAGAAAGCATTTAAATCACTGCAGCTGGGCATGGATTTTAAGCATATACTGGGATTTTGGTTTCTAAAGAAATTAATTTGAATCTGTTGGATAGATTTCATTTTCTTAATTGGTCACAGTGAACTATGGTTTAAGATATTGCAATTCCACTTTATTAAATTTTTTTAGTGTATAATTCTCTCCCCAAAAGTGCTGATTTTTATATTAAATAAAATTGTTTTTTCTTTTCTTCTAAGTCACAAGAATAACCTTTACGTGACTTTGTGGGTGTTGAATACCAGTAATTAAGGTCAAGCCTTTCCTGATCCCCGGTTCTGTCCTACTAGCTCTGTGGTTATATTTCTTTTACAGGTTCAAAATTGTTAACATTTATATTCTGTCACAGGAGAGATTTATCTAGAGTACCTACAATTCAAATGACTTCTATAAAGAAGAACAAGTCAATGTTTTGAGGTTCTTTTAAAATATTGTTGCAAAATGATCTGAAATTGAAACTGAGATGGTCAGAAATGTCCGAGGACTATGTGACAACTTGGAGCAATGAAAAAGAAACAGTGTGGGCACACATACTTTGGAAGGTAATATGGAATAGATGAATTAATGTGATGTGATTTACTTTACATATTAGATAGGAAATAATGAGATGACATAGGATGGAACTACAGACAGAACCTCGAACTACTAAGGTCAAAGTAAAGTCTTCTTTGTAGAGCAGTAAAGGTGACCAGAAAGATCACAACCCTTTGCACTTACATGTCCAGAATTCTCTTGAACTTGCTTCACATTATATTCTTTAATATAAGAAATCCCAAAAAACCCTGTTTTTCCAGAATAAATGTGAAATGCTATCAATTTTTCTGTTTAAGAAAGGGTAAAAGATTGCTGATGTTGATAATAAAAGTAATATGAGCCACAGAAAAGATATGTTGCACTACAGGAAGCAGATTCAGAAGAACTCACTCTATATTTTAATGTGACAGTAAAAATACTAGACTTAAGCTATAAATAAACTGAAAGATGTCATTCCGTTTTACAGCTTCTTCAGTTGTGAAGCCTGCTCAATATGTCTTTCCTCTATCATTTAGAGGGCCATTTCTTCAAATTTCTCACTTATGCCAATGTAAATATTTGTAATCTGTTTTAAATGACTCTTTTTTTCATGTCCTGGCCAGATTTAAAGTACAGAATATCTCTTTCAGCAGCATGACTGGTAAAGTGATAAAGTGCAATGATGCTGTAAGTACTGAACAGACAGGACTCCCAATGTCCTTCTGCTGTATACATTAGCCAGGGCCTGGTGCTGCAAGTAAAAGACCACTATGGATCAGAAAACTGGACTTTTCCCTTCCTTCTCTCCTCTGAGGATATGCATGTTACTCGGACAGGTTTTTTACTAAAACAGGTTCTCATGCAAAAGGTTTTATTTTAAATTCAGTAGAGCCAGACTGACTTGTCCACCACCATGTGAGGACAGAGCAATCCCCATGCAGGAGCCTTGGATTCATGCCCAGTGAGTTTTAACCTTCCCCCATGCATACTGGCAAAACATGAGCTTAGCACCAAACTGTTTTGGGAAGGACAGCTCCTATCTCACTGAACAAAAAAGTAAATATATCAAGAAGATCAAGATTCATTAAGTGATTGTCTCCAGTGTGGTGTGCAAAACTAATTCTGGAAGATGTGGGCTTAGCTTACAGGCTCATCTCCAAGGACTGTTTAATCATTATGGATGATTACAATATGCAGAAAGAAATGTTGCATGATCAAAACCTGTCCCTTTCCATGAAATGTCATCATCCCTAGACTACAGAATCATACCTATGTTTGCAGTCTCATTCCAGAATAAAAGAATCCTGAATTCGTTTTATTTAAGGAAAAAGACTGACATGCAGCATGGGAAATCCCACCCCCCTCCAAGTCCTTTCACAGGTGCATGAGCACTACTGAAGTGGTCAGTAATTAGGGCAGTTTCTGCAGTGATGAATATTGGAAGCTATTAAGAAAATTAGAGGATTGCAGCTAGGATCCTCGTAGTCTATATTGTTGTTCTAACCACTGGGATACAACAGTAAGGAGAAAAAAAAAAGAAAAAAATCATTCTTTTTCCATCTTTAAAAAATGCTTATAATCCATATAGAAATGCAAAGGACATACAGGACAAACAAGCAGATACTAGAAATTGTGAATAGCAGCTAACTGCTCACCTACTCACCATCCTGATGTAGAACCCTTTGTTTTTAGTTCCTGTTACGAGAACATGATCCAAATCCAATTCTTCTTGATCCCTTTCCAAGAGTCAGTAACTCCACAGGTCCAGAACCACATAGCACTTGGGAATTAGATATTTGAAAGTAGGGTGGTTTTGCTTTCACTAGTTTTGTTTCCTAAATCCCTTTCTTAATGTAGTAGATTCATATAATTTTTGCTTCAGTTTTTCTATGTCAACATTTTCTTTCCTTGTCAATCTTTCATAGCTTTTTTTTCCTCCAAGTATATTTGGGCAAAGGTATAATTTGTTATCTTTATGGCCATTTATACTCTGGAGTGGTATTTAAAATATCAGTATTTCTATGGGCTCATTTTATTTCAATGAACATGGAGGATTTGTATATAATAGATATACTTGGCTCGGTACCTGCAATGCATTTTGCACAGCTCTTCGCTCTCTTTCTAAATATACCAACAACACAGTTCCACTAAATTCATTAAAGAAGGATAGGCAACATTATTCAAGTGAAATGCCACACGAGTGCTTTTAAAATGCAATGTTTACTGTCTCCCAACAGTTAATAACAGGCTGATGAGAATTTAGCGTGCAGGAGAGGGGAGACATCATAAGCGCTATTGATTTTTCCTAAGTGCTAAAGCTTTTAAGGGGATTCCTGCAAAGGCACTTGCTGTATGGAACAGGACTCTGTGCTTTGTCAATTTAGCTGGACAGCTGAAGAAAGATATAGACTGGAAAATCAAAGAAAGGGAGAGACCTCTGGGGTTAATAAAAGTGAAGCTAGGTTCCTCCCAAATCGCTCTGCAGACAATTGGGAAGGCTTCACAATCGTTCAGCTTCACGCCGGTGGAGCATCTTATGCAGGAGGTGTTATCAGTCCCACTCTTAAAAGGTTGCAGAGAGAGACCCAGGTTAAGTTATACTTCAAAAATCTTCAGAAAATTCATAAGCTCAGATCAACATCAACCATATGCATGACAAAAATCTCTCTCATAGAACCAAGTTCACAAATAACGTCACAATGCTAAATGATCTGTTTCAACCTCCCATTACCCTTGCTGTTCTTTTTCTGACAGATTACAGAACGTGGCACTCAGCTTACCATGAAGTGTATATTTTCCCAAGGCCAATTGCTGAGCAAGAGATCCATCAAGGCTCTTGAAATGCATTTTCAAAGAGGCTAAAGTGATCTGGTGATGTGCGTATTTGAAGTGCTTTTCTACTTAGAAAACCGAAGTCCAGAAGGCAGCAATTTAAAATGAGGTTAGGAAATTATTTATAATATATTTGTTCTTCCTGTATGGTCAAAGGCATGTTTTGAGGCTTTTTGTGAATGTTTTGACAATGTGAAATGAAGTATCAATAAATTAAGCTGAGTAGGTTCAAAACACTTACTGACCTTTTAACTTCTCATGGGGTAAGTACAGATCAGATATCAAAGCTGAAAATTAGAGTATTTGTTATAAACAATTTACAGGGAGGTTAGAGATGCAGCAGTAGGCCAGAAATGTGGTACTTATGTAGTCTACAAACAAATTCTTCACTAGCTGAAAACAAGCCCAGATTTTTGCCTCAAGCATGCTTTAATCTGTACCAAGAAAATCATTTCTGCTTTGGTTTTGCATGGAATTACATCACTATACAAAGAGATGTTGCCTGTGTATAAAAACACCTATCCTACCATCTAAGGGTTTAGGGAAGATTCGCATGTAAAGTGAAATTTGTTCTTTTCAATAAATCAGTAAACATCAGGAACTTTCGCAGTGCCCGTTTTTGGTTTGTTTTGAAAGACTGAAATTGAAAATTTTTCAGCAGTAAAGCTTTTCAGTAAAAGCTAAATGAGGAAAGCAACGCAGGAGCTGAAAAGACACCTGGATTTTTTTTTTTTTCTCCTTAGCAGGTATAGCATGCTGTCAGAGCTGTTCCTGAGGTCTTTAGACTGTAGTAAGGTTATGTAAATTTTAATGGAGAAAGGACTAACTCTCCTAGGCTGAGGGAGGGCTCTTTACCTTACTTTTGATACATAAATTATGTAAAAATGAGGGGCCAGGAAACCCAAAAAGATCAGGGCACCGTGGAATGAATAACATGGGATCATGGAGCTACAGAGTAGTAGAATGCAGCAAAATGTAAGACAGAAACAGGAATAGCCTGTACTCAGTAATGAAGGTAAAGAAGGAGGTAGAAGAAAAGTTCATATCTTCAGATAAATAACCTGATATGTGAAACTCCTGCTGCTTTTTTGAGAAAATTGATTCTCACTGAGTTAAAGGACTAAAAAAAATAAAATTTAAAAGGCACCACTACTTCTCAGACAGATCTGTTAATAAATAACCTGAAGTTCATTGCAAATGGTTTTTATTATCATGTAAAAAGCAGTGAACAATCTTTTTCAGAAAAAAAAACCCTTTATGAATAAAGGCTTTTTTATTTAAGATCCTGCAAATCAAAAAAAGTGTGAAATCAGCATTATAGCAGCTTTCCAGGACCTAAAGAAAAGTGGAGAGAGACTTTTTCCATGGGCATGTAGGGACTGGACAAGGGGGAATGTGGCCTTAAGCTGAAGGAGGGTAGGTTTAGATTGAATGTTAGGAAGAAATTCTTTACTGTGAGGGTGGTGAGGCACTGGAACAAGTTGCCCAGGGAGGTTGTGGCTGCCCCCATCCCTGGAAGTGTTCAGGGCCAGGTTAGATGGGGCTTTGGGCAGCATGGTCTCGTGGAAGGTGTCCCTGCCCATGGCAGGGGATTGGAATGAGGTGTTCTTTGTTTAAGGTCCCTACCAAACCAAACCACTCTATGATTCTATGATTTTATGATTCTGAAATGACTTTTTTTTTCTTTTTGCCAAAAGCTTTGCCAACAAAATGAATTTCCCATCACTGACATCCTCTGAATTATGGTAAATCGTGTACACATACACTCGAACACTTCCACTCTTGGATGTTTCCAATTATCTCAGCTGTACTTCAGCCTTTTGACACACCTACCTTGTTTTTCATGGGGAAAAATAATTAAAAAGATATTATTAAGAGAGCTCCAACAGAAAGGACTGCCAATCAAAATGCAACATATTGAAAAGGTCAAATATTTCCCTTTAATACATTCAGAGTCAGAGCTGTCTTTGTTCTTCAGTTTCTTCAATGGTACAATTAATTCAATTAAAGTAACTTTAAAGCTAAGAAGTGTTGTCATAGATCATAACCTTTAGAAATGTCTGCACTCTTTCTTACACGTTTACCTTAGTTAGCATATTTTAATGGCATCTCAAGGAAGAACTGTGTTAAGTGTTCTTGGCTTCTACAAAAAAAAAATAAAATTAATAAATAAGGAAGCTGTCAAAATCATACAGAAAGATTTAGAGGTATTATATTTAAAGATCAATACCCATTCATACAATGGACTGGACACAGAAATATAGAGCGATAGGGAAAAATAGAGTACTGGGAAAAATTAATTACAGTAAAATGTCTAATGTATCTCCCATTGGCATTTTGTCTCAAGAAAGGATGATGGCTGTAGGGTGGGTAAAAGGAGATAATAGGATGAAAAGAAAGGCAGAGGAAGCACTTACCTGAGGATTTGGGTGACTGCCCTATGTGAGGAGCTGACCAGCTCCCTAAAGGTTGGTCTGTGTAATCTTTCAAAACATCTGAGGAAAATAAAGTTGGGTCATTCCATCATTTCAAACATGACTGGCATAAGAATGTTGTATGACAATCTGCACCAAAAATGTGGTAAAATACTCAGGCAAATAACTTGTCTGCCCTGGTCCTTTTACCCTTATGGAGCCATCTCAGGAAATGGGAATGCTGCCGCCATCTGCTCTGCAGGAGGACTAAACTGGTTCCAAAAGATCAAACTGGCTCCAAATGGTTTAAACCAGATCAAACTGGTCCCAATCTGCTCCAACAGGTTCAAACGTGTTTAAAACAGATCAAAACAAAAACTGGTTCAAACCTTTTGAAATGGGTTCCAACCAGATCAAACTAGTTTAAAATAGACTAAACTCATTACAACTGGATAAACCCATTTCCTCTAGTCTAAACCAAATCCAACCTGTTTCAAGTGGATCAAGCCAGTTTGGCCAGGTTCCAACCAATCCTAACTGGTTTAAACTGGTTCCAACTGGTTCCAACTGGTTCCTGTTAGTTCAAAATGCATCAAAGCAGATAGAACAAGTTCAAACTGGTTTAAATCACTTCAAACTGGTTCAAACTGGACTAATCTGGTTCCAACCAGATCAAACCTGTTCCAAACAGTTTAAACCAGATAAAACCGGTTCAAACCAGATCCAAACTGTCATATAAGTTTATAAGTGGACAACACTAGTTCCAACCAGTACAAACCAGTTCTTACTGCTTCAAACCAGATCGGCCTGGTTCTAACCAATTTAAACCAGACTACACTGGTTCCAACTTTTTCAAACCAATTTTAGCAGGATCAAACCAGATAAAACTGGTTCAAACCAGTTCAATTCAGCTCAAGCCATGCTAAACTTGACTAAACCTAACCACCCAATGTGGTGACCTCCAAAACTGGGAAGCAAAAAAACCCAAACCAGCCAGAAAAGCCAACCCCCTCTACCTCCTGCCATAAAGAGGCCAAACTACAGCCAGCAATCCAAGGCTGTTACTCTTGAAGGCATTTTCAGCCAGCAAACACAGTTGCTGCTCTCCTCAGCTCCCTTGAAAGAACAGAACAACTGGCAACAGATGTGACATTTTCCAGCCTTTTATAATCCCTTTGATCCCTCAGAGGGGATTGTAATTTTCAGACTGCAAAACACTGCTTGAAAGAAATTTTTTTTCAGATTATTTGCGAGAGGAACTTGAGAATGATAATCAAATATTTCATAAATCAAGGCTCATCTGCCTCTTTTTTGACCCCACACATTACTGGCTTGTGCTAAACCAGAAGGCAGAAGGTAAAAAACACTCTCTTCTCATATGTGCACCCCCCCAATTAGGTGTTACTCGGGAGGTTATGTTCTGCAGGTTAGGAAATGCAAGTTTAAAACAATGTGGATTTTTATGTTCCTTGTACCACCCTGGGACAGTCTTCCCTGCTATTTTGAAAGGTTTGGAATTTAAAAAAAAAACCTCCTCAAAAAGGAGTCATTCCTTTCAAAAAAGTTCTGATTAATTTCTTAGGCAAGAATTATACCCAGTTGTATTTAGATATATAAATAGTTTTTCCCTTCCCTCCTCTATGTCAAAACCTATAATACTACTGAATACCAAAACAGAACAGCAAAACAAAATATGGATTATTTGTGTTCACAGTCTGTACTGTTTAGAAGCAAAAGCATTTTACTGAGCACCCTTTTTTTTAGTGCAATTAATAATGAAATTTGCAATTTACACAAATATACCATTGTTTGTTCAAACATGGCATCTCTGAAGGCATTAGTTCAAAGATACTGTATTGATTTAAATTGAAATGAATTACCTTTCAGGGAAAATGCATTAACTTCTGTGGAGAGACATGGCAGTGAATATAAATGAAAATAAAAATTATTTCTCTAGACTATTTTGGCATCGGTTCACATGATTTTTTCTCTATTTTTTTTCTTTTTGTAAAATAAATTGAATCCAAACCAACACTAGCTTATGACATTGTATATGTATAAATTTCAACAAGGATGAAAAAAGATGGAGAAATAGAAGAGGTATGAAATATGAATCAGATGGCCTTAAGGTCCTTCCTTTCCCCAAGGATTTTACCTACCTATCCTTATTTATTGTCTGATTTAATAGACACTTGAGGAATTTTATTTTATTATTTTGAGGGAGGGAAGAGTAAATCAATTTAAGCACTTAATGGGATTTCTCCTTTAAATAGTCCTGTGAGCAGACTGATTAATGTATTTTATTTTGTGTATCTTCCAGAGCAATGAAGCCATGTGATTTTTGTCCCAAATAGCATATCATACATAATATTTTATGAGAATAAAATAAAGAATATACACTTCAAATCAGAATTTTTCTCCACTTACTAAAATTAAATCTGCATCTTAATCTTGCATATAAGGTTTGTTGTACCAGCAGAGCTAATACTTTGTTTTCTGAGGATCACACAGCAAGAAGATGAACAACCACAAAAAAAGGAACTATATAGGTGTGCACACACACACACACACACATATATATATATTTCTTTCAGATAAATCTATTTCACTCACAAAAGTGAAGTCATTATAATACATGGGAAAATGAGGACTATTCAAGTAAGATGTCAATGTTAAAGGCTTTCATCAAATTGAAGGAAGATGGCATCTTTTCTACAACTTAGGTCAGTATTATGCAGCCACTGCATTAAGCTGCACTTGTATTAAACAGTGATTTTAATTGGAATTTTTGTATCAGTATATTTAACTTCAAACAAACTCCACTCACTATTTTCTCTGTGCTTCTCAGCTACCATTTTGGCGATGTTGTGATGAGTTGGAATTCTGTAGTTACTCTTTGGTCAACAGTAATCTTTTATTGATTTCATATTGAGTCTTTATTCCCCAGCTAATCTTTCTTGGAGGCCATCTAAACAAGTGGACTCAAGCCTTGAAGCAGGGAACAAGCTCTGATGTAACGTGGAAAAAAGATGGTGAGTGATTGCCTTAGTTTTGAGAGGCTGAGGACAGCAAACAGAAGGAAGAGCTGTAGGAATGGAGATGAAGAAGTCATCCCATCAGGAAAGTGAGTGTAAAAAAAAAGTTGGTGAAGAAAATATACTCATTGGAGACTCTTAAAATATATGTCTTCATACTCATTACTCATGAACTAGTCATGGCATGTAAAGGGTTGAAAATGGAACTTCTGACAGGAGAGAATTTTTAAGAAACCAACCTACTGTAGAACAAACTGAACTTCATTTGTTACCTTTATGAGGCTGTGCTCATTAAACCAAAAGATGCAATTAAAGGAGTAGTTATTAACTTGTTAGCTCAATCACAAAAATCCTATCAGAAGATCATTCTGAGCCAGTCCATTTTCCTAATGAGTGCACAGCTGCTGACTGAGCCACCCAGAAATGTTTTAGCACAAGGTAAAAGAGAACAGTTTGGATGATTTGGTATTGAGCACCTCTTTTCATCTCAGTGTCATTCTCTCGCCTTTGAACTCTACCTCAAGGATGAAATACAATGGCTTGATTTTCATCAATGGCATTTAATGATACACACCCTGATGATACACCTAAAAGTAAGATTTCAATCCATCACTTGGAACTAACTGGAAGTTCATTCATATTTCAAAGAGGTAAAAAAAAAAACTACTTAATGGTAGTTCCCTGTGTTGGTTTCTTCCCCAGTGTCTGGAGCATATATCCAAATATTTCCAGGGATCGTAGAGCCAGCCACTTGATGTCACCATAACTCCACACAAATATTGCTCTTCATGCATTAACAGGGTGTAAAATAAGTGGCTGAAATAGAAATGTGCTTGGAATTAATGTTTCTGTCACTAGACACACGAGGTAGCTAGATGATGTGCATCATCACATTTATTCTCCTCTTCACAAAGAGAAAGGGTAGCTAAAGAAAATCTTTTTGTGTTTGCACTAAAGATTACTTTTAATTAGGAGACTCATCTGAGTGGAATTAGATTTATATTTTTTTAAGAATGAAAAATATTGGTGAGGAAAGACTACTGGCAAAATCAGTAACACTGTAATAAACTGAAAAAGTGAAGGGTCTTTGGGTCAGAAATAATTGTTGCTGAATAAAATTTTTCTTTGTTGTTATCAGAGACTGAAAAAAAAATATTTTGGACTTTTCTGGAAATACTTCGTATATGTGAAAAAACCCAAATTTTTGAGTCCAATGTCATGATTCAGTTTATCAAAAGGATTGATGCCTTTTAATATTGCAAGAAAGGCCAGAATCATACTTTACTTGAAAATTGTATTTGTTAAAAATGGGAATTTTCATGGGTTTTATTCAATTTACGATGCCAAACCACAACTGATGCACTTAAAATAATTCATCTTTAGGTCCTTTATAAAGGAAAAGTAAAAGGCAATCTTTTACCCTGAAATTTTAATAAATTAAAGATAAGCAGTGGATGTGATTGCTAATATCTAACCATCCAGTATAAAATAAATTAAATTTGAGCCATATCAGTTTCTGCTCAGCTGATAACTTGCTTTTTTCTCCAGTATTTATACCATATTTCCACAAACAATATATTTAAGCAATAAAAGTAGAGGAACAGAGATTTTTCTGTGAATTAACAACCTCCTGGGAGCCAATAATCCACAACCCTAGAAAGGGTCATTAAACCCCAAAGAAATATCCAGTGCTGAAGTTGTTATTGATATGAGCTGAAAATGTGTGTATTTATTTGCAGAAAAGAATGGGGGGGGAGGCAGATTATTTGGAATTTATATTTCTACATGTGAAAATATTTTCAGCAAATCAAGTAAAGGATGCTATTATAATAACATGAATGTCCTTGGTGACTGTTCATCATAATTCAGAAATTTCAGTCCTTGGTACATCATGATAAAATGCATTTGATTATGTGGTTCTTGGAAGAATCTGCTAACATGACACTCAGAAAAGACAAACTTTTTTGAGGGAAGAGAATAAGCAAACAAAACTAAATGGATTAGAAAGCTGACTGATAAACTGAGGACACAAAGGCAGAAGAAAAAAGAACCAGGAAAAGAGTAAATTATAGGCAGCCAAAAAGTTGTGGAAGAAGAAAATATTAAATCTGTTTTCACATTTTGATAGTTTTTGTCTGTAGATTTGTGTGCAAAACCAGAACTACTCTAACACTAAGGTGTAGAATTGCCTAATGGATGTATTTCAGATGAAGTTTCTTTTTGGATGACTGACTCTACTCCAACATTATCCATGTGGATAAATTTAGTATGTTATTTATTTATTTATTTTCTCCCAAGAGTGGTGTTCTGTCATGGACAAGCAGAAATTCAGCAATTTCTACAAAAAATTGGAAACTACATTAGACTTCATGGATCATTGACTTGAAGAGGCTAAGCAGAGTAACAATATGCTTTGTAAAGGACAGAGCACTTTGAGAGGTATGGTTTTCCTTCTTTTTCTGATTTATGTCTCTTCTCCCAGCATCTGAGGGGTTTTTGGGCATTCAGCTGCAACTATTTTCTCTGTACATAGGATAGCTCTTTTTTTTAATTAAAAATGTACCCAAACTGGTATACTAAACAGAAGTTATATCTTGAACAAAGGATTTAATTTAAATTTTTGATAACATTAAATTTCTTGACAAAGATCATGAGAGGATATTCTGGTGCAGAATAGGGAGCTAACACGTTTTTATTAATTAAGTCTCCGTTGGTAGCTGTGAGGTATTGCTTCACCTATCCAGAACTGATTTAACTTCCTTGAGTCCGATATTTGCCTTAGGGCTTTCTTTCAAGTATTACTGAACTTCAAAGCCTAGGAGCTTGGGTCTTTTCTGGTGTTGAAGTACATCAGATACTGGAAGCCAAGTCAAGCTACCCAATATGAGAGAAAAGCCTGAGCTTAGATTTTTCTTTCAGCCTAGGGCCAGATGAAAGTGGAAAAGAAAGCCCTGAGACTAGATGGAGCTGCAACAAAAGCTATTAAACAAAAATAAAAACAAAAACTAAACAACAAAAACAACCAAACCAAACCAATAAAAGCAAGCAAACAAAACACCAAAACCAAACAAAAGCAAAACAACAAAAATAAACAAACAAAACAACAGCAATAAACAAAGCAACAAAAACAAACGAACACACACACCCCCCTCCCCCAAACCTGGCAAAATTTTATGTTTGATATTCTGAAAGACAAGTCCTTGACATAAAGCTTGAAAACGATGAAGTAAGAAAGAAGTTATACAAATGGAAAATATATTCCTCTATATATTAGAAATATCATGGGCATTGGAAGTGGCTGATTCTTTATGCATTCTATGCAGTACTGTAGCAAAACATATTATATCAGGGGTAACATATTTTACAGTCAAATCTTTTTCATTCACCCTCATACAGGGTTATGACCAGCAGTATACATATATATGGCTATAAAAGTGTCCTGTAAATAAATTGTAGTTTTAATTTCTATTCATGGTAAGAGCAGCATATATTTTAACTAATATATAAAGTACCAAGCCTTGGAGACAGTATAAAGGACGTAAGAAAAAGATAAGCTGCTCAAAATCTTGGTGGTTTTTTATGGTTAATCATAAACCATGAATAAGTGCATTCATGTATATTTCACATTGCTTATTGCTGCCTCACTACTGTTGTCAGTTAAAGTTTCATATCAGCAAAACCATAAACATAATTCAAAAATAATAATCAGGAATTTATTGCTACTAATAAAAAAAAAAAAGCAAAACAGAAAATGCAATTTTCTATGATGCCTCACAGTGGTTATAATTAATTTCAGATAGAAATTGAAATTACATTACACATTATAGGCAGTAGAGGCTTTTTGGGGAAGCCATCAATAGGTCATTTTTCTGAAGGGTGTGTTTACAATTGCACACTGATGAAACACATGCATTAGAATGCAAATGCAAGGAAGAGAGTCTGCAAAAACCTGTGAGGGCCACGTTCCCCTCATGGCAGGAGTATTGTGACTTTTGTGCATATTCTTAACCCTGCTGGCATCTCCTTCCTGAAAGCATCATTCCAGGTGCACTAAAGCTCTTGTCAAGATTATAATTACCATCAATGGTTTTCAAGAAGAGCTTGAGATAACAGAATTCTTCTATCAGCAGGTGCAAACGACTCTTCCCATCCTATTTGCTCTAATTTTACAGAATAGTTAATAACTGGAGGCATAATCAAATATAATTTTTCCTGATTTTACACTTGAAGCTAATCCCACTGAGCTGAGTGGAGTAGATCCTGATCTATGCTCCTGTGAAGGAAGTTATCAAAATCAGGTTCCAACATTTTTTGGCAAGGTTTTTGTTTATGTCTCTAACAGCAATTATCTTCTAGTTGTTCTTACCATATATTTTTTCATTTAAAAATTCTATTATAAATATCTAGTACAATATTTAAGTTTATGAGAACATTAAGTATGTACTCTCACTTTATTGTTTTTAGAAGATATAAACATGCTTGAAATAATGTTTATGGGTTTTTTTCTAAATAGAAATGACTTTTAAATATCATTCTTCAAGAAGTCTTTAAATTACATTAGACAAAAGATTTTTAAAAATGTTAAGAATGAAGGCTGTCTGAATTGCAAATTAGGGTCAGAGCATTTTAAATAACTGAGGTAGTATCCATTTCAGTATGTCTCCACTCTCTCTGTACTAAAATGACAGTGTACTTGTCCTGGAAATTCTCACTTGTGCATCATCAGTCTGCATAATTCAGTCTGTTAGGAGAAATGGCATCTCTACCTCTCTATCCATGCCGGTGTGTACTTTTATCTTTTGCAGGAGTAGGTGTCTTGAGTCCCTCATAATCCCACAAAAGTTAATTTTGTGATTCAGTGGATTCCCAGGCCACATTCTTCCAACTCTGCAAAGAGCAACTGGCCAGTTTGCATGAGCAGGAATTGTGCTTTCTAGAAAGGAAGTGGGTTTTTCATGAGCAGTTTAACCCCTCAGTTTGGGGGAAACTGGGCCAAATTCACAGCTCTTCAGTTTTCTGAGGTCCAAAGAGTTATAGAACCGTTGGTTACAGCAGAGCAATCTTCTTTCTTTAACACAGAATCTTCAGTGGTTCATTCTGCCCGTGACTTTCTTCTGCTATTCCTTACCCACAGTCACATGCTCTGCATTTCTTCTAATTTTTTACTGCACATTTGCATTTTCTCCTCATAGGATTGACACCTTCACTTTTTCTGTTTAGTGTCATTTTCATTACTAATCTAGCAGCCCAGTTTGGAGGTCTTGCACATGATTAGATTTTGTGAGCAGGCACTTTACCGAACTGCTCTTCAAGTTCTGATAGCATGAATCTCTTAGAATGCAATAGATTAACAATCATGCACTTGTACTCATTAATATAAGGCTATTCCAGCAGAAAAATTCTAAATTAACATTTTCTTAGGTTGTGTTAATTTGTGTAGTTCCATGAAGTTAATTCAATTACACCTTATGACTATTAGATGGAATCTATTATTCTAAATTTCTTTTTACATTTCCCTCATTACTGCAGGTGCAAAAAAGAATAAGACTTCAATTTAATATTTTTAAAGATTTTTTAAGAACAGATAAGTACTTTATTTTGTATGATGAGTACTATCTTTTTAGTATAGGCATCTTTTGTGACCTCTGTAGTGACAAATGCCGCTTTCTGACAAATTTCAGAAATAGGAGCAACAACACTGCAATTATCAATTCATACGTGTAATAATAACATGTACAGAGATCTACAGAACAACTTTTTCCTTCCTTCTAACTAACATTCATATAAAGGAGATAAAGACCTCCCTCAGGTCTCCTTTTTCTTTCAAAAAACTCCCAACTTCCATTATTTAATTTTAACGCATGTTCTCTCGATCACTGATCAGATTTTCTGTTCTCCTCTCATTGACTGACAAGTCCAAATTTTTATTCCAGTGTAGTCCCAGAGCTGGGCAGATGATTTATAATCTGTGTGGTGAGAAGACTGTGCTCCAAGTTTTACTGAAAAACTCACATTTCACATCTCAGTCTTTCTGAAAACAATGTGACATCGGCACACTGAGTTTTCAACACTTTCCACTCTTAAAGGGCTTTTGTGCACAGCCAGTAATTTTGAGGTGATTCCCATTCACAGTGTATAAAGTCATTATATGCCAATACAAGGGGAAACTTTTTAAAATTGAACCATGTTTTGCTGAGTTTTTTTGGTTTGTTTTTTTTTTTTTTTTGACTGTTTTCTCCAAATCAGAATTATTTTACATTTGAACCCCTGTCCTAAAGGACTGCCAGCTTTCCAGAATGGGTGGCATCTCTAAAGTGAATATTCTTACTCTCTTCTATTGGTTGGCTCATTAAAAAAAAAAAAAAAAAACCAACAACCCAAAAAAACCAAACAGTACAAGACTCAGAATAAAATTTTCAGGAATTAATGATGTGTTATTCCAGTTTAAAAATTCACAATATTAAGTACCCCTTGAGTATTCTTTTCTAGGTATTTATTTTAGTAATTCCAGCTTGGACTTATTTTCTTATTTTGCTAAGGAATACAATCTGCAACAGAATCAAAAGCCTTTTTCAAATCAATGTACGTAGGGTACAGAGCACACACTTCATTTCTCCAGACAGAAAAAAAAAAATTATTTAACTTCATACATTGATTTAACTTCATTTGCTCTTGATTAATCTGTATTGGTACATATTCATGTCCTATGTATCATCTATGTGACTGGTTTACTTGAATATTTTTTCCAATGTTTTCCTGAAAATTGGAGGTGAGGAAAATCTAATTCTGAGGATCTTGTTTTCTTTCTCTAAATTAGAGCAGCCTACAGTCACAATTTTCCAGTCTTTGGGAATTCCTAAGAGCCCTTATATATTCCTGCTGAAGATAATTTTACCATTTCTATTATGCCTGTCAAATTAAATATTTTCTTTTGAAAATATCAAAAATATCTGAATACATTCTACCTATCCTTTTTCTACCTATTTACTCACCTCATTCTTTTCCCCTTTCTTGGTGTTGATAGCATGAATGATACAGAGTTGACCTCAGAAGAAACATGATTCATGCTTGATTGATAATCTAATTTTTTATTCATATTCGCTGGACAAAACTAATATGTTTATGAGATTGTTGAGTAGCACTTTGACCCATAAATTTTACTGATTTAAATAAACAGGGCCACTCTACATATGGCACAATTTAATGTCAATTTTTGCTACTTAAAATATCAGAATATTCTCCTAATTTAAACTTAATGAATGAGGAAAATCACACTTTTTTGGACAAACACAATTATTAGTATTACTTCAACAAGGATCACTGTTGAAACTAGATTTTGGATATAATCTTTGGTTACTTAGCAACTGTTTTTGAGTTCCAAGAGATATGGAAAGGTATTCTCCATTTATCTGCATTTAATACGGTCTTAATACATTTTATTAAATCTCCAGGAAGAAGAATCACACCAGTCCTCTTATCTGATTAAAATATTCTGCATCTGCTTTGGCTGCTATTGCTAACCAAGATTCAGTGGAGAATTTTCCATCATTTTTATTCAGGCAGCACATTACATTTGTAAACAATAAAACATGATTTAGAACTGATTTTATCCCCAGTTCTGCAATTCCACTAGAAAATATTTTATTAATCAATTTACTCTCTTTTTTGAGCCTCTTCTCAGCTTTCTCTTATCCTCTCATTTCTTCACCCTAGATAATAGCATTTTAAGAAACTTCTGGTAATTTTTCATGAACTCACTGGTCCCACAGAAGCTGTCCTCCAAAAGAAAAGATGCTCTTGTTTTGGTAAAAATAATTTCCAGTCTAGTAAAGACCATTTGATATATTTTGCTTAACTTTTCATTCTGATCATAGAAGGGCCTGGACTGGAAGGGACCCTAAAGCTCATCCAGTTCCAACCCCTCTGCCATGGGCAGGGACACCTTCCATTGGACCAGGTTGCTCAGAGCCCCCTCCAACCTGGCCTTGAACACTTTCAGGGATGGGGCATCCACAGCTTCTCTGGGAAACCTGTTCCAGAGCCTGGGCACCTTTAGAGTAAAGAATATTTTCCTACGATCTAATCCAAACCCACTCTCAGTCTAAAGTCTCATTCCCCCTTGTCCTGTCACTCCAGGCCCTCGTAAATCGTCCCTCTCCCTCTCTCTTGTGGGCTCCCCTCAGGTGCTGGAACCCTGCAATTAGATTATCCTAAAGCCTTTTCTTTTACAGAGTGAACAATTTCATTTTTCTCAGCCTTTTTTTCATAAGAGAACTGCTCCATCCCTCTGATCCCCTTGGTGCCTCCTCTGGCTTGGCTCCAGCAGGTCCCTGTCCTTGCTGTGCTGGGAGCCCAGAGCTGGATGCAGCCCTGCAGGAACGGGGCAGAGGGGCAGAATCTGCTCTGCCCTGATATCTATAGTGTGTCCTTTGAAATTTTAAATGTGCCAAATTGTATCTTGGTTCTTCCCACAACAATCAGATTTATATTTTCTTTCTTCTGCAGGTTATTCTAGCAGTGAAACCTGATAAGTCACCACTATTTCTTCTGAAACTGTACCAAATGGAAAGATACACCCACACTGCACATGCTACAGGGCTGCTGCAGAGCAGGGGTGGCTCTCTGGGAAGTAACAAGCATGTAAATAGAACTGTTCATTTTTTTGCTTTGGATTACTGTGAGCCTTCCCAGATTCTGATAAAATGTCCTGAGGTAATTCTTCAGAAAACAGATTGTAAAAGAT
The DNA here is from genome assembly GCA_024734555.1 of Trochalopteron elliotii. Lineage (NCBI taxonomy): Eukaryota > Metazoa > Chordata > Aves > Passeriformes > Leiothrichidae > Trochalopteron > Trochalopteron elliotii. The sequence continues at coordinate 622,123 of JANPWX010000020.1, forward strand.
GAAAAAAAAAAAAAGAGATTATAAAATATTTTCACACAAATTGGAATATGAAATAACCTTTTCCAGCAAAAGCCCTGAACAAACTCAGAACTGATCCACCACAGAGAAAAATACAAGAACTCTGTCTCTCTGGTGCAGCCTAAATTTAAACTTGATACAACTCTACTGAAGGTAGCAGCATTAAAACAGAAATTTGTTCCAGTACTTCCAGTCTCCTTGAGAGAGTGGAACATTTCTCCAATGGCCAATCTATTTGAATTAAATTAGGTGAACTTAACATTCATTTCAAAACCTTTTGTTCCTCCTCTTGTCAGCCTTGCAACACAGGGAGCATAACTCTTGTCTTTGGGGAGCTGTTGCTACCAATGTAATTTAGATCAGCCTAGGTGACTGCTGTTAAGATGCATTAATGAAGCTCAGCCAGCCCCAGGATTAAGGAACCAGACTGCTCCTTTCAGCACTTTGCCTCTTCTTCCTTCCCTATTATCTTCTAAAATCTAATTTCAAAACATCAGATGCAGTAACTTTTATCATTTTTCTTTTTTTTTTTATGACTATTCTACAGCCTCCATAGGTTTTCACTGTAAATTTAATGTATTTTCATAAATTCTCCTTTCTTCTGCTTGTTTATGCTCTCAAGTCATTCACAAAACAGTCTCTCCTTCCATTTTGTGTTAAGTCCATTCAAACACTGGATTTAAAAGTTCCTTCATCCTACTAGCCCCATTTTTTTCCCCTGGAAGCCTGAATGTAGTTTGTAGGCTCGACAAGTGGCTCTCTGTGTGCATCATAATTTATTTTAACTTACTTATATTGGATTTCAGAGTATTATTATGCAATAAATTACAGGAGGTTCACAGACTGCTCACAGAAGCAGGTGAGCCATGGGCAGAAGGTCTCTCCTACCAGCTCTGCCACCAGCATGGTAATCTCTATTGGAGCAGATTGATAGATATTCACCCCAAGCTGCTGGAGCAAGATGCCCTGGAATTAATTTGTCAGAGTCCAGTTCTCGATGAAAAGCACAAGATTTATGTTTTGGGCTCCTGTGTATAACAGGGGGGAGGACTGGACAGAACACTGCAGTGTTCTGGAGAACTGGCTGCTGATGACAAACAAAACCCAAAATGTCACCAAGGCACTATGCACAGAATTTTTCACGTAATGTAGAAGTGGTTCTGAGTCAGAAAACCATCTGCAATAAAGCAAAGTCTTTAATTTATCTGAACTATTAATTTAAAATGTCCTAATTAAAACTTATTGTGTTTGAGAAATTTCTTTGCTCATATAGTCATACTTAAAAGTGCATAGACAGCACAAGTTTTAAAGAGGAAAATTTGCTTGAAAAGATTTAGAGCTAGCTCTTTAGCTGTGACAGACTGGAACAGTTCCATTATTGCCTGTGGAGTTAGCTGGATTTATACCTGGCAAGGTTAGGTCTGACAGTGTTTAACACATCATTTTCCAAGACAAAATTGTGAATTGTGGTCCCTGTCTTTTCCCACATTCCTTTTTTTAATGTCAGTACTTTATTATTTCAAAATCCTATTTATTTTGATTGGGTTATGAGCTGCTTTTTTCTAACTCAATGCATTCTTGTTACATTTTTAAAATCTTTTCAGGATAACTGTCATGAGCAATTGCTTATCAAATCCATCCAAGTGCTCTGGAGCCAAATAAACTTGATGACTTTTGTGAGTAGAACTAATCTGAATAATTTCCACACCTACAAAGCTAGCATTTGAAAAAAAAAAAAAAACACCAACCCAATGTTAGAAATAATTTATATCAATACACATTTTAATCACAAATGTTTTAGAAAGAATATTTGCATGACTGTTTTCATGCACATATAGGCAAATTTCTATGCAACAAACAGGGAGGGGGATTTCACTGGCTTATTGATTTTAGCTCCATGGGACTATGTTTGCTAAATGGATAGTTATAGTTAACTCATTTTTTCTAACACATGCTAACATTAGTTGTGGATGTTAGCATATCTTATATATTAAAGTACACATTTATTTTTCATAGTTTCCCATTTTAGGCCATTCCATAGATCCTGTTTGTTGTATGGAAAATGTCCACGATATCTTTTGCTTCAGCTTAAAGCTCAAAATCATTTACTAGAAATCCTTCACAATAATCTGAGAGTGGTTCAAAGAATGGATGAGTACAAACTTCAGGAACATCTTTATGGTGACAAGTTAACTAATACTTTTAAAAGCATGTAAATCCATTTAACTTTTTAGTAATAAATTTTTAATGTGTTTTTAACTTATTTTTATTCACTGAAGTTTAACATCCTAATTATACTTTCTCTAATACAATTTCTCTGATATAAATTGGCTCCTTACTGAAATGTTGAACATTAATGACTGAAAACTGAAACGTTTTTAACATTAAAAACATTGGGATACCAACAAATTTGGCAACTTGTTTTGCTAGAAAGATAAACCACTTTAAGGACAATGTAGACTAACCATGTGCTGTGCTACCATATCTAAAATGTTCATTGTTGTTTTCTCATTAGGAAACTATTTTCACCTCCATAATGTGTAAAGTCTACATATCTATCAGTTCAGGTGGAACAGAAAAAATCAGGCTGAAGACATACCCAAATTTTATTTATAAGCAGTCTCTTTCCTATATTTTAAGAAATGGAAGCAATAGAGACCAGTAATTGCGAAAAAAAACCCTAAAAACCCAAACAAAACCAAACAAAAAACCACCTTCTCTTGTCTGCCATTATGTGCAAGAAACACGATACAGCAAGTTTTTTAAATGAAATACAATTTTATTCTTTTGAACTGATTTTAGGTTCTGCAGTGAAAATCAGTGCCATCATATTGGCCATAATTTTTAGCTGCTCTGATTCCTGTCATTTTAGAGAGAGAACTTTGTAATGATAAAAAAGTTGTTCCAGATATGGCAGAATTTCAGAGTGAGATTAAGCTATTAGGTGACTAGTTTATTCCCACTTAGAAGGAAAAAAAAAGCCCAGATTTCAGATCTTGCATAAATATTTAAATATATCAGCCAAATAGGTTTTTGTTTCTAATGTATTTATGTGTATGCATTGCATTTAGATGTAGTTTGAAGGATACATAGCTTAATTTCCATTTTAAATATCTGAAGTATTCTGTGGTGGGAAGTTTCAATATTGGAAATAATATTTACCTTAAGTACTTTCTTCCTGTACTGAGAGACAAAGAACTTCTTAGTGATACGAAATTTACTTTTATAAACAACATAGCAAATAATTAAAAGCCATGTTGCCAGTACTGGAAAAATTCTGCCACATCATTTACCTTCCAAGGTTTTGCAATCCAAAGCACTGTGTGTAAGAGAAAGAATGTAAAAGAAATAGTTAGATGCAAAGAAATTAATGGACCTGTTAAATCAGTGTCTAGCATATAGATGCAAATCTCATTAGTATATCAGGATTTTTCTTTCTTTTTTTCCTACAACAATCAAAAAGAATTTTAACTTGAGCAAATGAATCAAATATTTTTAATGGTATAGCTGTGCCTGAGAATGTTGAAATATATGGATAAAAAAGATTTTACTCTAGTCTCTGAAAGGCCTGACATGAACTACCTTTAGGAACTACCTTTAAGTCATTTCTTTTTATAACAACCAGCAGGAGGTAGAAAATTGATTAAATGCATTTCAGGGCTTCAGTGATTCTTTATCTGTCTCAGCTGAGTTTAAATGTTTCTGTTTATGGAGAGAAATCTTTTAAGTATTTTTTTTTTGTTTTGTTTTCTTTTGTTTTGTTTCTCTTTTAACAGACCAATTATCTGAGAGATAATTATGTAATTTACAATCTGTGAGTGACCTATTTTTTCCCCACAGAAAAATCAGCTTCACTGAGTTATATTTTTCAGGCAGAAATTTAAGTCTTCTTCCACTGCTTCATAATCAAACGCATTTATTGTCATATTCAAGTCTAGAGAAATGTTAGACATTCATCCTTCTTGCCTCCAGCTCATCAGTAATAACTTTTGGTCTTAAAGCTATTTCTGGCAATGGTACTTATTTCTTTTAAGGCTCCAGGTATGTTCTGCTACAAAAACCTCCTTATCACTGGCAAGTCTTGGAGTTTCTTATCTTTTTGAATACACATCTCAAATTGGATTTCTGACCTTGGGAAACATCCTCTCCAGTAAGGACCATCCAATATGTGCTATGAAAAAAAAAAAAAAATATGACCATGGTCCCCTCCTCACTTACAGGGTAAATTTCTAACAGGCATTTCCAGCAAATCCCTGGGAACATCTTAGTCTGTAATTGCCAGGTGGGCCAGCTGGCTGGAGGGAGGGAAGCTGCATCCACTTGGCTGCCAGCAAGATCTCAGGAGAGAAGTTCCAGCCAATTTTTGCACATGAAAATTCAGGCAACTTTTGTGGCTCATCTCTGGGTATGAAACTAGTGAGCAGAGGCTGCACAGCACTTCTGGCAAATTAGTGTGTTCTGCCAAATCTTAACTGAATTTAGGGATGCTTTTTGGGCTGAGAATCTGAAACAAACCTCAAAGAGGATCTACTCCACATGGACCAATTTCTGTTATTCTACTTTCCTCAGAGTGACAGCTTATATATAATTCCATGTAAATGAAAGAGTGAAAAAAATAGTCTTGTTTCTTTACTAATTTCCTTCATTACTGCTTAGCCAATACGTGGATAACAGACATAGATAGATTTTACCCACATCTACCCATATACAGGATGGACTATTGCTGAATCCAATGGAAAATACCTTGTCCTTTAGGTTTAGCATTGTAGTTTCTGACCCTACTGTCAGGTAAGATATTAATCAAATATCAGTTTTTGAATCACTAGGAAAATAAAAATCTGCAATGTGTAATTTAAAGAGACTGGCAGGTCTTCTGGAGCCACTAAGCACTGTTCAACTTAATCCAAATATCTAGTTGGAGATGATAACAGAAATAAAGACACTTTTAATGAAATTCTATGTTTATAATCCTTTAAAAGTACCAAAATTTAGAGGAACTTTCAATAGAAAAGAAGGAAAGTAAAGATCTGTAACTGATCTACTAAATTCCAGAAAATGCTGCTCAAAAAGGTGGTGGCAATCCCGTTCTCTATATTCCTGACTGTAGAATCATCCAAGAAAACAGATTTGGAAATAAGAAATAAAAAGCTTTCATAATGCTAACGTAAAAAATTACATTTTCGAAAAGGGGAATAACCTCATAAATTGATTACCCAGAATTTGCAAATCACTTTTAGATTTCATGGGCAATTTGAACAATGTTGTTGAGTTGTTAACTCCTTATATTTCAGCGAGTTCATATTATAAACAATTCATAGAAGACAAAAAATGTGACCTGAGGCTCTTACATCCAAGCTCAGGCTATCCCTGTACTACCTGGCATTTTTTAGGCCATATTCTTCTACTATGGATCACCTGTGGTATGGATATGGATATGCCAAGCCACCTTCTGGCTGAACCAGGATTGCAGTTAAGATGTCCTTTCTCATCCCTCTATCCTGAACTTCTTTCTCTACTGCACAAATTTTTCATGTTCCCCAAGATGCAGAGAGATATCTTTGTGCAAAGGGGACATCACAAACCTGAGATATTTGAGCCCCTCATTACTAATTAGGGACTCCCTCAACATCATAAAAATAAGATTTGAAATCACTGGATGTGTTTCTTAAAAGTATTTAGGTAGGAACACAAGAAAATATCAACAAAATGTGGCATAATTCTGTAGATTTGGAGGCCGTTAAGTGAAAAAAACAAATAGCCTTGAAAAGTTTCTGCTGAGAAACACAGATCCTTATTTTCTAGGGAATTTTCTAAGGAATTTCTACGGTCATATTATCCCTGAATAAAAAAAAAGAAAAAAAAAATAATCTTTTTAGATACAACTGAAGAATTTATTCTGAGGATTTGGTCTCTTCATGAATCTTATCAGGAAATAATGAGATGTAATGCCTCATAAATTATAAAACAAGCATGGATTTTGAAGCAACGTGACTTTTGAAACGCTTGTAAGCTGTCAAAAAACCCTCCTAATTCTGTTCATTTACAAGCAAAAAAAAAAAAGGAAAGAGCAATAAAACCCCAAACAACTCAATTCACACTTCAGGAATCATTTATGAATAGAGCATTTTGAGCCTGTGTGGAGGCACGGAATTTTGCAGATCCAGGCAAAGACTAAGGGTCCTGTACTTCTTAGCTATTAACATAAAACTTCAGCCCTTTAGTCCAAAATTTCCAGATGTTCAGAAAGCCTGTCAGGCTGCTCCAAGCCCTTCTGTCCTGAACAGATGGCAGAGTTTAAGTGCCCAGTGTGTGCACAGAGACGTGCCAGAGCGCTCCTGCCCCGCCTTGTGCAGCAGGGAACTTCTGTGTGTGTGTGTGTGATGGAGCCCCTTGAGCTGCACACAGGATTATTTGTAGAGCCAATCTACAACCAGGACATGTCAGACTCACTGTGTTTGTGCTGGCTGCCTGCCCTGCACAGTCCTGGTATGTCTCTGCATTTCCCAGATGTGCAGGGTGGAAGAGGAGGGCAACAAGGCTGGTGAGGGTCTTGGAAAACAAGCCATATGAAGAACGATGAGGGAGCTGGGGTTGTTTAGCCTGGAGAAAAAGAGACTCAGAGGTGACCTTATCACTCTCTACAACTTCCTGAAGAGTGGTTGTAGACAGCTGGGGGTTGGTCTCTTTCTCCAGGCAGCAACTGACAGAACAAGAGGACACAGTCGCAAGATGCACCAAGGGAATTACAGGTTGGATATTAGGAAAGAGTTTTTCACAGAAAGAGTGATTAAATACTGGAATAGTCTGCCCAGGGAGGTGGTGGAGTCACCATCCCTGGATGTGTTTAAAAAAAGACTGGATGTGGCACTCAATGCCATGATCTAGTTGAGGTCTTAGGGCTGGGTTGGGCTCGATGATCTTGAAGGTCTCTTCCAACCCAGTGATTCTGTGATTCTGTGGTTCTGTCACCACACAACCCCTGTCACATCATGTGGCACTGGGGGGTTTGTGCCACTGTTCAGGGCAGGGGTTGTCTGTGCCTAGGTGTTTTCTCTTTCATCTCTTCTTTTCTGTCTCTGAAAATAGAGTTCTGAGGACTTCATCCATCTAGAGACAAGTGGATATTTTATTGTTTTTTATCCCTTGACAGAGTAGTGCTAATTATGAGGATACTCAAGCTTGGAATAACTGAAAGAAATTCCAAAAGCACCGTACTAAATTAATGTGGAAGTGACGGACATGGAGTTTATTTAACTTCCATGGACAATTAAAAGCACATAGTGTTGAGCAGAGATCTGAGTAGAAAACCAAACTTCCAGCCAGGGTAAAAAAAGAGCCCAGTTAAGACTAAAGAGATCATGCTGCAGCCAAAGAAGAAATCTGAGGACCACTTGGAGGGTTTTAAAACTGTATCCAGGGATAATGCCTTAAGAGCCCATTGATACCTGGAAAGATAAATATTGGCTTGGGTCACTTGTGTTTTGACTGTTCCTGGTAAAATGCTTGCAAGTGAAACACTGATGTTTGTGTCCAGAGTAAATGGATACATTACCCACTGCTGGGTTCCCAGTTCCATTTCCCTGTCTTGGAAAGCATTATGCTTTGTTCAGCTTTCAGCTGATGAGAAAAGGTAAATTTTGTGCCTATACTGGAGCACAGAGTCATGACAATGTGAATTTTCCAGCTGTGGCACACGCAGGTAGCAAGGATACATGGGATACAATGAGCCTGCTCCTTTGTATAATGGTGCTTATGAAAAAAACTCAGCAATTAACATTTATGCTACTTTAAACAAAAAAAAAAGCCCTCAATGATGACTTTGGAGGGTGAAAAAAGGTCAAGATAAAAAGACCTGGCAGTTCCACAGATTAGATTGTCTATGATTGAGCTATTAATTGAACTGTAGTCTCCAGATCCATAGAGAGAATATTTGTGTGCCTATTTTTTCTAACTGAATTAAGAAATTATTTTTTCAGAGGCTCTGTCCTAGGTTCTACAAGAGAAGACTGCTAAAGCATTTGGTATCATGTGTGTATTTATGATACAGACAGAAAAATATGACTACTCATTTCTAATTGCAAAACTGCTAAATTTGTTTCCACAGTTTGTCAGTATAGAAATTCCAGTGTTATTTTGATGTTTGTTTTAAGTATGACCATTTCCTTTAGGCAAAAACCCTAAATGAAACTGTGTTTCTTTTTTCAGGCTTTTCTTTTTTTTTTTTTTTTTTTTCCCTCAAGCTTGTTTTCAAGCTACAGTTCAACAGACTATTCAGAACAATATAGGCCACACTACTAAAAGTTCTTGATAAATGCATCAATTATAAGCTTACAGTTTGTTTTCTGGTCTAACAGATTTCTTTTTTCCCTGCCTACTCAAAAAATACTAGGAAAAGTACCATGTCTAGACTGTGTGGATCTCTGTAGGAGAGTGAGGTTTAATTTGGCAGAAATTAAGTGTATGTGATACTACCTGATCTACAAGTGAAGACAGTAGGGTGTGCCCATGCAAAATAAAGGTCATCACTCAGGTCCTATAGAGCAGCAAATATTTGTACCTTTGAGGAAGTAAATGGGGTTGAAAAAGTTTCTGAGAGAGATTTGCAGTTCCCTTGAATGGTACAATTATTTCTTCTTGCACATAAATCATACTTGGATCTTTGCACTCACCAGAGGTTCAGCTGATGCTCAGGTTCATCCCCTCAGTAACATATTTGCAGGTTGCATGCCCTCACTTTTCTGGCTTGTTTTTCCTGCAGTGAAGCTGCACCTGATTTATGGTGTATGAGAGAAGGTAGAACAAGCACAGCACACACAGCTTACTAAATGATTCATAATCACATGCCATTGTTTTCTGTGTACTTAGTACTACTCTTCCAGAAAGCTCCATTTCAAGGAGAAGGAAGGAAGGAAGGAAGGAAGGAAGGAAGGAAGGAAGGAAGGAAGGAAGGAAGGAAGGAAGGAAGGAAGAAAGAAAGAAAGAAAGAAAGAAAGAAAGAAAGAAAGAAAGAAAGAAAGAAAGAANTTCAGAAAGATATTCAATGGAATATGGTTTGTTCATTTGCTAGCAAGACTGAACTGATCACGTACACAGACCTTCAAGTAATTTAATAGGAAGAGGGAAGACCTAAAACATGCTTTTCCCCTTTGATTTCAGTAGTAGTTCAAGCAATGTATAAATCAAGATTTGCTTTAGCAAGCTCCTGTTTGCTTTCTATTCTCTCTCTGAAAATTACTTTTTAGCTGAATGTATCCCTTTGGGTTCCATTGTCAAAGTATGTCATTACAAAGGAAGAAATGCAACCAGTGGAAGGAAATACTCCGATGAAAAAATGATTTTGAAAGCTCAGGTTCAATATATGTAAATACAAATAGAAAATATTCCCCTGAATATTCCCCTGGAAACCTCCTGGAATTGGAGGCCAATCACCTGCTGGAACCAGAGCTTTGCAATGCTGTCATATCACAGAAAACAAATAAAAGAATAACCTACTCCCCAGTCGCTGAGACAAAATACAACTTAGCAGAAAGTTGTATCAATACATAGTGGAGTTTTGCAGTCTTATTCTGGATTGCCTGTAAAGCTTCTTGACTTGCTAAGTACAGCCATAGGAATCAGTGCATACCTGAATTAGCACAGAAGAAAAGGGTTCACGAGATAAAATAGAAGTATTGTAGAATTTAGCCTATTTAAATGGCCCACACAGCAATCTCAGATCAGCAGTCCTTTCATTGTGACACCTGTCGTTTCCAACACTGGATCTGCAGAAGCAGTACTATATATTTTTTTTAAAGAAATGTCAAGGAATTAGAGTCATACAGAGTTTCTTTCCTTAAACAAGGTCTTTTTGGGAGCTATGGATTATCTGCTAACCTGAGGGTGAAGCCAAGGGTGTTCAGGACCCTCAGGTGTACCCAGAATGGGACTTCTGTTGTAGACCCTCATGTCCCTAGTCTCTTGCAGTAGAGCCACCAAAGGCTGCTCCTGGGATCCCCGCAGTGTCCCCATGGAAAACCTTCAACACCTAAACATCATCAGACTGCAAAGGGCCTAACCAAAGAAAAAGCTGGCACACTCACAGGTAGGATGTTCTCTCCAGTGGGTATTTTTGGAGCTGGTTATATCCTCCATTCAAGATGCCCTTTGCCACTAACCACAGGAGCAGTCCTCTAATATTGCCTTAAGTAGGAAAAGGCCCTGTGTCATTGCATGTGCATCAAATAACACACTGTTCTCATCACTCAAATAGTGTGTATTACACCATTAAATGGCTGCAATACAACATGAGAGTTCATAACCACAGACTGGTACTGCAGTTACTCAATTTATACATGATTCCACACAGTGCTATCATCAGTCATTTCCTCCAACAATCACTAGTATAGACTAGGAAAGAAGAATAATTCTTTCCTCTCCAGAGATTCAAAACCTGAACTATAACTGGTGGAGTGCCAGTGCCATGAGAAAGCCCGAAATTAGTTTATTCTGTGTTATATTGCTATTAAATTTCACTTCCTGTTCTAATTATTGTTCTATTGTGTGTTAATCCTATATTATTATTATTAATATCATTGTTATATACTACATCTATTTTTATTACATAACTTAGCTTCCTATATGTGCTTTGAGACACAGGAAAGTACTGCTACAATGAAATAAATGATCTCTCTAATATTAAAATGGATATTATTACCTTAAAAAAGATCATTATTTCACTATTTCACTGTCTTGGAGAATCTCCCCATGTTTTATACTTTACTGGGGGTTTTACTTTTTGTTTTGTTTTGTTTTGCATTACTTTTTCTGCATTACTGGTTTTTATTATCAAAATCTCTTATAAATTCTACTTTCCCACGGGCTTTTGGTGGTCCAGGTCAATACTTCAAACTCTAAACCTGGTTACATCAGAGTTATGTTAAGGACATTGAGCCATTCATTCCATCAGGGTTACAAAATTATTGCATATTTATGTAGAGTCCTAAACCAGGAGCTGTTAGCTTGAGCTGAAGTGCAACTGGCTATAGAGATAATCCAGTGCTGTGCTGAACTGAGCCTTCATCAACTTGAATGATCAGAGGAGAAATGAAAACCTGAGAAAATCTGAGATGAAAACAGTGAATGAGAAGAATTATGTTGGGAATGTACCATTAAGAAACTTGGAGTTATGCTCATCACACAATATAGTATTTCTTATGAGAGTTAATTAGAAGTTGATTTGTAATTCTTCAAATCTCTCAAAATGTTAATATTTTATAAGGTCTTTTCCTACTGAAATGCCACAAACCCTTTTCACTGTTATGCAAATGAAGGAGATACAGATTTCCAGCAAGGAGGCAGCTTACTGACTTTCATTCTTTGAGTCTGTGGGGAAATAAAACCGCAAATAATTATGTTGTGTATGGAAAAGTGGGTAAGCAAAGAAACAAGCAAAAAACCAGCAGGGAAAATACCTCTGGGTATTAAATTCCTCTTAACACTTCTATTACTTAGAGAAAAAAACTAGCAGATTTAAATATTCACCCAACTGCAAGACAGACCCAAGTTCTGCAAACAGCTAAGAGCTAATATGTTTCAGGTGAACGTGCTTATAAAGTACAAACAAAACAAAATTCAGATCCAGACTCACAAGCTACTGCTGGTACACAAGCTATTTGATTACATATTTCACTGAAGTGTTTAAAGTTTTACCCCTTCACAAGCAAGAGTTGAAATCTCTCTTAAGAAATTATGTTTATGTTTAATCATATTTTCCTTGGTCTTGCTCATGTTGCTTATCCCCGCTCCCATGCCCAGGACTGGCACTGTGACCTGACAGACTTCTGGGGTTGAAAACCAAAATTGTAGCTGCATATGGAAGACCTGATTCTGATAGCACAGGGTTAAAATGTTTCTAAAATCATGGGAATTGCATACAATAGTTTCATGGGGGTGGAAAGAAAGGTTGGGCCTGGATAGGCCTGGGAAAGGAACCAGGGCTGGGTAGGCCCTGGGAACGAAGATTAGGCTTTGTCTTTACTAGATCATGTGAAACTGCACCTGCATAATCATCATATGATGTTAATTATAATGATTGTTTGGTAATTGAATATGATTATTGTTTAATCCTGTTTAACAAGAATCATGAGAAGTAATATTTCGGGGGCCTGATGAAAACTACAAGAATTCATGTTTGGATAAGATCAATGTATACAATAGAACAATTTGGGTTTAATAATTAATATGTAGTTATATAATGAAAGGGTATGAAAACACGTCCGTTTCAAACCCACGTCAGAGTCAGATTTGGGTCTGTACCCTGTACCCCTGATTCCCAGAGCTCTTCAATAAAAGCACCTGCATATAATCATTCTGTGATTATGTGTTTCAACAACTCCAGCCAGCTTTCAAATATCAAATAACTGTGCAGTACATGGGAGAAGGATACAGCTTCCAGCAAGGACAAACCTCCTCATCCCAGATAAAAAAACAGTTTTCCCTTATGCTGAGGACTTGATGGTGCTTTTACTGCTACTTCCCACACATCTTTGTACTGCAGAATCCCTCATCTGTATGTACAGATGATTTATTAAATCTGTTGTGTTTTGTTTTGATTTGTTTTGGTCTTTTTACCAAGAAGGTACTTCCATGAGTGAAAATTGTCTGAAAATATAGGTTATTTGAAAAACCACAAATGTATTAAATTTCAGTGGTGACATAATGCACTGTGGAGTAAATCAAAAGATGTGCTATCTGTAATGTGCAATAATTACTGATAATGTCTCTACCACAGACAAAATCAGTATGGATGTCCTTGTATGCACAGGATATTGACCTTGATTCAGCAAATTTCTTCAGTACATGCAGAACCAAACCACATGAATAAACTCTCTATGAAACTAATCATAACTTTGAAATTAGACATTTATTTAAACTGCTAGCTGGGTGTCCCTAGAGAATTAAAGAAAAAAAAAAGCTTCCTTTCATGACTGCTTTTTCTATGTAATTATTACACTTACAGAGCAGGATTCAATTCTTTCTAGAATGGCAATGTTTTAAAAAGTCTCTTTTTTGCTTTATGATTGTACTGTAAAGATGCCAAAATATTTAGTACAATGAGATTAAGACCAAAACTCCTGGTGTTTGCAGAACTATGTTTACCTGTATTTACCAAAATTCTGTGCTTTTGCTTATGTTATGAAGTAGATTAATGGACAAGGATGTGGAATCAATTTTTTTGAGCTGCAGCAGTGTGTATCTACTGAATAATTTGTTTAGGCCAGCTTTACTGGCAAGTCTTTCTCTTCATCCCTAAGGAAAATGAAACTGCTTCCACTTCAAAAAAACTATTGAAGTTACTCCTGTGTTTGTAATTAATTTCTGGGTTTTATTACAGAAATCCCAAAATTTTTACCAGCTTTTCAAAAGCCAGATGTTCCTGGCAAAGGAGCATGTTCTCTGAGCCCACAGCTGAATGAAGCCATGCTGGGATGTTATAATCCTGTTTTGGCTTGCTTTCCTAGCCAAAAGAACCCCAGGGTCACTCATTGTCCTGATAAACATCTCTGTCCTGATAAACATCTCTTCTGAACCTTTTGTTATGAAAGCAAATAATAAATAAAAAATGACCTAACATCCTAAAGCATAAAACAATGTGCAACAGTGCTACTGCTCATTAAAAAAAATCACTTTGGCTTATACAAAATGATTAATCATTAAATACATTTACATGACTGAAAAACATAAGCGACAAAGAGAAGTTTGGGAAATATGGGGGGGAAACACTTTGTTCTTAAAAACTGAAAGTGCAAGACCAAACCATTTTCCAAGTAATACAGCAACTATTTCTGAAGACTTACATGGAAAAAATATTTTGAATAGGATAGATACATTTACAGCCTAAATCAGGATTTGAAAATAATGGTTATCAAAAAGAAACATATTTTTCATAAAATGTAGAAGTACCTATACTTTCATCAGGGATAGTGTATAATGTATGTTTATTTATGTGCACCTATTTTGTTTATAATTATAACTCACGGGTCTGCTTTCCCATTCATTTTGTATTGCTGCAGCTAAAGGTTCAGTCAGCCTAAATGTAAGTAAATAGAATTAATGCACAATTAACCTTGGTGATAACCAATTTTTCACTGGCATGAATATCAAACAGATAAGTGCACCCACTTCTTCCTTTACCAATGTATTGGTGGACATGACTATCAATTTTAATATTAATGAAATTTAAAAAAAAAAAAGTATACAGTGAATAATGATTTCACTCTTTTAACAGTGTAACAGATCTGTGAAGCTGTAGGTGCCTTAAAGATATGTAGATGTCTTAAAATGAGACAGTTCTCTTGTACCAAATTAGTCCTGTCATATCCTTGGCACTTCAAAAAATCTTGGGATAGGGCTGCTGTCCTACAAATGCCAGTGGAGTAGAGGTAACCCTGACCTTCTGCATAAACCACGTCAGCAGAAGCGCGTCGGCGTCGGGAGCAAACCCCGGGAGAGCCCTCCAGGGGTGATTAATTCTGAGTCAGGAGCCATAACTCTGATGAGCCTTTAATACAGTAAACCAACAGGAGCAGTTAAGGGCATTGTCTGAGAGAAACGGAGAGGAATTTAATCAAGTTGCTAATATACTTTGACCGGGACTCTCAGGTGCTCTTAAATGGAAAGACAGTCTTAAAGGGATTGAGACATTTCAGCTCATGGCTCTTAGGGGGCCAGTTACTCTTACAACCCTGCTGAAAACAGAGAGCAGTACCTTGGTAAGCATCCATCACTTCTGCAAGGAAAAATGATATTTTGCATTCCCTTTATTCAGTTTGGGTTATGTGTTGTGATCTGATGAAGGACAGAGGGCAGAAGGGTTGTGTTCAGAAGACTAATGTAGTTTAGCAAAGTGAATTTCCCCTCCTGCAGTCAGTATTCCATGGAGGATCCTGCACAGGGAATATTCGAGCTACAACCTCCTCCCTATTGCTAAAAAAGGTTTTGCAGCTGAACAAAAAACACTAATAGGGTCTTGCAGGCAATGCATTGCCTCTAAGACTGAAAGCACTGGAATGCTGAAATGTGACAGCGCTGCACACCCAGAGCCCTGGCACTCATCTGCATTGCCAAAAGCTTATGGGCTAAGGTAATAACTGCATTCATTTATATTTATTAACTAATTCTACTTGGATCTTAATGCCCAAAGATGAAATACTCTCATATTATTCCATGCTGGCAACAGCAGAGTGGCATGCAAAAGGATTCAGATCTGTCAGGAACACTGAACTACATTAAGACCGACATATTTTGTAAATCCACTGACATCTCTTCACTAATTCAATGAGAAAATATACTCAGACATGCAAAACCAGCCAGCAGCAGTCATTCACTGATACTGGCAGTATATGAACAACAGGCAGACCTAGAGACACTTTCTAGAGCATTTTGTGCCTTTTGTTAGAAGATGTTATCGATCTCAATGGACTGTGAATGAGAAGGGGATTTTAAAACAAGTCTATTTCTGTTCTTGGAGTAATTTTCTAATTAAATTGGTGCATCTTAATCCAATTCTTTTATTATCTTCTCCAATGAACACCCTGTTGGTGTCTTTAGGATACCAATGACTCACTTCTTTCTAAATACAGCATTGTCTCAAAAATAACTGCATATTGAATTATGACACGTGTGCTGAAGTCAGTAAATGTTGGAGTCATTGGCAAAATTTTCCAGTAAGATCTAAAGTAACTGAGGTCTATGCAAGCAGTCTCCATGTGACTTCTAAAATATTCCAATAACATTATAGAAAGAGTTAGACATTTTCTAGAAGATACATGTGTGCAAGGCACAGAGATTTTCAATATTTAATTAATAGTGACGGAATAACATTTGTAGTATTTTCCTAACGAAGTAAACTGCACTATTCAAGGGGAAATTTCTGGTCTTTCCTGAGGACGATTTTCAGTTCACAGTTGCAGGGAGTTGAAGCTTAGCATGGCAAAAAGAAATAGTCTGGGACAGTGATGGATGGCTACAGAAACATTGGCAGATAATGATTTTGTTCACCATATAAGTCCAAATCCTGAAAGCACTATATGAGTATGCAGATTCTCTACCACAGGCAGCCTCACCTGCTGTAAAGCAGGTGTTCACTGAAGTAAACCTAGACAGAGATACCAATACTCAAGTGATTACATTCTGATAGATATTCTAAGTTGTGATGAAAGTTTTCTGTAGATATGCCAGGGCAATAGATGTCAGTGTGGGCTCTAGTAAGTGCTGACTTTTCAGTTTGAAATAGTTTTTAATGATATTTTATTTTCACGTTGAGCAATGTGACACATAAAATCAAAATATCTGTGAGGGACTTCCTCTCATTTTGCATTAGGAAAGGGAGAGAAAGTAGAGATCAGGTTGTTAGGACCAGTAGTTTGTGTTCTGCAAAAAAAATGAATTAAAAATTATTGAAATGAATTTTGGATTAAGTTCAGCGACTCCATAAACCATTGAAATGGCATACAGCATCAGCAAGAATAATTTCTGCTGAGGAGACTGTTAAGAAATTAGCAGAGATTCTAGAAATATTTCTTTTCAAATATACCAAGAGCTGAATGACATCTGGTTCTTGATGCCTCTGCAGAAATGAAAGAGCTTCTCTCTTCAGCTACATTGAATAAATAGGGCTGTGAAAAATAGATTAGTTTGAGTGCTCATCTTCCCACCATCTACATAAATATTATTTTATCTATTTTGATTTTTAGAGGTAACAGATTATCCAATTGTGTTTAAAGCATATAATTTCTGCAAGGAAAGGTTAGATTGCAGCCAAAACAAATCATCTCTTAATCATGAGGTCTACCCAGGAGTATACAAATTGTTTTCAGATGGGTTCTTTGTTCTCAACCCTGGAACATGATGAGTAACATTATATATAATGTTATATGTCATATTTCTACACAAGATTTCAGTTTCCTGAATTACTTGACCATTTACAAATTTTGGTCCCACATCTGACTCTATCACTATTAGGAGCAAAGACATCATCATCATCATCATCATCATCATCATCATCATCATCATCATCATCGTAACTCCTCAAAGCTGCCTTAAACTAAACATCCTGGTTCAATTAATAAGCTTATCCACTTAAAATCAACTTCTACTTCTGCAGTATATCAAAGGGATTAATGTTTATGTTGACTTATTTATTTGTACTAAAGGTGTGTCAAAAATCATTCAGAGGTCATTAAAAGAAAATTAAAGAGACAAGAATCATAAATATGTTAAGGCAGGAAGCATTTTAAGCAGGACAGACAGCTGAGCTATTAAAGGCTGCCATAGAATCACAGAACATGCTGAGTTGGAAGGGATCCACAAGGATAATTGAATCCATCTTCTGGCCCTGCACAGGACCTGAGAGTTTTGTCTAAATTTTTCTTGAATTCTGTCTGGCTTGGTGCTATGACTGCTTCTCTGAGGAGCCTGTTCCAGTGCCCAAATATTTCACTCTTTTTTTTTTTTCTTTTTTTTTTTTTAATAAAAGTAGATACACATAAACCTAAGTTCTGGAGTCTTTGAAAGAATACTGGTTGTCTCTCCAATTTTCATATCTGGTCTAGACTGTGATCACTTGCAGTGATCACACATGATTCTCAAAATGTGCTTCTATCTGTGTCTGATGCAATTAAATCCTCCAAAACAAAGTCAATTTCCTTCCACCACAGAAATGCATCAACATGCTTTATCTGAAGAAGCCCTGTATGTCAGAGGAAAATAGAGAAGCCTCTGGAAAGACTTTGGTCTGAAAAGTGAGGATGTTTAAGGGCAGCAACCACTGGTTTTGATGTAGATAAATCCTAAAAGGATTATCCTGAAGTTTGCTAAGACATGATTTTAAAAGCACTGGGACTCTGAGGTTGCTGGAGATGCCTCTGTAATCACTGGCATCATCTGGAATGATTCAATGTGCTTCCTGTGGATCCTGCTGCGACAGCAGATGCTCACTGTGGTTGAACAGGCTCTGCAGCCATGTCTAGGGGAATGTGATCATGACAGATATGTCCCTGCTGCCTCTCCAGCCTCCTGCCTCTGGATTTTCCCTGCCTGGGCAATCCCAGAATACCACCTCTCCACATCCCTGAATTCGTTTGACACCCATGAGGTTTTGGACTTGCTTAAGTCTTTGGGGACACTGATTGGAAGCAGGTGAATGGGAGGCTTCAATCATCTTGGATTATCCAAAGCAACTGGTGTTACTCAGTACTGCCAGCATGGGTTAGGTTGTCTGTGTGAAAACAGAAAGTTCACCATCGTGTCAGTTTGATAAATTGGATAGAAACGTCCTTACAGATCTTCCACTGTGCAGACTATGTTTGCTCTGCAAAAGGGAATTGGCATTCCCAAGACCAGAAGAATAAAGGAAGAAAGTGGATTGAAAGAGGAAAAAACCCTCAAAGCTTCAATGAATATGGCCCATCATGAGGGTATAAATTCACAACAAGGACTAGTGTGCTAGCAATGCTCTTAGCATGCTCTGGAGCACTGACCTACAGCTTGTCTTACCTCCAGTATATTTTATCTAGAGATTCAAAGGAATATCAAGGCCTGGAAGCAAAAAATCTAAGAACTTGAGGAAAGCTATAGTAACCTGATTAACATGGCATTCTTTGTGTTATGCTTACAATGCAGAGTAAGATGAATGTGCTCTTCATTTTTATCAGACACTTCAGATATGACTTGTGTGAGGAACCTACTGAAATTTAACATAACATTTCCTAATTTTTAAACTGGGTCTGGTTAGTGAGTAACTGAAACAGTAAAGACAAAAAAAAAAAAAAAAGACCAAAAAAAGACCAAAAGAATAAAGACCAAAACAAAACCTCCAAACCAACCAACCAATCAAACAAAGAAAAAAAAACCCACACCAATCTACCTAAATGTTTATATGTATCCATAATTACATGTATAGGTATGGTTCTGTATAAAGAACCATGTATATGAAAATAGATTTAAAATACATATCTCCTCAGGCTACTGGAATCTGTAGTAATTAATTAGCTATAAAGCTCTCTAACCTTGCACAAAACAGGAAAAAATGTGAGCCAGAATGGTTTAGACAACTAAGCCAAAAGAGACAGGGAGAAGAGAAATGCAATTGGCAGGAACTACTGTTTCATTTTCTTGATACCATGAGTGAAATTTCTATACTTTAAAAAAAAAAATTAGCTATTTAAATTAAAACATGGTTTGGTCAAGTACCAGCTTTCATTTCAACTAAATGAAAAATTAGGTGGGAGGGATCTAAGGACAAACCATTTTCAAGTGATACAATCTTGCTGCCTTATCACTTTTCTGGGATGATAAAGGCACTCAGCATTTCAAATTTTCTCAGGCATTACAGAACTTTTCCTTTTTGGTGAAGCTTTTGGGCACGGCTGCTGTCAGGTGCTATTTCCCTTACCCTTCAAACCTAAAATACAAAATAATTAAATAAAGGATGAAAATAAATTTCTGTCTCAAGTGCAAGTTTCTGCAGAATATTGAGCTCAATTAGATTCTCACTGACCATGAGCACAAGCCATGAGGAACACAAGCAGTAGAAGGACTGAGAACAGTGTAACCAATATTGTGAGACAGATATGGTTTGGACTTTTACTTCCTTAAACCCACCACACATGCATGCAAGTACTGGCTTTTTTTATGAAGCAACAGTTGAATGTGTAAAATATATAGAAGTATATAGATGTATATAGATGTATATAGATGTATATACACACATACAATTCATAATGTATTTACATGTTAAAAATGGCTTTCAAGTTAACTATTAGTACTTCCACATATACACCTATTGATTTTATAACTTTTTTTCCCATTCATCTACATACTTTTATTAACACTTCACAGTTTCTTTTCTTTCAGGGTGGTGTTTTGTTGTTTTTTTTTTTGTTTTGTTTTTTTTTTTTTTTTTTGTTTTGTTTTTTTTTTTTCCACCATGTATTGGAGGTGTTGTGAATTGAATACAAACCTTACCCTTATCTTTGAAAGAAAACAAGGGTATTGTTCTTCTGACACTTTGATCATAATATTTCTCAGACTGGAGACACAAAGCTTTCCATATGACTAAAGATATGTCAACAACATTTATTTAAATGTTATCACTACATTAAGCTAGCATCAGGAAAATCTTTAGGTCTGATTTTTATAAGCATGACATTCAGCCTTTTTCAGGAAGAGTTTTTTTATTAGCAAGACTACACAATACATCATTTTTTTGTGTACAGTTCAGGATATATATCTATCCACTAATACCTTGATAGCCTAGGTAGCTTATTGCAATTAATTCTATCCATTGTTAAGAATGATAATTAACTAATTGGTAATTATCAGCTACTCAGATCTGTTTTTATGTAACTCTTGTTACAGTATGAATTAAAAATTAAGCTGGATTCATGTGAAAATTTGCACAGAAAAAAGAGGAACAAAATTAACCTCTAATTAAGGTAGACTTCTGAAGGAAAGAATGACACCATTTATATTTTAGTTTATTCTGAAGTCTTAATCTGTCCTCTAATGCTGCACTGAGGTCAGTAAATATACTTCCCTATGTGTCCCAGTACTGGAATCCCCAGTTGTTTGGACAGGTGATGTGGTGAGATGTAGCTTTTTCCTTTCCATTAAAGAACTGGGTGCTCTTCTATCAGCCACATTGAATATGGCCTAAGCAGTGTCAGAGACCAAACTGGCACCGCTCAATCAGAAAAAAATGAATGTTTTATCCTTACAGAAAATATTAAATATTTTTCCTCCAAATACTTTATTTCCTGGTTTTGCAGCTACCTTATCTGTTATTCAAGAGGTAATATTTGCAATCTTTATTTGTACAGTGCCTGCTTAACACAATGAAATATTGGTTCTTCTGTCAGCAAAAAAAAACCCCAACATGATAATGGTTAACCATAATGAGATAATTAACTTGTCTGTTGAATTGCAATATAAAATACAGATATGCCTGTCTTATTTGGTAAGGACAAAGCTCAGAATGAAGTGTGGAAGTAAAAAAGGAAGCAAGCTCTTAACATGTCTGTCTGAATAGACACAGAAATGTGAGAAGCTTCTGTAGTGAGCCTTTACTAAGGAAGAGCCTGCCCTTTTCCTTTCCCCCTTCTTCTTCCCTCTCCATCAGCAGGTGCAGGCTGGATAACATTAAGACAGAAATCCAAAAGTCCACTTTCACTTCAATATAGGTGACTGGAAAAAGTTATGTTAAACACCAGAGCTGTGACAATGTGCTGTGCACAGAATATCTTCACAGAAGAAGTGAAAAATCTACTGCTGAGAGAACTTAAAGAATACATGAAAATACACATATGTAACTGAAAGTGAAAATGTATGAAAATAATATGATGAAAATGAGGAACATGAAGGAACAAGAAAAAGGATAAAATATTTTCTGATTACCCCTCCCTAAAAAAAAGCAAACCCCAAACTGAGAAGTGGTATGGCAATACTTGGCAGAAGTGTGGTATAAGCACAACCAATATTTCAATACAAATGAGAAACCCTGGCTTTACCTCTGATTCACACAGAGAATGAATTCTCATGACTGATTTTATTTTTTGTGTTTCATTGATCATTTCAGGTCCATCTGCCTTTTCTCTCTCACCTGTTCAAAGCTGAGATTTTTGCCACGGTTAGCAATTTCCTTAGGATACATTTACAAAGGCAGTGAGGTACTTCCCTACTTCCTGCCAGTATACAGCCATACTTTTCTCAGTCACATAAACTTATTATAATTTTTGTCTTTTTTTTCATATAATTGAGCCTTTTCTGCAGCAGCATTCAAAGCGAATATTTGGTAGTTCACCATTTACTCCAAAATTTCCAGTTTTTATTTCTAGAACAGTGTCAGGCTAACCAAGTACTACTCCATACCTCTTTTGCTCCTCAGAACAGATGGGCCTTTAACTAGAAATTGCATTTTACCCATATTTCCTATTCAGGTACATGGGAGGACTGTCTGCCATGGGAAGGATCCCAAACTTGGGCTTGAGGAAGGAGTGGCAGAGACAAAGCATCATGAACTGACCTTCAGCCCTATTCCTCACACTTCTGTGCCTCTTGGGAGGAAGAGTCATAAGTGAATTTGAGACTGAGAAGGAGGGCTGGGGAGAAGGTGGTTTTAGTCTTGTTTTTATTTCTCACTATCACACTCTTATAATTTGGCAGTGAAATAATTTTCCCAAGTGGAATCTGCCTTGCCTGTGAGGGTAATTGGTAAGTGATCTCCCTGTCCTTCCTTTAATCCTTGAGCTTTTCCATCCTATTTCCTCCCCATCTTGCTGATGAAAGGGTGAGAGAGTCTGTGGCAGCCAGCTAAAGTCAAGCCACCACTGCTGAGAAATATCCAGATCTGATTACAGTAAATAACATTTCTGGAGACACCTAAATTTATGGTTGATGAAAAAACTGAGATCTGATGAACAAAAAGTGTCTGAAAATTGTGCAAGAAAGCTTAGGCAAATTTGAGAATTGCTATTAGAATTTGCAAACAGGATATCACAGAAAAGGAGTTTCCAAAACTGATTGTGAGGTTAGACTTTCTTCCTGCTTCTAAGGTGAAAGCTAAGTAAATACTGCAAATTCCCTGACTATCTCTTCAGTTTCCAGAATGTTTAAATGTGTGAGTTTTGCATGTCTGCTGTACTAGCCAGGTGGCTTTTAATTGTAAAGCTGATAGGCATCTATGATTCAGTTAAGGGGCTGTAAGGGCAGCAGGTATAAACATACCACATCTCCAAATACAGGAGTGACTGCAGGTTTTAATGGCTGAAATTCCTCAACTTCCCACTTGAGTCACTGTTCTCTTTAAAATTCAAGATTTACATGTTTAACAGTGCGATATTTTGGGTTTGCAAAGGAGTTTTTCACAACTTGAGTGATTTGCAGTTAATTCAGCAAGAATTAAGCGGCCTCCTCAGGGGTTTGCATTTCTTGGACTGGACTGTGTGGGGATTTGGGCCCCTGGCTGGTCAGCTGGAGTGAAAAAAAAAGAGTTTTTGCTGGTTGGCCAGTGAAATAGGATCTCATTCATCTGCAGGAAGAGCCCTTGGCTGACTGACTGGTGGCAGAAATGCACTAGACTATTTTCAGGAAAGGAAACACATTTCTTTAGCATAAGCACAGGATCAGCTCACGTTATTTGACACATGCTGGTCTATGCCACTTGTAAATGATGACATTTTCTTCTTGAAACAAAATCCTAGATAAGCTCTGAATACCACAAAATTGTAAAGCCTAAAAGGAATACACATGATGCTTATGAACCATCCCATGGTTGAGCATGACTGTCTTATATGCACGTTTTAAATTGTGAAGACTTCAGTCTTACCCTTAAAAGTGATCAAGAGTTGTATAGAACATTGTGGAATTTATTAGAAATTAAAGCAAGTACCTATAGATTAAGAATATTTTGATGGTTCTTGAGCTATTTTATACCACTCAAGATACAGGGAGCTGTAACCTCAAGCAGAATTAGGTCACTTGTATTGGTGAAAAAGGAGAGCTTTAGTCTTGTATTTCATGAGAAAAAAAAATTCACCTCTGTGTGATAACCAGCCTCATGGGCAAATAAGCTGATTGACCCCAAGGCACTGCTGACTTCTGTGAGAGTTAAAGACAGTGATCCCTCTCTTGAACCCAACATTCAAAAATTTACTGCTTTAATGGGTTTTCCCCAGCAAAAATAGCTGTGAAATGAGTCTTGTGTATTGCAGATAAGCTGTAACACTGAATGCAAGCATGATGAAACAATACAGAAAAAATCTTGGCTATTTAAGATTTATCAAAACAGGGACTTAAAATTAAGCATGGGAAAAGCACCACTAATTTTCAGTATGAAAAGGAGAAATGTTAGAGGCACACTGATTAGGCTTTAAGTCTCATCATTTTACTCTTAAGAAAAACCCTGTGCAATAGACTGCTTGTTTCATCACCAGATATGCTGCTGATTAAAACCAGCAATAACCAAGGAAATACTGTGTAAAAGCCTCCATTTCTCTGTAGGTGAACATAAGTCTTTGGTCTGTCATAACTCAGAATAAACAAATGTGAGTACTTGCAGCAAAGAATCTATTAACTGGCTTGAATTTCACCACACAATTTACTAGGCATTTAGGGGAGACTCTGAGATTTGTTTATTTTTTTCCTTATCTACTCTCACTTCCCCAATTTTAAAGAGATTAGCCAAAGGATAATATTTTACAATGACAGTATTGACAAAGGCTGACTGTCTTGCTTTGGAACTCTTCAAATTTCTGTAAGCTGTTTTTAAACAGTGGTTAAATAAGCAAGAGTTTTAGTACAAATCTCTAGATATTTCATCATGCTTAAAGATAACTAAACTGCACACTCAAGATATAAACCAAAAGTAATATCATTAATGTGCAAAGGGGAAAAAGATCTGCTTTGGTCATCCCTGAATTGGTCAGACAGTTAGATTAAATGATCACTTTAGGTCTTGTCCAGCCAAATTATCCTATCCTACCCTATCCTATCCTATCCTATCCTATCCTATCCTATCCTATCCTATCCTATCCTATCCTATCCTATCTCACATAAAAGGTATTTTCATAAGTCTACATAAATTGATTATAAATCTTTCCTAAAAAAGAGTATTTCTTTGATTAGTAAATTGCTGTTAGAGTTTTCAATTACACTACTGGATCTTTAAATCATAAAATTAGGGCTGTTTTCTTCTCAAATGCATGAAGGTCAAGCAATATCTAAGAGTTTTAGAGAAGCTACTACTCCAGGAGAATAATGCATAAAGATATGCTGTAAGGTGTCAGATTACTTTTGTAAAGAAAACAATCATGGAACTTGTACTCTGTGAAAGGGCAGTATAATCAAACTTTCTGAAAGCATGTCATTAGGAGCTTTGGATAATCATTCAAAATTGACTTTGACAATCTAAATAAGGCAACTTCATCTTTTAAAAGATTTCTAAATCAAAACCTACTTTTTTCTGCCTACCTTTATTCATTAATTAAATGGTCTTGTATTTGATATCAGGCCAGCTTATCTTCTGTATCCACTTTCCACAAAATAATGCTGAAATTTTATTTGTTTAATAATTTTATTGCTTAATGTGAGAACTTGCAACATTAAAACTTCCCTGCCTGAGACCTCAAGCAGCCACATTGCTGCAGGGTGAGAAGTTACCATCTGCTGGCAAATCCACAATAAATATCTATTTGAATGCTCTTAGCCTGTGGCAAATACAGTGTAATTTAAGTTAGCATGAAAGAAGGCTAGGCAAACTCAATTTATTTTACATTTGCCATGGGCTAAAAATATTCACAGTGGACAGTTGCTGTAGATCAGCTGCTGTATTTATGAAAACAATTCTTTTGTCATCATGACTGGTGTGAAATCAGGGAACAATCAGGATAGAAATCTGTAATTCTGTATTGCAGAACACAAGTATCCAGGTTGCCTATGAAGTCAGCATTCTCTCAGTGTGAAATACTGGAAGAAATATATTTGATGGGAAGAAAAAGAGTTTTGGAGAAGAGTTGTTTGTGGTGGGGATTGTTAGGTTTTTAACTGGAGCCAGAATAGTTCTTATATTGCCAAGCAAACATAAGAAAAAACAAAGCCACAGACAGCACTTTTGACATTTCAAGTAAAATGACAGATTCATAAGTGTAATGAATGGAATTGTATAAAATACCAACTTTTCCTTCCTGGAAATCGATGGAAATGTACCAGTGATCTTACTGGGAGCAAAGGTGTGTTCTGTTCAGTGTCTGTTCCTTTGATCTCTTAACTTTGCCCAGCACTGCACAGCCTTTCATTTTAAACATGCTCATGAATTTGCAGCCTCCTGAAGTGTAAAAATAGGGCTGTTGTCACCTTTCTTGCTGTCATGTGAACACATTCTTAATGAACAGATCAGACAGACTATCCTATAGAAAAAATTCTACTATGTGAGGCAATGTAATTCTGTTTGTAGGAAGCCACAAAGATGGCTCAGAGGGCTGGAGCACCTCTCCTGTGAGGACAGGCTGAGAGAGTTGGGATTGTTCAGCCTGGAGAGAAGAAGGTTCTGAGAAGACCTTATGGCATTTTCCAGTACCTAAAGCAGGCCTCCAAGAGAGCTGGAGAGGGACTCACTCCAAGGGAAGGTAGTGATAGGAAAAGGGATAATGGCTTTAATCTGAAAGAATGGATTTAGTTTTTAGTTATGAGGAAGAAGTTCTTAGTCAGAGGGTGGTGAGGCACTGGCACAGGTTGTCCAGAGAATCTGTGGATGCCCCATCCCTGGAAATGTTCAAGGCCAGGCTGAATGGGGCCCTGAACAACCTGGGGTGGGGAAAGGTATCCTTGCCCACAGCAGAGGGGTTTGGAACTAGAGGATATTTAAAATCCCTTCCAACCCAAACCATTCTTTAGTTCTGTGATTCTATGGCAATGAAAGATTTCAGCAAAAACCCCTTTGGCTAAACAGTTTTTCTCCTCATGTTTTTCATCTCCTTTCTGTACTGTACTCGCAGTGAAACTTTCTCTAGAATGCTTAAATGTGGATCAGATTTTCCAATTAACAGATAATGTTCATCTGTCATAGTAGGCACATGAAACTGTTAGGTGTTGGTCTCTTCTATAAACATATTGTATACAGGAGATATTGTGTAAGTATATCAGAAATTAAAGGAGGTTTTAAATACTATGAACAAAAAGTTGATCTGGTTAGAGAGACAGAGAGGTTAAGAACATGAGAAATGGCCTCCACCTTCTGCAAAGCTGGTAGGCAAATTACTGTTAAGCACCACCACACACTGTTGTCTGTGAATTTTGCTTAGATCAAAGGTATTTCAACTTCAGTCAGCTCAGAGAGTGAACAAAACCAGTTCAACCATCTAGGACTTGTATCTATATCATACTTTTAATCTCTCTGCCTTTCAGTTTCCTAGTCTGTATAAAGACAACATTATTTCACTAAAAAGCCCTGAATATTTGCAATGAAAGAGCAAAATGTTTAATGAAAAAAAGATGATCCCATCCAAGAAAGAGAAGATAACTGCTAGGCTGTAGAGAAACAGTAATTTTTCCTGTCTTTTTCTGCAGCTATTTATCATTCAGTGTGTGACAGCTTCAGCAGGACGTAGACAGTCCCCTCAAACTGCAACATCCATAAATGAATGTTTGTGGCACTTTCCTGGATACAAAGATTATCCTCGAGCAAGGAGAAATGATGACTGAGATACCTCACCTCCTGATGTGAGTAAATAAGCTATTTGTCACTTAAAGTGAGAGCTGGTTGGGAACATAATGCAACAGCAGGGCTGGGGGTTGGGAATGGAGGGAAACGTCTTGCCACAATTTAATTACAAGTGCACAGAGCAGGGGAAAATGAAGTAATCCTGCCCATTTCAAATTTTCTGGTGGAAAGCAGGAGGCCGTTTTCACCTGCTGCAGGTTGTATTTTGCAAATTCTTTCTTATATGCCTAAATCTTTTAAAATAGTCTTTGCAGGATTCATGCAAGTTTAGTCGTATGATTTGAAGTTAAGTTTGAGGACAGTCTTAACTACTCATTAATCATGATGACGTGGTGACTGGAAAGTAGAAGACCTGAGGGTTTTATGTGTTTCACATATATTTCTTCTGGTACAGTTTCATATAAGGCACTGGCAAAACCAGGATACTGAAAAGGATGATATCCAAGCTTGATTTTGTCTGTTTTTTCCCCCCTGAACTTCTCCAATGAGTCCTTTCCACAGGTACAGTTCTTCACAAACTGCTCTGGTATAGATCCTTCTCCTTGGGCCCCAGTCCTTCAGGAACACATGGCTCCAGCACGGGTCTCTCATTTTTCCTGCCAGAAAATTTGCTCTTGGTGTGGGCTCCTCTCTGTGAGGTCCCCCTCAGGCTGCAGCCTCCTTCACTGCACCTGCACCTCCTTCAGATCCACCTGCTCTGGTGTGGGATCCTCCAAGGGCTGCTGGATGGACATCTGCTCCACTGTGGTCCTCCATGGGCTGCAGGGAAATTCCAACTCCATCATGGTCTTCTCCAGGAATTGCAAGGGAGTCCTTGCTCTGGCACCTGGACTGTGGGTTTCTTATCTTCTTTTCTTCTGTTACAGCTCAGGAGATGCAGTTTTCCTGTTCGGACTCAGATATTTATTAATTCTCATCTATGGCACAGTCTCATGAGTTGAGAGCTCTAGCCAACAAGGTAGAAAACAGCTCTGTCTCTAACTCTTTCCAAGATCCTTTAAGCATAAATTATCCAATAAGGAGATGACACCTATATTATTTTTACTTTTAACTCAATTTTTACTTTTAACCCAATAACCAGACACCCGTGGTCTGCAATGCAGACCTTTTCACCCAATTATGAGACACCACCCAAACCCATGAAGAAGAAGGTGAAAGAAGAACTTAGCCTACGTCCTAAATCCTTCTTCTTGCTTTATATATATTACTATATACTGAAACCTTAAAATCTAAGTTTTGCACCCTGTGATATCACACCCTTCTATTCAAGCTACACACCCACAATCAATTTTGGAAGCCTTTACCACAGCCTCAGGTCAAATGCAGTGCTTGCTTGAGGTTTGGTGCCTTTTAGAACAGAAAACCTAAGATTCTCAGCTTCCAACACTGGACCACCTCCTCCTCTATGTCTGGCATGGTTCACCTCCCGCCACTTCTCAGACACTGCCCAGCAGCCCCAAGCAAACCCTGGGCACCTTCACCTGTGCACTCTGCAGTCCAGTGATGCCCTGCCTTAACAGCTCATCTGACTGAAAACCATGGGAATACTCGTGAAATATGTTTGGGTCTGTATTTCCAAATATATTTATGCTGGAGACAATATAAAGATGAATTCCTTCCTTTAGAGTAACAGAGAAGAGTACTTTGCTGCAAGATAAATACAGATTAAGCCAATGTGATTATATCCTAAGATGAACAAAAGCAATGGAATGTGGCTCTTTATTAAATGAAAAATTCTCTTGGAAAAAATTTTAACAATATTCTAGGGACAAATCTAGAAAACTCTTCACATTTTTCATCCTTCCTCACCTCAATGAACAAACCTTCTGTCTACGTTCAGTAATCCTCAAATATTTATTGCATCTGATAGTTGTTCTCTAAAAAGCAGATGATCATCTCTTTGGGACATGTGCCAGACTAGCAATATCCCAAAAACTTTAGTGCATAAGCCTTATGAAGTGTTGCTGGCACTGGTGGCTGAGGCACTTAATTTAATGAGATGGGCTTGCTGTTGCTGCAACTGCTAAATGCGTTTTCAGCAGAGCCAAGGCAAAATCTAATTCATTAGACCTCTGACTGTGTTCAACTATTGTTATTGTGCTGCAACATTTTGAATATAAATACAAAAGGCCCACAGAAAGCAGTATTTCACTATTTGAATTTGCACATATTGCTGAAGGCCATTTCACTTGTCTTGCTGATGTGTTGCATTTCCTTCCTGGCTGCCACAACCTAGTATATGATTATATACCTGACGCCTATAAAACTATGACAAAACACACAGTTGTTACAGTGTGTGTAACTATTGTCCTCTGTAATGACAAATGACAGCAGACTTTTGTATTATGGTGGCTTGTCTCTGCTAATACAGAAAGTAACACAGTTATAAGAAGAAGAAAAGCAGAAATAATACTGCCATCACTAACAAATGAGCCTGAAATAGGCAGAAAATTAGATTAGGCCCTTCACAAAAAATCACCAATCCCCAGTACATGTTTTGCCTTTATTTCTTCCATAAGAAAAAACAGATATGAAGGAAATTAGGACTAAGACAATGAGGAATTAAAATCTGAGCTTTTTTGCTATTGAATGTATTTTGCTATTGATTTTTTGCTATTTGCCTGTAACACTTCTGGTTTAAGATATGGCATGTCTTCATACAGCAGTAGAGTATGTGAAATAATGTGAAGTGAAAATATATCAATTCTATATTGAATTTTGGTAAAAAAATAACATTTCTTACAGAGTTCCATACCATCCCAGTCATAACTGCTCACACCACCAGAAACTTTAGAGTAGTGAACTCTACCAGAATAGAGGGTGAATTATGTGAACTGTACCTGCAGCTTTCTCAGTTTATGTGACTTTCCAGCTGGGTAGTGCTTCATTTGCATTTTATCTTTAGAAAACCAAAGGCCAGAAGCTCAGCATCTTGTGTGAGGGGATGCAAGAAGTGTGCAGTGAGATTTTAGTAAAATCCAACCCCAGGCCTCCTCCTTCTTCCATGCTGGCAAAACTCCCATTCCTGCCCCTGTAATCTCTCTGATCTTGGTTCTTTTCCTTGCTTGCTCAAATGGTCTTTATCATACCAGACACTTGACAGCTCTCTGAAAAGAGGTATCTGAGCTGAGGGATGACCTCCAGAAATCACCACAAAACTCCAGATTACTGTGCAGAACCATAATGTTGCAATTATTAAAGCTCATTTCGTTACTAACCATGGGGAAGAATTGGTTGTTCCTTCTTTAAAATCTTCACAAATGACTCATTTTCAAAATTTCATCTCTGCAAACATTATAAATTTGTATCTTTAGGCTAAATTCTCACTTCTGTCTCAGATTATGTGCAGTCTATGGCATATGTATATTGTATAAAACATAATGTACTCTTTATTTCCTGTCCAGCTAAACTATTTAGAATAAAAATACAGAAAAATATCAAAACATATAATTAACTTCCATGTTTCTGAGATCTGGTTCATGTCACCCAACTTCATTCCTCTAGGCTTGAAGATCTCTTTATTTATTTTAACAGAGTAAAATCTAACAGAGGAGATCTCCTTTTTTATTTTAACATGGCACTGACTATGAATGCCAGAAGTGGAATTGTATAACGTGTTTTTTTTCCAGTGTGAATGGCCTTGTTAAAGAGTCCTATCAGCAGCAGCCTCATGATTTTTCCAGTGCATTGTTTGCACAAGGTCCTCAAACCAATCCCCCAAAGGAGGTGCACTGTTCTCAAAGAGTTCCTGCCTTGTGTCTTCACTTACTCATGAGCTGCTTAAAGCAAGTTCCTGCCTGGAAAGAACATCCTTTTGTCATTGTCACTGGTATCAGAGACCTCCTGCAAATGCCACAAAGCTCTGAGAATTCTCTTATGACATGACTAGTGAATAACTTTACAGAAACCATTTTGTGGCAACTCCTATGCTTTCTCTTCCATTTTTAACATTGGCATTGCATCTTCTGTGATGTTGCCTTGAAAACTTAAAAACTTCCTGATAATTTTACTATTCAAGTCTCTCAGTCCAAATAGATGTACATGAAAATCCACAAATTTAAAGAACACTGCACAGAAAGACCTTCAGATCTTGTTCAATGGTGAAGCTCTTGACACTCCTACAATATTGAAATGATAACTTTCTCAGTATTATACCACAGTGGTTTGTAGCTATTAAATATCTTCCTTGGAATTAACCTTTGAGATTCATACTCCCTCTCAACCCCTGATTTAAAGTATCATTGAGTTTCACAGTCATTTTTGAGACACACTAAAACATTCTGCAGCAATTATGAGGGGCCAGAGTTGAACAAACCTGCGGAATGTTAATGAGTTTGCAGTGGTAATTATTTTTAATTGCCTTCCATCTCATTAGAGTACCAGGTGGCAGCTATGTAACCTCACTGTGGATGCTGATTGTCTACATGGCCACGCAATTCTCTGCAGACACTAATGAACAGACATGTCCACAGCCTTGGTAATGGTCTACTTATAGAAATTTGCCTGTTCCTTTGAACAAGAGGAGTCTGGCTCTGACCTCGCTCACACCAAAATTAACTGCAAGGATATCACAGCTTCATACAGCTTCCAGTGCACCTTTTTAAAAAAACAACCAAAAATAATGTGCAAATATATTAAGTTCAGTTTCTACTGTGAACTGTATAAAGGCTTTTACTTTTACTTACCATTTTAGAAACAAAGAGAATCGTCCCCATTCCCTGTTCACACAGCAATACAGCAAAAAAAAGGGAAAGTTCCTCTACACATCCCTGCCTTCTATAAGAAGTTTTTTATTAAAGTTATTAATTATTAATGATCATTTTTAAAAAGAGTCAATTTCTCATATGATGAAAAGAGAGAATTTCAAATGTCAGAAAAACGCAATAACAACAGAGGTTTGTCCTATGTGTCTGTTGACTGCTAGAGAAATTCATATGTTGTTATTTACTGAGGAAAAAACCCAATCCCAAAAGAAACCAAACCCAAGCAACCTAGCTTCGTTTTAAGAAAGAAACATAACATTGCAAATTTAATTCCCTAGCTATAAAAAAAAAGGTTCATCTCTGTAGGATTAGTATTTTTTAATACTAAAATGTCCTGGGGTGACATGTTTGTATCCCAATCGTCTCTTGGTTCTGGGAGCTGGGGCAGGGGAGAGGTGTGCAGTTTGTTTTTAGAAACTGTTCTCCGCCAGCTGGCCTTGAGAGTTGAATTCAACACACACGGAGAGCTTTTTTTTTCAGTAGTTAGTGTGTAGCTAGCAGGGGGGAGACACTTTGCTTTCTTTTTTTCCTTCTCCTCCTGTTTTTTTTCCCTTCTTTTTCTTTTTTTCTCTCCTGTTTTTTTTTTCCCTTTTTTCACCTTTCCATGGAACTGTTAAAAATCTCTCTGGGCTGAGGACCCGGGGGAGCGCCGTGGGGGCGGCACCTGGAGCCCACCAAGATCCGCACAGCAACGCTCCCCAGCACCAGAGGAACTGAGACAGAGCAACCACCTACAGGAGGGACTTCTTTCCTAAATCTGTCATCTCTCCAGAGCGGCACAAAGTTCTTATCATCGGGTATTGTTCAATTTATGGTGCCAGGGAGTGCTTTGCCTGTTTGATAAACAGGGCTTTATCCACTTCTCTCTGAGCAGGTTTCTTTTTCCGAACCGGTTGGGGGGAGGGGAAGGAGTGCCCCTTAGGAGGTTTCCTCCCAGATTTGCCCTAAATCACTACATAAGTGCAGATTAGAATCTTCCTTATAAAAGCATAAGGAATAAAAGATCTTATTTATAAAGAAACCTTTTCTTTTTACTTCTGTAATAAAATGATTGTTCCACCTCGTTGTTAAGGCTGTTTAAGGGTTCTGGCTTTCAGATGCCTGAAATCAAAAAGATTCTTCTTAAATTATACATCATCAATGACAAAGTTCTAGATGCTATCTAACAGCTCTGAGATACCTAACAACCTGTGATGAAATAACTCTGAAGTTTAGAAATTTCCTCTGCTGTGTTTTAATAGAAAGAAACTCTATAAGATAAAACGGCAATGAAGTATCATTAGGTTTCTTTTTGTCCAGACAGATGTTGACTTCTTTATACTTGCTTGTTTTTAAGAAATAAATTCTGCAGAATAATTGATCAATTTATTTCATGTGGGTTTTTTTTCTTACCCGCATGCTTTACCCTCTTCCCACGTATTTATTTCAGATGTTTCAACTACAGACTTAGAAAACATATGCATTTTACCTGTTTCATATTATTAATATACATCTCTCTGGTGCTGGTTTTCTTCTCATAATTGAACCTTAAAGCCCCTGTTTCTTTTAAGTAAAATACTTTCTTCCCTTGGCACGAGGCACTGAATAGCCAAAGGTATTGTCATCTCAGAAAATATCTCTCGCCCTAGATATCATCTAGAAAATATGGATTTTATCATGACCTGAAGCATTTTGTCAGGCTCTAAACTGGTTATCTTAAGCTATATTCTTCAGCCAAAACTTCCTTCTGCCTTGATGTTCCTGCTTTATGACATGGCAGAATAACCAACGTTCTTAATAAACCTACAAACTGTGCTTCTGAAAATCAAGATGTTGGAGGCTGGGTCTGTTGTTACTACTTGAAAATCTTGGCTTGGAATTATTTTTTCATTTTTTATATTGAAATTGCACAATTTTTACTCAAAAACCCTTTTAATTTCTATACATGTTGGAGTTTTTTTCACAACAAGTCCTGTTAGAAATTAACCATAATAAAGTTTCTTGCTACTTGACAATGGTATGTGTGAGAGAACAATTATGTTCCTTTTTATCCAAAAGGCTAAATTAAGTACTGCAGATTGGATTAGTGTCCTCAGCAACAATTTTTCCATTCATTTCTGTGCAGCTGGTGTAATTAAGAAGAAAGAAGAGCAATAGGTGTCTGAACTGTTGAAGTCAAAGACAGATGATGCAAGAAAGATTCAGAAGAAGATTCAGATGCAAGAAAGATTCATAGTACCTTAAAAATGCAAATGAATTCAACATCATGTTCTCTATTCCTCATATAACATGAGTGAATGACGTTTGGTTGATGTCCTCATGCCTTAGGAGGACTGCCTGGTCTATGTTTATGACCTATATGATCATATAATTTATCAAAATCATTCATTTGCAAATACAGGTCACAAATAACTCCAAACTCAAAGAAATGTTGCACCGCTCTTCAAGCCAAACAAAACAAAAAGAGAGTAAATTAAGAAATAATTTCACTTTAAGTAATACCAATTTTTATATGCATAAAGAGACTTAAAGCTTGCCCTGGAACAGTCTATGAAAGAAGTCTGCAAAATGCAGTGAAGCCTCTATGTGAGAGTTTGCATTAAGGATGGAAGATTTTGCAGTTCAAGCAGCACTCTCTCCTTTGCAAATGTGTATTTCTTCTGTTATTACCTTACAATCGTGTCAGGACTTTGTGTATCAGCACAGCTTGAACTCATCAGCAGCTAAGCTTGTTATGGATAATCTTATTTATTCTACCACCTCTCTGCAAGATAATCACATTATGGTTCTCTCAAGGGCTTATCACCTTGAATCCTCCCAGGACCTGCAACATGCACGCAGAGGCAGAAAGAGATGTACAGATGAAAAACCCAGCTAAATTGTATTTTTTCACTTTGATTAGAATTATTACATCCAGACTGAAAATTATAACTGCTACTATTAAATCTTTCTGAAGAACAGAATTAATTGGCCTAGAAATTAAATATAAATATTATGAATGACACTTTGATAAGGAATGAACATTTACATTTTCTATTAAAAGCATAGAGAGCCTAGTATATTAAAAAATACTCTTATCTGCAATGAGTTAACAATAATCCCAAAGTCTACAGATATGATTTCTGTAAGAAGACCAAGATAATATTTGCCCTTCAGTAAGGCACAGTGTAAAAGGGATATTTTCTGCCAACCTTTTACTAAGTGCATGAAAAAATGCAATTCATTTTTTGAGTAACTGAAAACTGGACATTGAAAGGAACTTAATGAAGTCCTGTTAGACATTTTGCTCAATGCCCAGATATTTGAAGAGACAGAATTATCTACTATTTCATCACTTGGAGTTCTAATCTAGATTGGATTAAATGTTCTTTAGTATTGGGCTTAAATCGATCCTCCACTAACAAAGAGATGTATTAATGTGTACCTTTATATGAAATCCAACATTATGCACAAGAAAATAAGGATAATTATTTTGAATGTAACAGCTTTTCTTTTCAAAAGTGTGCCAAATAAAGGTGTCAGAGCCTGTCCTTTTATATACTTGGAAAACACTTCACAGACCAAGTCCAATTTAATTTTCATCCAGGGAATTCATATTATCCATTAGGACTTCCCTTTGAAGGTGGACTTTGACCCTTTGAGTTGTTTGATCCTATTTGATCCAATACGATGACCAAGTCAGTAAAATTAAGCAACAACTCTATGTCTTCATTGTGTTCTCAGACTAATTTTCCTCTCCCTTGTGTCTATTAAGAATGTCTTAAATACATCAGTCTTGCTGCACACAGCTCAATATTTTCATATGTTGCCAGCCAGCAGAAGTTCTGTGAAATATTGAACCAAGTTCTGTCTTCAGAAGAGCTCAGGCATTAGTAGATATTTGGTGTCCCTGTGGGCAGAACATAACCTTAAATGCCAGAAGCTTTTTTATTTGGCTGTATTCTTGTGTGACTCACGTGGGTATTGGTTTGTATTAATAAACGTCAGATACTTCATTCCCATCTATATAACTGTTCCTTACATAAGCACAAATGTTAGCACACCCTGTGCACTGTGGAAGGTGATTAAGTGTGAAATGCTATTTTGAATTTCAAGTGGATCCTTCTGAATGAAGTACAACACGCTGTGCAAAGTGAAAACATTCAAGTGTTTGATTTGGTCCTCCCTCCTTTTCTCCACAGAGAAGAATTTTCAAGGTTGGAAGAGGAAGACAATGACATGTCTTAAACCAGAAACAAAATCAAGCTGCAGAATTTTTTAAAAGATATTTTGTGATTTAGATGTAATTCTTTTAATGTTTGTTTACACGATATTAATTTGTGACATAGCTCTGCTGTGATACATGGCAGAAAAAATGTACAGTAAGGAAATGAGATTGTTATGATTTACTTTTTTCCTAAGCACTTTCCAGATATAGAAAAATATATGTAAAAATTCACTAAAAAATATATTTATTAAGGAAGATAAAGACAGTGAGTCACTTATGCTAAAATGAATAGTACCAGAAAAAAAAACACTTTACATTTGAGTCAAAATGAGTCAGAGTAATGAGATACCAGTATAGTTTTATTTCACCCTCCTCATGCTCAAACATTATTAGACTTTCTTTTCTTATTTATGGTTCCTTATTGTATTTGCCACATAACTCACCCTTCATTTACAGTTTCATTTACTTTTTTTTCTTACCTGCATGTTCTACCCTCTTCCCACATATTTATCTCAGATGCTTCAACTACAGACTTAGAAAAAGTATGCATTTTACCTGTTTCATATTATTAATACACATCTATCTGGTGCTGGTTTTCTGCTCATAATTGAGCCTTAAAGCCCCTGTTTCTTTTCATTAAAATACTTTCTTCCCTTGGCACAAGGCACTGAATAGCCAAAGGTATTGTCATCTCAGAAAATATCTCTTGCCCTAGATATCATCTAGAAAATATGGATTTATCATGACCTGAAGCATTTTGTCAGGCTCTAAACTGGTTATCTTAAGCTATATTCTTCAGCCAAAACTTCCTCCTGCCTTTGTAACCACTGGCAAAGGAGATGGTCTAGCGACTATCATGAGGCAAGATAATATGGCTCTGCTGAAATTCCTAGAACAGAATTATACAACATTTAGTTCTCTAAATAACCTTCCTGGATCAGAAAGGAAAATAGGACAGATGATGGCTTATTGGACAGCCAAGGTGTTTGCTTGGTGTAACCTCATTTTAAATACCTGGGGTGGTGGTGAATGATGATAAAAGGAAAAATGCTAGAGATTTTAGCAGAATCATTTAGGTTGTAATCATTTAGTTGAATCATTTAGGTTTTGTAATTTAGGGAAGTAGAATCATTTAGGTTGGAAAAGGCCTCTGAGATCCTCAAGCTCAACAATTAACTGAGCACCACAATCTTCACCATGAGAGCTAGAGGTTCTGAGGAAATCAATAAAGTGTGTTTTGAGCTTTGTTTCATATTTTGCCTAGAACTCAGTCATTCATAGGTGCCTTAGCTGGTCATTCACTGACTGTGCCATGGGCTCAGAGGTAACTGCTCAGTGTGGTCCTGCTCTGCATGCTCAGTTCCACAGGACCTGCAACAGACCTGAGCTGGCTGCCTCAAGCTTCCTAAACAGAAGCTAATTAATGTTTAATGGTCCCTGTGCATCCCACCTTACCTAAATTATCAAGGTTTGTTTTTTTTTTTAAATTTGGTGTACCCCTGCGCCTTGTTAGTCCAAGGAGAGGAGGGCTGACCCATCATCAAACATTTATGTTTAGTATCAGATGCTCAACAGCTTATTCAAGAAAAATGTCAGTGACCCCTCTGCCCCTCCTGTGTGTACAGAAATCAGTGATCCCACAAGCAGGTTACTGAGATTTTAAAATGGGGCTGGCGACTTTCACATGTTACATCCTGTGAGAAGGGAAAAACCTAGCATCTTGGAGAACACAGATCTTGACTTTTCATCACAGAAGAGAGATTTCCTTTCTAGACTTCACTACTGAGAAATGAAATTGATGATAAAAAGAGCTAATCTTCTCCAACTTCTCTCCCTGTGGCAGTATCTCACCAGTTTTTCTTGATGAACTAGAAAGTCTCAGATGACTTTTAGGATTTTTAAGGAACTTTCCATTTTCACTGCAGTCTAGTCATCTTTTTTAATCTTTTGAGAGCTGTTTTTTCCAGATTTCAACTTTTTGCTTAGAAATAAGAA
Source organism: Trochalopteron elliotii (assembly GCA_024734555.1). Lineage (NCBI taxonomy): Eukaryota > Metazoa > Chordata > Aves > Passeriformes > Leiothrichidae > Trochalopteron > Trochalopteron elliotii. Next base: position 660,338 of record JANPWX010000020.1, read on the forward strand.
TCCCACATGCAATCATGGTAAAAATAGTTATGTTATTCACCTATGTTGTTCACAGTTGTTCACCTGGTAACAGTCATAAATCCCATGGTACTCTCCACCATGCATTAAACCTCACTCTGACCTCTCTGCTGATACCCCTTGGTGCTGTAAAGGTAAACCATCAATACAGCTCAGAACTAAATTAACATAAATGATTTTCTTTGCTTGGATCTATCTGCTCACTGATTTAAACAGACCACTTAGAACCAAGAAATGCTTCAGGCCCTTGGTTCTTCATCAGCATTTAAGAATGTTGCTTCCTGTTGCTAATCTCTATGTCCTGTAGCTTCTTTTAATTACTGATCTGCTGTCTCTGCAGCAAATGCAAAAGTTAATAAAATATTGCAGACAGATTTGCATTATAGCAAAGTCTGGACTGCTTATTTTGAGTCCAACGTTCTCACAAACTCAAACCTTTTATTTCTTGGAGACTTTCTTTTTTTTCTTTTTTTTTTCTTTTTTTTTTTTTTTAATACTGCTGTCTTTATTAACACAAATCTCAAATACTGCCATTAAGTATACTTTCCTTACATGCTGATACATATTTCTGAAGAGAACACAGAAAGTTCAATAATTAAAAATGAACTGGTCTACTGTAACTTACAATACTTGAGCTAAAAAGAAATTTATAAAGTAAAAAGGATGACTTTTACATAGATTTTAATGTATGGCATTCTATTATTTCAGACCTTTTATTTGAAAATACACTTTTGTATTACAAAGGCCAGAACTTCTGCCAGTGGGAATAATAATAGTTCCCGTACTTTGGGCATATGGTTTATTGGAACCAAGAGTCTCTGCTTATAAATTAAAAATATGCCTTAATTAAATTCAAAAAATTCTTTCTTCGTTTTTTCTTTGTTTGTTTGTTTCTTTTTGTTTCTTTTTGCTTTTTTTCTTTTTTCCAGTTTGGGTACACATGTGGCTGAAACATCTCTACAAATATACACACACGTCAGTGTTTACAGGAAATCTCAGGGAAGACCAGTTAAAGAAATATCACTATGCTAAGCTCTAATTTCTGACACCCACAACTGAAAGTATCCATGAAGTGGCTCTCTGACTATCCGAGGAAACAATAGCAATGGTACTGTACTAGACTCATGCAAAATCAGTTAGAAGCTTCAAATATTTCTGTTCTCTCCTACAGAAAGGAGACCCTCCTGGCCCCTTCACACAAATATTGTCACATAAAAACAAGCAACAGGGGTCACAGTTTAGTCTAGAAGCCATGACTTTCTGATAGATTCTGTCTAATAGAGACAAAATTCTCCTCTCCTTACCTCTTCCCTTCAGACACCTTTGCATATCAGCTCTAACCCTTGTCTCATCCAGCCCTGTAAGGTTACATATCTGGGTTCCAGCATGATCAATCATCAATTCTGTGTCACCACAATGTCCATAATACCCATACTACATAAATAAAACAAATTAAATTCTCAGGCTGCTGTTAAGGTGAACCTTCCTCTGGAGCTGCCTGTATGTACTAGGGAAGTCTCTGTGAAGTTTCTGTGACTCTTTCAGACTCTCTCAAGGAAGAAATCCTGCCTTTTCTTTGCATCTTTATCCAGCATTTAATAATATCCTATCAATGACTGCTATGTAATTAATAGCAACACCAACTAATTAAATAGTTTGATTGAATTTGGTATGTTAAATAGATGGATAGACTGCTTTAATTGGTCACGCTGGACAGACGATGGATGAGCACTGTTTCTACTTCACATTTTTCCACTTTGTCAAAACTGGCAACACTTTTTCTTGTCTTCAGAGCTGAAAGTACTTGAGGAAGAAATGCATTTAAGACTGATATGGTAAATTCATTGTTAAATAAAAAATTAGAAAATATTCCTGTACTGGCATACAGATTAAAAATATATCTTTTTCATATATTTAGTCTTCACTGCACACTCTTTCTCACCAATGAAAACTTTGCTGCATAAACAATCATATTGTTTCTATGTGCCTGTATGCAAGTTACTCAGAGCATTATTTACAAATACAGAAAGGTTTGAATAAAAGAGGCAAATCAAATCCTACCCAAGAAGTTCCAAGACAAGAGACCAAGCTTTAAAATATTCCTTGAAATTCTGTAGAAGGCAGACATTTTCACCTAGTGTCAAGGTTTCCATGCACATGCCTACATGTGTCAAACTATACCAGAATGAAATATAAGAATGAAACATCCCTGAAGAGAAGTGGGGCCTTGAAATCCAGGGACAGATGCAGAAGAAAGCAGAGTCATTCTGGCTGTGATCCTTGCTACTCTGGGAAAACATTCCAGAGTCTCCTCTCTTCTTCCACTGCTCACTGCCATCACAGAGATAAACAAGAACAACTTCATGCAGATAACAAACTCAGACAAACTGGAATTCACATGCAAAACGAACGGCCAAAACCAACAAACAATGAGTTAACCACGACAATGTTCCAGTGACATTTTATAGGCTATAGGGTCAGTGTTGCCAGTCAGGGACATTATTCAGTTTGTTTCACTCAAAAGATGGAAGGATCACCCCAAGCAGCAGAAAAATGGTCACTCACCAGAGCATAGGGGAGTGGGAGGATGGGAGGTACTTCATGGGAAGTGTCCTTGGGGAGAATCCCCAATCCCAAGGGAGGGCTTCCAGTCACAGAGCCACTGCTTCCAGGGCAACCACTTCAGGGGATTTCTATCAGGGATATTGTGATGCACATGCCACAGCCAAGGTGAGACAATAAGGATGTGAAAGGCTGGGGGACACCAGGATTCTACAAGCTCCACAGGTACCTGAAGGAAATAGTGCATAAATAAAATATTTAAAACTAATAATAAAATACTATTTATATTGCTTTACAAATATTGCTCTAAATGAAATGTCAAAATCCATCAGAATTTGACAATAGTTTCAAAATTAGATTCCTTGCAGTCAAAAATTATAAAAGCCTTTAGTATGCACTAAAGTGTTTACCATCACAGATTATATCTTTTTTTTCTATTTGATCAACTAATAGTTTATTGTATCTGAGTTTTTAATTCTCTGTGTTTTAGCCCTCCATGAATTTGCTGCTCAGGTCCACTGGATGACTGGGCTAACAAAGATCACAGGCATCAGTGTGTGAATTCCTAGCCTAGTTTTTAAAGGCACATTACAAGACAAAATTTTAATTTTTTTTTTCTGCAGTTTCTCTGTTAGATACTTTTTTATACTATAGACACCCAGATAAAAATCCATTAAAAATTAATCTTTCATGAAGCTTTTTTTTTAATATAACTTCATGTTACAATATAATAAAGTTCTGTAGTAATTCAGTTTTACAGAAGATAAACTGTATATAAACTGCTACTTCTATGATTCTTTAAACTAGGATGTAATCCATGTTCCTTATTAAAGGCTGTTTATTGAAGGCTGAGCTTTTATTTTGCCAATCTGCAGTTATTCCTTTAAATTGTTAGAGAGAGAAAACTTGAAGATTGGAGAGGATCTGCAAACAAACAAACCAATAACAAATTGCAACCTATGCTAAGCCTAAATGGATTTCCAGCTCTCACCAACATTTTTCAACAAACCCCACTGAGTCACAACCACCTACCCAAATAATTCAAAATCCATTACTAGAATATAAAAAAATATATAAACCAAAATTTTCTTGCTGTTTGTGACTGTGGTTCACAGATTGAAGTAGCAGCAATGAAAACTAAACCTGAAGTGGTTATTTGCACAGCCTCCTAGGATGGATCCTTAACTAATATAAGCCAACTCCTCACCAAAACAGGAACAAGGCTGCTAGACATCAGCCTCTGAGCTCAAAAGATTAGGGATTTTCATTCTAAATCTGTGATTTTTTTGGTACTGCTTACAAGCAAGCTTAGCATTTGTTGAGAAAAAGCCTGCAACTTGCAGTTTATTGTTATTTCTGCCAGGATGGGAATTCTCTAAAAGTCTTTTGTACAAAGCCCTAACAGCAAAAAACCATGCATCATTCAACTTGCCTCATTCATAGAGGTAGTGCATTTACTATATTAAGATAACCTTTTAAGGAATGACCTAATTAAAAAAATTGAATGAAGGAAAAAACAAATCACTGGCACTTTAATCTAATTGTAAAAGAAAATGCTGTGTTAACTGCTGATCCTCAGAGAAATCCAAAACCAGCAAGAGGAAAATATTACCACTCAATAAAAGTCTTGGCAACTTCCCACTGAGACCTGAAACACAATATGTACCCATCAAACACTCACCAACTTATTGGATCATTAGGTAAAAGCCAGAGTCAGCTGAATAGAGTGCTGGTCTCTTTAAAGCTGAAATATTTCCTAGTAGGATAAATAAAGCAGGCATATATAGCCCCACATAATAGGAATCATTAGGAATAACAAATATTAGAAAGGAATGTGCTAAACTGTGTCACTTTGAGAAGTTTCACAGTGAAATTAACTTTTCTTTGTTGCAATGTTTAAGAAATAATGTTACTTTGCTCCTCCTGTAAGCACAGAAACCAGAATGTCAAGGACATGAAATTCAAATGTTTCTCAGTGGAACTGGAAGAATGCAGATGGAAAGGAAAACGGCATCTGAAAATGTCATTGCAAATAACTCCCATTGCATAAATGTACAAACAAAGGCAGTATATTTTTTTAACCTTCTGTTCTTTGAAAAATATTTTTTGATCCTTCCCCTTAAGCTACTACCATCTATCTATCTTCCAGAAATCCTTCTGATTTTGCTCCATTCATATATTCTAGAGCCCCTTCTTCTTACTTCCATTCCCCTTTATAAGCCTTTATTACATCCCTGTATCTGCCTTCTTTAGTGACTCCTCCCTTCCCACTTCCCCATTAAATTTCTTTCCCTGACTAATCCCTCAGATCTGTTTCATGACCCTCCTCTCATGCCTTGTCTCTCAAGTCTCCTTTCCCCTCCCTTGTACCTCCACCCTTCCTTTTCTCCTGCTGTTTATGACTGGAAGGTGAAGATAACCTCTGCACTGACCTAATGAAAATAATCCCTGAGGGTCCTCTCCAAGAAGACAGGCTTATTCCAACAAACCAAATACTATCTCAATGGAGAGAAAAGTTCCCTTTTCCCTTAGATTCCATTATATTTCCATTACACATATTTTTTTTTTCTTTAAACTCTTTTAATGTACCTGCTGGATATTTAAAAAAAATAAGTCATCTGGGAAAATTATAACTAAATTAATCAGCTATTAGAGAATGAGAGTGAGTGAGGAGGTGTGAATTGCCCTGATATCTACAATGCACTGTCTAGGTCAGCTGCTGTCAACAGCTGTAGATCTGTTGACAGCCAGGGACCTGGGACGACTTATGCCATTCAGAGAACCACTCCAGTATTTGGAGGGCAAGAAAAATTGTCAGCCCACCTGAGTCCTGTGTGGGGAAAAAAGTCAAATAACTTATTTTCAAGCATTTGTTCATAGGAAAACAGATTTTTTAGCAGCAATCAATTGTGGTTTATGTATTATTTTCTTCTTAGACAACAACAGAATGGGATAACATTCCATAGCTCTCATTTAACTGTTGTTTTTAATATGTACTTGAGTAGTTTCTTTCAGAAAAAAAGACACAATGAAAATACTGTCTTGCATATATTTACTTTCTTTTGATAAGAAAACCTATTTGCTGTTCAACGCTCGCACTGTTAAACTCCTTGAAAGCCATAAGGCACAAGTGGCACATAAGATATAACATTAGAGCATTTGTAATTAATTAGATTTGCAGGACTTGACACAAAAAAGGAACAAAGAAATGTGCAATATTCTCATTAACTATTGACTGGACTCTCTTTATGTGCAACTGTGAGTATAGTCCTTTTCTGCTTTATGCTTTGTCTTTTGCTTGAAACCCTATTCAACAAAACCTCTGTCACATTCAAACGATGACAAACAGTTTTGTTGCACTCAGTATTGAAGAAAATATGTTCATCTTCTCATCCAGAATGAAATTGTTGCTGGGACATGAGGGAAAATAATAGATGACTTGGATAAAAATCTTTTTTGTCCAATTTTCTTGGACAAAATTTTCTTGATCTAAGTTACAGCTGTTGTGTTTGTGTGCTCTAGAGGAAGAGGGTTTCAGAGATGGGGAAAAGAGATTTGAGCAAGGTTTCTTCTTTGTGTCCTTGAAACCTGTGATATGCACAACTCAAACTCAGAGACAGAAGTGAAATTTGGAATGAAAAATATATTTTTTTTTCACTTATTTGCTATTTATTTCCAGAAATTAGAGAGTAGCCTCTTGAAATAACTTAGGCAATGCTGGCTTCATGTCTTTACCCAGAATATATGACAAAAAAAAAAAGATTTTAAAAAGTTAAGTACACTTGGAGACAAGTGTTTAAGACAACACATTATTTTGCAAAAATCATCTTTCCCTCAAAACAAACAAACAAACAAAACCCCAAACAATAACACCAAAAACTCCAACAACCACTCAAAATCAACAGTCTCCTACATTTCAAAGGCTAAGCAGGGTAGGAAACATCCAAGCTTTAAGGTACCTTTTCTTATAAGGCAAAATGTAGTTTTCTGTTCCATTTCTGCCTGTTTTCACCTGCTTGTAGGGCAGTACTGCTTTTGTAGCACACTCAGTTACACTCTGTAGGCATTCGCAGGCTGTTTTAGCCCAAACTCTAGTGGCTTTTGTTTAATTTGGTTTAATGTGTTGTAGGGTTTCATTGTCCTGGCACCTCCTTGTAGGTGTTTAGGGGTGGCAAGCATCCAGCAGAGCTGCCTATAGAAAATTTCTCTGGAATTCTCTGGTTGTGGGTCTCCAGCAAGGAGATCAATAGGCATGAACATTGCAGCCTCCTTGCTTTGGGGAAAAGGAAAAAAAAATCACGTAAGCAGAATCAATGGCAATGTGGTATGGATGGGCAGGAATAAGATCAGAATATTTATGAAAGCTCACAGTCAAGTGGACTTTGTTTATTCCTCACATGATACAACATCATTCCCATTTTTACTGTGTAAAGTTATGGTTTTGATAAAATTTTCTCTCCCCCCAAACAATCCAATGAAAACCTATCTTACTTATTGAACACTGGCATGGCAAAATCCTTAGAAGTTTACGGGTTATAAAACATGGATGTAAATTTGTAGTTCAGAAACATCTCACATTCCCAGAACGCTTTCTAGTTCCCCATCTGCAATATAAAGTCAGACAAATCTCTCTAAATCAAAATTGCATTTTTCTCACATTTCATCTCTTTGTCATGTTTTCTCCTCACAATATCAGTGCTACAAAACTCCCTTTCTTTATCCATTTATAGCATCATAGGACACACATCAATTTTACAGGTAACAAGACCAATGTATATGAAAAAAATCTTATAAATCACATTTGCAGAGAGGAAAACTCTGTTAAACACCACAGTCATTTAAAGAAAACCGATTTATTCTGCAATTTTTTTCAGTTGATGTGTTATATTTTGAAATCAGGCTCTGTCTGACATATTTATTGCGATGTTGTATATGATGTGCAATGCACATAAAGCTGTGATAGGGTGTATTTTTCCCAAGGAAGGAAAACAGTCTGGCTATTCTCAAGTGCTGAAATACCTCTAACTACTCTTTCCTTCTCTCTCATTACAAATTTTGCTACATGTTCAGCAATTCACTTGTCCCCTTTGACAACAGACAAAAGGGTGAGTATCTTGTGATTCTTACAACTACTTTCCTCCTCCAATCACCCTCCGTGAATTTGCATCACAAAAATCTTCCGACCTGAGCATAACACCGTGAGTGAATGGGTCACTCCAAACGCTGATCTCTTCCTGCTTTCTGCTGTACAAACATGCAAAAGGAATTATTAATGTTAGTTATCTCTAGTGAATTTTAATGATCCCAAGGCAATAATTTCAAACAATTCTTTTGAAACCTACTCATTCAGAAAAGTTCTCACCCCTCAGAGGCATTTGCTTTTGTCTTTGTCATAAACAAATACCTTAAATGGATGGTGGGAAAAAAAAAAGGCTGGGGGTAAAATTGAACAAAAATGGAAAGTTATAGACACAGTTATAACAATACAAGAGTTGTGGTGGGAAATGTGGTTGCTATTCCCTGGATGAAAAGTGGTCAGCATGCCCAAATTCCTCCACACAACACACATTAAAGGGGAGAATTAAGCAGAGGGGTGGAGCAGAGTGGAGACACCGTGGCCAGGCTCTGTTGAAATCCTTGCGGAGGAGCAAATTCAGTGCTACTTTTTGGCAGATAAGCAACAGAGCAGCTGTGATCCAAGGAAGATAAAAGAAACACCAGCAACTGTGGTAAAATCACTCTCCTGGGATGTAAGACTGATGCACATCTTCATCCCAACGTTACCTGCCTTCACAGTACAGCCACACCTCACTGAGCATTATGTGTGACCAGAGTCACTCAAGCTGCATGTGATCATAAAGAAACAATATAAAAATAAGTTAAGAGTGGGTGAAAGTCAGACTAGACATCATAATTTCTGGGATCAAGCTGAACGTTTCTTCTTCCTCATGGGGTTGGCTGCTGGGCAAGAGCCATCCTCTGGGAGCACTGAATGATTACCTGGAGTGAGCTTTTGTTAGGGATTAGAGATATTCAAAGCTGTGTATTGCTTTGAATAATACATTTTTACAATCAGATACTATCACCAGCAATCCTCAAGAGGTCACAATGTTATTAATAATGAGTATTCCATTAGTGTGAGTCCTTCAAGGGAGGTAGCAGTTGTTGGCAGAGGGAACACACTCAAATAAAAGCATGGAGACCCGGCATGGGGGGGATCTCTAATGCTCTGTGTGTGTCTCTGAACAAGTCAGTCAAACTGCTCTCCTATTCAGTGGGCTGCTCGCTGAAGGGTCCCCAAAAGGGGGTGCTGACAGCCTGGTTGGGCACAAGGGGCTTGGCTTACCTGGGATGCTGACACACTGATCCAACACAAAAGGTTTGGGGAAATCTCCCTTTTCACGTGACGTGGATCAAAGTGTGCACTGTGTCTCCTTTTCTTGTGTGCTTAACTAAGCCCACAGAGGTGACTGGGAGGTGGAGCTAGCATATAAAACAATCCATCTTTATTTTCAGAATATTTCAATTAGCTAAAATATTTAATGTATCCTACTGGTAGTTCCATCTGGATAATAATTCCACAGAACTAAATATATTTTCAGTGAAGTCCCTGGATTAATAAAAATGGGGAATTAAAACATCCCTGGACTTTCATGAACCCATCCCAGATGAGAAAAGACAGTTCTGTCCCTTTACATTTCAACAAAACCTGACAAACTGGCATCTTGAAACACTTCATTATTCTTTTCAGAAGAAGCAATATCTTTGATTCCTTATTCAGTTTGACACTCAGCCTTTCACCCCTTATTCCCCAAGGCTTGCCTCAGAAAGATTAAGAGAATATTTTCCTGTTGTATTAATGACCAGCATAGAATTAGACAAAATTCCCAGTAACAATTAAAGCAATATCAGGCTGGGGCTTGGGGTCTAGTAAATTTGCCTCTTTCATTTCATTGTTTCTATGACTTAAGGTACCTTGTGTTCCTACTCCTGCTTCTTTAACAACATTGCTTTGCATGAGTCATGGAATTTATGGGGTTGAGAGGAACCTCTGGAGATCATCTGATCCAACCCTTCTGCCATGGCAAGGTCATTCAGAGCAGGTGACACAGGAATGTGTCCAGGTGGGTTTGAATGTCCTCAAAGAGGGAGAATCCACGAGCTCCCTGGGCAGCCTCTTTCAGACCTCAGCCACCCTCTATGTAAAGAAGTTCTTGTGTTTTTCTTGTGTTTTATTTTATGCCATTGCACCTGATCCTCTTTCTGGGCACCATTGAAAAGAGTCTGGCACCAGCCTCTTGGCAACCACCTTTGAGACATCTATATTCATTGATTAGATCCCCTCTTAGTCTTCTCTTCTATAGACTTAAAAGAAAAAAAATATATATATATATATATATATATATAATGAAAGTATATATGCCTTTTTAATCCCTATTACTGCACCTCTGGAAATCCTAGGCCGATGTCAACCAGTAAAACGAGCAATTAAATTCTGTTATTGAGTAATTTTAGAAGCTGGGGATCCAGCTCTCTGAAGCGAGGCTGCTGCTGGTCTGGAGGCTTAACAAGAGGTTGCACTAACATGCAAGAAGTATGTCAGAACACTAATTTTTAAATGATGAAAATCCATGAAGGCTATTGAAAATGGAAATTTTATTCACGTTTAAAGTCAATTTATGCTCTGAGTTAATAATGAAATACAAAATCTGAAGAGTCTTCTGATGTTATAAGTACCCTTTAGATATTTTTGTATAGCTGCTACATCCTGTGGAGGGGAAATCTATTTATTTTAACATAGGTGCACAGCAAAGTAAGACAGTTAAATAATACAGAGCTGCAGTGGCACGGGGCCTTCTGAGCAATTCTCTACTCTTCTCATACCAGTCTAACTCTATTGACATGCAAGTCATTAAAGCAAAATTCACACCCCTGCTCTTGCCCTGTGCATCACTTAAATCCCTCTTAAACTCCCTGAACGGGGCTTTAAAAGGATTTATGAGGTGTGCAGCCTTATGAGCCTTCCAGGCTGGCAGGTGAATGTCACCTCTGATTTGCTTCACCTCTGCAAACGCTTAAAGAAAAGTTTCAGTAACTTCAGTTGTTGTCCTCCTTGAAACAGGTTCAGCAAAGCTTGGCAGGACTCTTGTGCTCCTGCCTGTGCTTGATCTTGTTTCTGGAGTCTGGCACAAACAACAGTTCTAGCTTTATAAATATTATATAGCTTTATAAAAATTAAGAACTGAAAAGAGCCACAGGTCATGTTTAAACTTAGTTAAATAGAATATAAATAAAACATCATTTGTGGGTACTTCTTTTACTACCATGCTCTTCAGTTTCCAAAGAAAAAAATTATTCTAAATATTTTTAAATATGACTAACTAGATTATACTGCATTGTGCTTCTGTATTCTTTAGTCAGAATTTGTGAAACATAGTACCTTATGTAGTCTTTGTCAGTGGATGATCGTTTCTTCCTTCATTTACCTCTGCAAAAGTTGCAATCTTTCAAACTCATTTTATTGTGCTTTACATATTTTACATTTCTCTAAGTTCTTTTTGTTTAAATACATCATTATCCTTGGATTCCATCTTCCTTATTTCATACAAGACACAAGCAGACTGACAGGTAGTCATTTCCTGTTTTACAAGGGTAGGATAGACAGATGTGTTTGAAATCTGCCTTGCCTAATTTAATTTGTCTCATCTTGAATGTGACCTGGCCTATGCAACTAAAGACCAATATTTAATACCTGTTTTGATCATGCAATTTTGAACTGGAATATTTTGATCTGGCAAACTGTGAACTTTTTTATCCACAAGATTGTCAATCAACTTTTCCCTTTAGCAAGTAATTAATTAAAAAAACAAACAAAAAAACCAAAAACAAAACAAAAAAAACCCCTCCAAATAATTTTTTCATAGGAAAACTTAAAAAAAAATAAATTAACCATTGGAGAGTCAGGTCAGATCATGACCCTTTATGGTAAGGAGCTGTTCTTCACCTTAGGTAGTTCCTTGGGGTCATTAGACCAGTATCTCAATGCAGTTATCAGTAGCATGAATCAGAACCTGGCACTATCTAAGTGTGTCTATCTTTCTACAGGGTATTTTTTGTGGACCTCTCTGCAGAAAATCAACCTCCACTGATTTTTCCACACTTTTCAGTATTCAGTCTTTCAAGAACATCTGTGATGCCACTAATCACTGGTTTCCAAACAAATTTAATGTCAGACCACTCTATTATTTACTTTCACCTCTTTTTAAAGAAATGGCATCTGCAACAAGAAAGGATATTTCAGACCTCCTTCTCTGAAAATACAATATCAAGAGAGATTGAAAAAAAAGCTAATTTCATTCCTTCTATTTTAATCACTGCTACTGGGGCTATGGACCATATCAAGAGGGATTCTGACAGCTTAGTGTTAGTGGGAGAAGGAAGGAGAAAAATCTATCAGCAGTGAATGATTGTATTTAAGGTTGACAATGATGGAATAGTAGAGGCCGTGCTACAATTTCTGCTCCTTCATTTGTCTTTGTTGATAAAACGAGCACTGTCAGAGGCTCAAGCTCACAACAAATTTAACGTGACTCTGTTTATTCCTGGACTAAACAAGGTTTTCACATGATCAGATGATAAATGCAAAGTTCTGGGATAACCCTTCCTTCTGTTTAACAGAGACATGCAATTTTCTCACTTATTTCTTTTTTCTCCCATTAAAATAAAGAAGATGGAAAATAGCCAAGTAGATTTTTTCAGCAAGATATTTCATAAAATAGTATGAACTCTCCAAAAAGTAATACAAATTATATAACCAGTCTTTGAACACCATTTTTTCCAGAATCATCTTCTGCCCTTATTAAAATATATATGTATATTCATCATTACTTCCCAATGCTTGACAGATTTCTTGCCCTGTCTTTCAAAGATGCCTCTTCAAACTACACGTTGAAAGAAGCTTGCTGAGAAAAATGGAAAAGATAAATTGAGATGGAGCTGAAATTAGGCAAGCCTGTTGAAACCATTTGTAGGATTGAACTCAAGACAGCTTCCTCATCATACAATCAGATTTTGTTGTGTGCAAAACTGATTTGCCAAATATCATTCTATACGAAAATACATAATGACTAAAAGATAGACATGGAAAGGGTTGAAACATCAACCTATGTTCTATAAAACACATATATAAGAGCACATAGGGGATGCTATCCAGTTTCATTTTAAAAATAAGGATGTAAATCTAAAATTACAGTCTTTATCAGATCTTCATGATATTCTGCAAAACTTCCTTGCTTATGCTGATCAAACCACAGCATGAAAGCCGACATGACTATTCAATAACTCCAAATTCATATTTCTTGCACTCAATGTTGTTTTTCCCAGCATTTTTCAATACCAGAACATGATAAGAATACCAAAGGTATTCTGCAGAACTTTGCATCTGCCCCTCAGGTGATTTCTGGATATTATTTCAGTCAGTAACTGCTTTCCATGTAGTAGTAGTAGTAATAGGTCACTCATTGAAACTCCTCAAAACTTAAAGCCTCTTTTCTGCCTTTCAAAAGGGGTGTGATAACATGGGATTTAAAGTTTAAATGTTCCTTGATAAAAATTATATAATATAGACCATCATTTTTATGATCAAAATTCCATTGTATAAATTATTTACTTTCACAGCTTCTTTATGGGTGGGATTTCTGTAAGTTCTAATTGAGTGTGTAACAGAGGTACAGGTGAGAAAAGAAGAATGAGCAAAAGTGCACTATTTTTTTTTTCATATTACATTGATGTTAGGAGCCAAGGTATAAGGGAGCTAGGCCATAAAATTTGTATTTTCAGAAACTTTACTATTTCTCACACAAAACAAATTTTATCTCAATATTTAAAAGCAAACATGACAAAATCCATGCTGTGCATCATTCTACCCTTTGTGGGAAGCTTAATTTTAATACATTATGATGAGGGAAACATATTTACTAATCTTTATCAGGAAGGTGAAAACCAAACAACGAACCAAATAATGAAACACCACTAAACAAACAAACAAACCAGCATCAAAACGTAATTTATTACTCTTATTACATCTAGTACCCTCTCAGCAATAATATTATTCCTGATCCAAGAAATACAATCTTTGTACTGCTTAGCTGGACAAGGTTATTGGGAAATGAAAGTTTAAACAGAATAAAAATGTATACCCAACCACTGTGCTTCAACTCTATCTACCAGTTTTGGCTGTGTGAGCCACCTTCCACAACCCACCCCAGCTGAGCAAGCCTTTCTTTGTGGGCAGCTGGTCTTTGCTACGTCAGGTTTACTCCAACAATATGAACAACAATGAACTGAGATATAGCAATGATGAAGTTTACCTTCATCACTGAATGAAGTTTACAGAGGTTCTTCGGAAGCCAGAAGCGGTTTCACCTTTCATTCACCATTTACTTTGTGGTGAAAAACACAATTAGGTGTGTGTTTGTGTGCGTGTTTATAATTACACATGGCAATATTCCTTTGATTTATACAAGCACATCTGCAGAAGGAGATGAATCAAAGGACATACATAAACCGTGTGTGTGTACATATATATACACATGCACACATATATATGTATATATATGTAGATGTATAAGTATATGTATATGAATATATGTATAAATGTATATATGTATACATGTATACATGTATAATGTATATATGTATACATGTATATACGTATATACGTATATATGTATATATTATACAGGAGATATATATATACTAGATTTGTAAGAGAAAGCAACAAGTTAGTTGATGTGCCAGTTTAAAGGCTTACATCCCAGGGTGAAGAGAAGGAAGCACCGGACAGCTTCAACGGAAATTAAAGAAGGAATTCCGCTCACGTTCCTAACCAGGTGGGTGTTACAGACAGCTCCCAAGGAAGGCTCCCGAGGAGTGGGGCTGTTCCGGGATTCCTACCCGTTCCCACGTGGACCTGCCCCAGGATTCCCGCCCGGATCCATTCCGAATTCCCTCCCGGATCCGTTCCGGGATTCCCGCCCGCTCCCGCGGCTCCGCGGGCGCGAGCGCACAGCGCCACCTGGCGGGTCCGCTGAGCCCCGGCCCCTCAGGCTCTTCCCTCCGCGAGTTATTGTCCCTCGGGATAATTATTTTATTTAAATCTGAGGAATGTTTCTGCTTTTAGAACTGCCGCAGGTTTTCTGCTTTTTATGTGTGGTAGGTGTGTGTGCCAGCAAAGCCGACGAATGGAGTGATTTACTTCCTGAATTCTGTGTAACAGTGAAGGAAGGCTGGTTATCTGCCTCTTCTGTTCTCTTAGGAAATAAAAGTCAAAGGGTCTGAAGTTCACACAAAATGATTTGGTGCTCCTAAAAGCTCTGGGCACAGCAGGAGCAAGGAGCAGCTCCATCCGTGGATGCTGAGCAGGATTTGCCCCCTCAGCTCCTGAAACAGTGGGAATTCCATTGTTCCCTTTGCTATTTCCATCACCTTACCTACATCTTAATACTGCTTAGAGAGACCACAGACAAATATCCAGCATAATTAGAGCTCACTTGTCGACTTTAAACTCTGGAAATTATTACATTTCATTTCAAGCATAATCAAAGGGGTTTTTTGTTTGGTTTTTTTTCCTCAGGGTGGATTGTCTGAATTTTTGGTACTGCGGACAACTTTTAACTATGAAGGTAGCACCGTGCTTGAATTCAAAAAGCAAACACAAGATACAATCTGTGTTAAGCAACATCCTCTAAAGCAAATACAAACCAAGCAGAACAAACAGCTTCAGGCAAATTAGCAAAGTAAACAACAGAAAGCAAAGAGAGCAAGAGAAGACCAGAGAGAGGCTGTGTTGCACTTTCTTTGGAGGTCTTAAAGGGTTTCAGCAACTCCCAGCTCCATCTGTCTGCAGGAAATCAGGTTTTTGCCACTGGCACGGGCATTAAAATTCTGCCACGGGACTGGGAAAGATGATGCTCGTGGTGCTTTGTAACTCCCTAATTAGTTTCTCTCCTGCCAAAGAACACAACATCAACATATTTTAGTACAATAACTAGTCTCAGACAATTTCTCAATCACTCCTCAGGATGTGACTGAAATTTAATTCGCTGACACGAGCTCCCGAACTGCTGATTTCACTAGAGCTCCATGAGTGCAGGAATCATCACTCATTGAACACTCTGCACAGGGTGTTCTTCTGTCTAGACTTTGCTGGTGGAGGCTTAATATTCTGTGAAGTAATTGAACTCCTTTCATAGGTGTTAGTCTTGGTCTTCTGTTCTTGCATGCTTACCTAGCAAATTATCTACTTAGATTTTGTTCTGAGGCTCTGAACTATCAGTTAGTACTTCATTATTGCCACTATTTTCTTTTTGTCCAAATAAAAATTTAAGCCAAGACAAAAAGCTTTTTCAAAAGGCAGACTGCCTTGCAAACACATACTGTTAAAGCACAGTTGTGAGTCAAGCTGGGTAATTCATGGGGTTTTGTTTGCCTCTGAAAACACTGCTTCAGCTGAGAAGAATTGAGGTAGTAAGATACACTGCCTCAATTCCCAAGAAATTTTAATGTAGAACCATTAGCTTTAAAAAAAAACCAAAAAACTGTAACAGGTACTGAAGAAAATGCTATTGACTGTACAAATTATATTTTAACGAAAGAATTGCTGCAGTAAGATGTAATTTTCTATGTGTATTAATCTGTGTGATACTACAGGTGAGGATGCAATGTTCTTTAGTTACAAGAGACATTCAGCATCTTTTAGAAACACAGGAAACCCTGTAACAAAAGGCTCCATTATTTTCTACTTTATGTATTTTCCTTTCAAATCTAATGATTTTCAGAAGCCGTTAGGGTTATGAGATCAACAGACAGTGTAAGAGTCCATTAGATGTACAAGAAAGCAGAGCTATGAAAAGCAGTCATGAGGAAGAACATAATTGCACAACAAATGTTGGAAGTATTGTTATGTGGTGTTGTTTCATAATGCAGGGTGCTCAGACAAGGAAAAACATCCTGAGGCTCTGCAATGGCCAGTCAGGACAATGTTTGCCCCTTTTTGGGCTGTGGGAGAAAACTCAGTGCTTGAACACTAAAGACATCTATTTACAATCCAAATTCAGAGTGTTAGTGAGAGCAGAACTAGGCTACAGTCACTATTTAATATTGCTGTTTTCTCTGGGCTCTGCAGCCTGGCTGTAGAGCTTGTGATGGTGGTGCTTGGTGCTCTTCCTCACACCTGCATGTTGTTCTAGCTCTTTCCTATAGGTAGGCATTATCCTTTAATATAATCAGACTTAAAAATTACTGGTGGAGGCTTAATATTCCCTGGTGGTGGTGGATTGACCTTGGCCAGGTGCCCACCCAGTCACTTTCCTACCCCAGTCTGAGGACAAGGGTGAGGACAGGACAAGACAAGGGGAAATAAGACTAACAAGCTCATGGGTCAAGGTGAAGGCAGGAGATCACTGTCACAGACAAAGCAGACTTGGCTTGAGGAAAAATAATTTACTTTATTGGTGCTTAAAATAGATTTGGATGGAGAGAAACAAACACAAAATTAGAACTCCTCCACCACTCTCTTCCAGCCTCACCTTCACTCCTTCACCTCTGACTCCTCAGTCTGTCTCACTGTGAGTGGTGCTGGGAAGATGTGGAATGGGGGCTGTGGTCAGTCCATGGCAGCTCCTCTCTGTCACTCCTTCCCCTTCACACTTTTCCCCTGCTCCAGCATGAGTGGAATGGGGTTACCTGCTCAACCATGGTCTCTGGAAGGGCTGCTGGATTACTCCTGCTCTGAGACCTGGATCGCCTCCTTCCTCAACCCCCCCTCCTTCTCTTGGGGCCCACAGAGAGGTTTCTCACGCTTTTCCCCTTGTTGCCTCACAGCATTTGCCTTTGTGTCCCCTGAGGTGTCACCCTCCTGGCTGCAGGGCTCAGCACTTCTCAATAGAAAGTGCTCCAAAATATATCAGAGATGGTAAATCAACATCAAAAAAAGGCTGCACTTGAATAGTCTTTTCAGCAAGATGAATTGTATCAGTAAGATCAATTTTTTAGTCATTAAACATCACTTTTTTAGACATCCCATTTTAGACACAGCTTTAGACATTTCCAAACTCAAACATGAGAAATTTTCAACACATTTCAACCTCTGGAGCCTCCTGCAAGCTGAACTGATGAGCTGGATTCCTGGTGAGGAGAATTACTAGGAAGGAGAAATGTGCAGCCTTTTGGAGGTCACAGAGGTTCTTGAGCTGCTTTTGCTGCATTTTGCTGCATTTTGCTGATGTCTGAATCTTATAAATAATTTCAAAAAGAGTTTCCTAAAAATAATTCCTGGCCTAATGGTAAAGGACACAAGGCAATGGGGAGACATTTGGTGGCTCACTGCTGCTACTGTCTCCTCCCCTCCTCATTGCTCTCCTTGCTCTGGCCACTGCTCATCCACATCCCTTGCCAGAGCTTTTCCCAAGCTGATTTGCGTCACTGAAAATTGAAAAAAAAAAAAAAACAAAAACAAACAAAAAAAACCCACCAAAAACAAACAAACAAACAAAAAACCCCTTGAAAATTAGACTGCTTTAATTCAGTAATGCAGAATGAAGAGATTAGTTTATAGTAAGAGTGAAGGGAACATCCGATGCAGAGGAAAAAATGGGACAGGACTGCTACCAAAAATTTAAAGAAAGATGTAAAATGGAATTGAGAGCGAGGTATGAAATGAAGTGAGGAGGAGGAGGAGCCATTAGGCTGCCCATGCTGTCCAGAGACCATGCTCCATCATCTTCCTCAGTCTTCTACTCTTCCTTGGGTTGGCAGTTAGATTTTAAAAATGCTCACAAATTGTCAGCTTTGCAAACATATCTTATCAAACATATTTTGCCAACTTAATCCTTTGGTACACTAGACAAAAATTACCTCTCTATAAAAAGACATTAAGATCTGTCTTGGCTCACCAAGTCAGGTGTCAGCTGAAAGACACAAGTCTTTCTTGGGAGTCCAGTTTCTGTTTTTCCTGCTTCAGGAAGTGCTGTTTTGTGTTGGCTTTGTGAAAAACGAGGCAACATCCATTCAAAAGGATGACTTGTCAGATAAATCTGAAATCACACCAATGCACCTCTCAGATCAATCTCTTCAGATTTCTACTCACACATTTGTGAACTTCGGTCATCCTGGAAATGTTGGAAAGTCAAACTCAAGACACATTGCAGCTCCTGCTGGTGGCCCTGCCATCATTAGCAATTCTCCACACATCCTGCACTGCTGTCTGTTAAAAGACAAGAAGAACATAAAGACAGCAGGTAAACAAGATTTTCAGCTTACCAGATGTCCATTCTATGTAAAAATAAATAAATAAATAAATAAACATTAGAAAAATAAGAGCCAAATTCCAAATCTTTCTCTCTTTTTTTCTTTTTTTCCTATATGTTATAATTTAAGTGAGATCTTACTTTTTGTGAATGGATTTCTGCTTTTCTGTACAATCCTCCCATGCCAAAATGACAACCAAGGACGGATGAATCCAAAGCACTCATATTTTCTACATGCTTTAACTTTAACAAGGCCAGATTTCTAAACATTAGGAATAAAAAATGAGAAGAAAGAAACAAACTTTGTCATTTTTGATAAATTATCAAAATGGACATCTGAGACAGTCCATTCATTCTAAAAATTCATTTCCTAGTACTAGATTAATTCTCACTTAGAACTGAGAAGACCAATGCACAAACTCTCACCTGAATTTAAAGATTTTTTTCTTTTTTAAATGCTTACCCTTTATTCATTTCACTCATGCTACTTTTGCAGTGTTCTGTAGCTTAAAGCTCCTGATGGCTCTGATGGCTGAACACTGAAATACCATTGAGCAAATGGGTTTTTTTGTCTTTCTGGGCAGCTGGATGTAGGATCCACCTGAACAAATCCCTATAAAATGCTGTATGTCCCAAGAGATTTACATAGATTGGATAAGCTTCAGGTAAAGCTTTGAAACAAATTTTACATCTTTAGAGGATTACCTGTAAGCTGTTATTAATAATTTCAGTGACATTATTATTAATGCATTTCATAACACATTTAAATTCTTTTGTGCTTTTACAATGAAAAATGTCACAAACTGCTTTGGTTTTGAGGAATGTTGTGATTAACATGGAAATATATAAAGAAGAAAAAAGTAGTAAGCATTGCTATTTATAAACTGACTCAATCATCAAACAATGGTATTTCAGATCACAGAATTAAATTTTTCCCAAGCTTAGAAAATTTGAAATTTCGAATATTGACATTATACTCAGGTGTTATAGAAAATTAAAGAACAGATCTCTGTTTCATTCCAGTTTACTACTTTTCTGCAAGTAATTAATATTCCTGGTAAATTCTGTCAGGTGAAAGGGAGTAAGTCTGTGTTTCACCATTGTTGTGATGAAATAATTTGAACAAGAGATGTCTTCCATGATTGTGGTAAGGGTGACCACTGCATTTTAAATGCTTTGATTGACAACAGAGAGGGTCCCAGCCTGTGGAATGAAGGTATATGTAAGAAACTGTAGAAATTCTGTATTAACCCAAGTGTTATTCTTGAAACTTAAAAAGGCCCAGATATTTTATCTGACATTCTCTCCACTCATTTTGTTTTCTGATCTGTAAAGGAACAAGCACTTTTTGACAAAGGGGGTTATGCACTTACATGTCAAGCAGCATCTGCACCATGTTGGTATGTCCAGAGCAGTGAGACAAACAGGTAAAAGAGTCCGTGACAAACTTGTTTTTAGAGAATCTTAGCCAAGGGTACAGAGTGATTTCAGTCATAGCTTTCAATATATGAAGTACAAAAGGAGAAACAATATAATATGCTAAAATGCCTGGATATCAGTCGTGTCTCACAGTTGAAAATCACCGTCTTAACAACTCACTCCCATATGAGTAGTTTATTAGGTCAACAGTGTACTGTATTTACAAGTTAAACACTTTGTAACTGGATAAAAAGGTGGCTTTGTCTGTGGGTTATTTTAGTTCCTGTTGCTATTCCTGATTTAGATCTGAGTGCTGAATGCTTATCAGGCAGGAGACAATGTAGCCAGTTCAGTGCAGCACCCAAAGTACCAGGCTGAACTTGAACAGTGTTCAGTGTTTTACCCCAGACAAGCTTCCAGCAGCAAAAGACAAGCAGCAAATGTCATCTTCCCACAGCAGCAAATATTTTCAACAACTCTTGTTCTAATTGTGATGGCAAACCCTCTTGGAAAGCCCCGTTTCTTCCAAAAGTAGGGTGACTTTTTTATTCTCCTCCGAGCCAACAGCCAGAATGTGCACGCAAAAAAAAAAAAAGTTGATCCAGATGTACTAGACCCGTTTTTAGTCTTTTATAGCTACACAAAGATATAAAGGAAAGGTGCTATTGTACTGTAAAAGAACTAGAGGGTAGCATTGTATAGTGTAGTCGAAGCTATCCTAACTAGAATGCTTCACATCCACTTACAGAGCTGCTGAACTTCAAAGAAATCAATTACAAGTCCAGGATTTCCACGGAAACCTAATGAAAACAAACACAAGATACAAAAGAAAATTAGGCTTGGAGGCATCAAAAGAAGACCTCTAATTACAGAGGCAACACATCATTGGAGGGAAATGTTAAACTATACAAAAGTCAGCACACAGCATGTGTCATAAATAAATACCACATTCTAAGGGGAAAATTCAACAGTCAAATCTGTAGATGTGTGTCTGTGACGAGTGATTTAAGTAAAGCTCCTTGTGTTCTCTGAAACATTAAATATATTCTTTTCAGGAATCTTTTTAGGCTCCCAAGCATATTTACCTCCAGACATAATATTCAGCCTGTGTGCCCTGGGGAGAGTGGAATTTGAGTAAAAAGGGTTAATTTTACCACAATCCTTCTTATTTGCCCCATCTGATCTCTTCCTCCTTTCTCCTCTCCTGCTGTTCTTGCAGGAATAAAAGGAAGTGCAGTAAACCAGGCTACATTCTGGAACACCAACCCTATTGTGCTTTAGTTTTTTAAAAACTTGTATCCTGATATGTTACAGGAAAACTGGAGGGATAGAAGATGGAGATACATCGTTTTAATGCAGAGAGAACCAAGAAATTACATGATTTTACCAGAGAATTTGGATCCCAAAACTGTCTCATTATATTGCTGAGAGATAGTAGTTGTTTAGAATAAATCAGTTTTAATGAGTTACATAGTTATAATACTGTATGATATAGAATATAGTAGCTATGTTTTCTGAAACCTCAGGCTGCAAGCTGAGAACTTAGATATGTTTTTTTAGATAGAATAGAGTTAATTTTCTCAGTAGCTTTCCCAGTAGCTGTGTTTTGTCTTTAATATGAGAAGAATATTGATAACACCCCGATGTTTTTATTGTTGCTAGGTAACATTTATCCTGAGTCTAGGGCTCCTTTGGTTTCCCGTGCTCTGCCAGCGGGCAGGTGCACCAGAACCACATAGCAGAATGTAAGAAGGATACAGTTGTCAGCAGAAGCTTCAGCTTGACAAGATAATTACAATTAATGGCCAGCCTGCATGCACACAGAGAACAAGCCCAGTAAGGTGTTAGAAGACCTGAGGCCAAAAATTACTGCTGTGCCAAGAGGCACATGCAAGACACATGAAGAGTGTGTGAGGGGCAGGTGCAGAAGTTGTCAGGATATAATTTCCCAGGGATTTCTTTGTCCTGGGCCTCCCTCCAGAGGCACCCAGCTCAAGCTGGTCTGCTGGTTGGAACTGTTTTGAACCAGTTGTAGCTGGTTGGAATCAGTTTGAACCAGTCAGAACTGGTCTGAACTGGTTGGATCTGGTTTAATTCTGTGGTGAGCCAAGGACAGAAGCACCAGCACTCTCGGCAAAGGTGAGTGCACAAGGAGCAGAATGAGTATCTGACATGTGCACCATATCTGGGGAGAGGGGAACGAGTCAGAGAGACCCCCTGACAAATTAGAGGGTAATTAGAGACTGCTGTGGCCCTGAGAGTTGGCCAGAGTGAAGGATGAAGTTTGGCAGACCCTGAGACTCTGTGTGCTCAGCAGAGGCAAAGAGACAGTGGAAGGAAACTCAAAATAGTGATGGAATATGAACAATTAGGGGAAAGCCCATTCTGCCAAAGAGTATTTAACAGTTTATGCCACCAAAAAGGGAATCATAAACTGTTGCCTAACATGCCAGAAGTTCCCAAATATCAGACTGATCTCAGAGTTAGGAGGATGGCTGTGGACCTACTTCCCTTTTCAGCAGCTGTTCACAAACTCTGCAGATGTGCCACCTATGGCTGGGTACAGACATTTACTGGTGACGGTAGAGCACCTGTCAGAGTGGCTGAACCCCTTCTAACAAGAAGGCCTGTCACAGGAGCAGTAGTAAAAGCCTTGCTAAAGGAATTTATACCTACATATGGGGTTCCAGAGTCAAGGGAATCAGAAATGCTCATTTTAGAGTGAACATAATTGATTAAGTGTATCAGTTTTGGGGGGCAGAGAGGCTCTTTAGGAAGCACCTACCAGGAACTTATATCCCAACTAAGGCCAGCTTGTTTCGTGGAGTTGAGTGCTTGACCCAGTGAAATGAAAAAAATAGTGAAATGAAAATAAATAGCGAATGCTCAATCAGTTCATAATTACTGACTTGAGAATCCTTTGTGATTTTACATTGATAATAATTTCCACCCCATGACAATCTTGCTATCCTTCATTCTGGAATAGTTATGGGTAATAGTGTATGTAAAGAAAGAGGTCAAATGCCTTGAAAAGCTTCTGTTTTCCCTTTCAGTGTGTTAGCAGGTGTGCTCAGTTAGCATAAAGGGAGAACTGTAAAGGAACATATCCGGTGCAGGTGGCTGGGATAGCTGCAGGTCAGGCTCTGGGTGGGGATTTGAGGAAAGAGGCTGTGAACTGCCAACCTTTGCATGACAGAAGCCAGCCACCCTCAAAATTTTGTACACTTGAACTGTCAGGGTATAAAAGACCAGAGGTTCCTTTGTTCAGGGTCCCTTTTCAGTGTCACCCAGCTCGGGTGGTGTGGGTGTGACTGCCAGAGTGGCTCCTGCATGGTTGGATAGGGAAGTTTCCTTAACAGAAAAAAAAGATAAAAATTCTTTGACTATATTATTCCCTACCTGTTATTCACCCAGTTTCATTTAATCATCCAGCCTCTGTAGGTGTCCAAGGTAACCCTTCAAAATTTGATTTATTTTTGATCTCATTTAGAGGTTGTCATACAGTTGAAATGTGTTGGTTCCAAATATCTTCAGTTCCAGAAATGCACCAAACAGAACATATCAATTCAATTACTCTCTAATGGAAGAATAAAATACTCTAAAATGTGTGATATGTTTGAAACAGGAAAGGCTGAACATGCTGGAAATAAATTAAATTATTTTAAATATTCCTATTGTTCTGGTTCTCCAGTTCTTTCTTGATTCCCTTCATTTAATCTTCTTAGGCATGAATTCTTACAATACCATAGAATTGTAGTTCACTAAAGGAAGAGGTGTTTTCCCCCTTCATTGCTAAACTCTGTCCAAAATAACTTCCAACCTTTTCCTCAAAAGGAACAGCAACCACATTTCAATGATACTTGGAGGCTTTTTTTTTCTTTTTTTTCTTTCTTCTATAATGTCCACTACCTTTCATGCTACACCCATTAGCTGGAGTCACAGACCCGAGACACGTAATTTAAGAAATGCAGAGGGTCAGGATGTACCTATTTGACTCAGAGAAGTCAGTCTACTGTGTGCAAATTTGCTTAAGCAACAAAGTCAGCAGATCTGATTTTTTTCCTGGGTTTTGGGGGTTTTTTTACTGCTTTGTTAGGTTTTTTTGTGTTTTTTTTTTTTTTTCTTGGTGATTTATTTTCTCTTTGGAAGTTTTATCTGAGCTCCAGACTTTGTCTTTTCCTCTGGGTTTCTATATAGGCTTTACCCATGATTGAGTTAGTTCCAGAAATCTCAGTCCAATACCTCAACAGGGATGTAAAGATCATATGGCTGTGGAAGTGCAGATCTGTTTCTCAGGCTTTTGCTCTTGTGCACTGGCTTTAATCTATCTGGGGACCTCTGAACAAATTGCACATATATCACACAGCTGGCTTGCACATGAGCTACAACCCTGATGTGTTCTGAATGCATCAGGTAATGCATTAGCACATTGAATTCAGTAGAAAAATATGGAAAATATCAATTGCATTCCTTCTTTTCCCTCAGTAGATTAAACTCATATATTCAGTCTCCAGGAAAACGCCTTTACCCTGCAGTCTTGTGTTGGAAAAAAAAATAGAAAGCAACCCTTTCATCTAGTCTGCTGTGTTTTTTAATTGTGTTTTTTCTCATGGATTATGTGCAGGATGTAGAGCTGCAGAGAGATGAAGCTTGCCTAAAACGAGTACTTTTCCCCCAAAGACAGTGGAATGACAGCATTAATCTAAGGGGAAGAAGTCTATTATACCCAATGAAAGGGCTTTGCTCTTCAACAGAGGGGTGAAACTTGCACCCTGCACAGTCCCCCCCCAGGACTGCTTTGTGCTGCATAATTTACTCCATCACTTACTGCAGTGAGCAGGGTATTCACTTGAGAAGTAACTTAAAATTACAAGTTGCAAGGGATTCTAGTTTATGTTTCCTGTGAACAATTGTTCTACAGAAGAAACCCGTTTCACCTGGAGAAATTTATGTGAGCTGGAAGAGAGTAGCTGGGATGTCAGTGGCTGAGGGAGCAGCCTCAGGCAGAGGTGGGAGAAGAGGCCTGTTTAAAACCCCTCAGGCCAAAGATGGAAGCTACTTTCACTTCCAGGGCTGGTGTGGAGAGGCCACAGTCCTTTTTGTCTCACCTGAGCTTTAGATTTCAGAAGGAGGGAAGAAAAAGAAAGATATCAGAAATTTCCCTCCTCAGAAAAGGTCTAAAATTACTTTTTTCTATGTAGAAAAAAAGCCAAACCCCAACACTTTGGATTTTTGTTTAGTGGAAGAAGGAGAAAAGGTAAAATCTATTTATTTTAAACTGTACTGGAATGTTTTTCCAGTGTCTGAGTTTAGCTGCCACCCAACTGGACTTAGGACGAAAGAAACTGTGTGCAAACAGAACATGAAATCTAGCTCATTCCATTAGCAGCATGGAATATTGCAGTTTTCTTTTATGGTGCAGCCACAAATGTTTCAAAATAGCTACTGATAGTTGATGAGAATAGAACATACACCTGACTAAATAATGACCAAGGGTGTAAATCTGACAAACTGTAAGCTATAGCTATTGCCAGAACTATAAAGTAGTGTGAGATCAGATCCAAAAAAGTGAAAAAGCTGTTCTTGCTGGTGTTGAATGTGACATGCATAAAGTCCCTGAGGAAGATATACATGGTTGCAAAAATCTTACACTAGGGGCTTTAAGTACTGGAAATCACTGTCTGTGAACTTAGCTTGTCCGGCTGCAAGAAAAGGGGTTTAAAATGCCTTCTATCAATCATGAAAGAGCCAGCTTAGCTGGTAAAGTCCCCTTTAAAGGCAAACCTCTGGTAACTCAGCCCAGTCTCACTGCCTAAAACCAGGAGTCTGATTGTCAGCCTTGCTTATGGCAGCTAAAACTTTCAAAAGTAATTTTACACTCAGTTTGTATCATCATCAATAGCTACACAAACTTTCCCCATGGCTTATCCCAGATGCATCAGCTCACTGGGTGATGTATCAAAAAAAAATAAAACAACCCCAAAAACCCAATCAAATAAGTGAAACACATTTACATGGTCGTCAGAAGGAGTTCATTTCAGTGCTGAATTTCATGCCACTGTAGGCAAGGGGAAACAAATTGTGATTGGGAAGCCACTTGTTGGCCAAACCAAGCCTCTTTTGAGGCTTGACCATCTGCAGCAAGAGTGGAGATCTGGAACAAAGTAAATTTTAGAATGTGAAAAAAAGCCAACAGAGAATTAATTATACAGTCTGGCCCATAAAATATGTACTTTAAATTAATTTTAAGAAAGCAGCATGTTTGTTTTTGATAGTGGCAATTTGCCCAGATGTGTTAAAATTTGGGTGCCACCAAAGCAACTTGAAAAGTTTGGACTATTTGCTAATACTTCAGCAAATTTCTCTCCCTCTCACTGGACCTTCCTTTTTCAAAGATAAGATTTAAGTTGTTCTCCCTTTCTTCAGTTTGAGAAGATGTATGACACTTGGTTTCAAGATATGGACACATTATTGGAAAAAATATGGCTGATGTAATGATGTGATTTCAAGTCATTTCAGTTATTTCTGAACAGAGAAATTACCTTTTTGGGAGGGAGCTGAAAGGAAATCTGAAAAAGGAACACATCCTTCTCACCCTAGTGTTGAGGATTTTTGCCCTTTTCAATTTTTGGGTGGTTCAGAGGAGAAATATGCCCAACTAGACCTGCCACAGTAACTTTTCTAAAACTGTTACATTAGAACCAGGCCTGCTGCACTCATATGTATTCTGTAACATTGTGCCTATAGGGACAGTGACATAGAGTTTTATCTGCAATGTTATTCTTCTGGCATTTGTGACAAACTAGAAACTACAGGACTGAATTTTTAAATGGAGATATTTCCTGTTATTAATCTAGTGAAATAGGATTCTGCTATTGTAAACTAGCAGCAAACTTGCTGTCAAACCGTATTTCCAGTAGCTCTCATTTTTGCTGCAGATGTAAATTCAGAGAGATATATGTTTCTCTCATCCCAGTGCTACTGCTGAATTAAAATATCAGCAATATCTATGAATTAAATGGGCCTCATCAACACTTTTTACAGCAGTTGAGTTAGCATTTTATATTTTTGTTTACAAACAGCAATAAATATAGTCATGTCCATTGATCTTTATTATCGTTAAGATTTATCAAGCAGCACTTATGCTCCTGGCCTTGCACAAAAGGAAGAACAAGGAAAAAAAAACCTGTGAATCCCCTACATGCAGTTTCTACAATACCACCAAAATATTTATGATGTTGGAGTCCTGGTTTTTGAGCAAGGTATATGTCCAGCTATGTTCATTGGCAGGCGGTTGTCTGAGGACAAATTCAGCAGTGAGTACCACATTACACATTTTGCTAGTGCCAGATATTCTAAAAGGTGTTTTTTACTGTAGCCCTGGTTTTTGTGTCTGAGATGTTTTGGTTTTCTGAAATTCTTTTCCCAGGGAATTTTCTGTGAACAAGAGACATGTTTTTGTAACTGTACTATGTTTTCATTCTTTTCCCTAGGAGAGACATTTTGATGTCCCTCT
Source organism: Trochalopteron elliotii (assembly GCA_024734555.1). Taxonomy (NCBI): domain Eukaryota; kingdom Metazoa; phylum Chordata; class Aves; order Passeriformes; family Leiothrichidae; genus Trochalopteron; species Trochalopteron elliotii. The sequence goes on from JANPWX010000020.1 coordinate 688,160, forward strand.
GGTCTGACCAATGTGATTGAAGAAGTTTGTCTTCTTGTCACCATTCAAATTGATCTGCGTAGAAGGATATAAAAGGGAGACACATCCCAAAAATAAAGGAGTAATTTTCAGCCTTCTGAAGTTTGGAGTCTGTGTCGTTGTTGTGTAAAACAGTGTCATTTTACTTCACTGCCTGGCAGCTGCCTTCATCCATCACACACACATGTGGCCTTCCAGTACCTAAAGAGAGTCTACAAGAAAGATGAAGGAAGATTATTAACAAGGGACTGGAGTGACAGGACAAGGGTCACTGGATTCAAACTGACACAGAGCAGATTTAGATTAGCTATTAAGAAAAAGAAATATTACCATGAGGGTGGTGAGGCACTGGAACAGGGGAGAAGCTGTGGCTGCCCATCCCTGTGTCCAAGGCCAGGTTGGATGGGGCTCTGGGCAGTCTGATCTGGAGGAAGGTGTCCCTGTCCATAGCTGGGATGCTGGGGCTAATGACCTTTAATGTCCTTTCCAGCCCAATCCATTCTATGATTGTAGGACTCTAGGCATTCATCATTTCAGATTAGACTCCAGACTACTGTGAAGTGGCCTACCCTTAGGCAGGAGCAAGCAAGTAACATTCCCCCTCTACTCTTTTGTGGCTAGAAAGAAATAACAGAATTTTCAGGGCTCAGCTCTGAGCCAGGATGTGCTTAGACCTCAGGTCTCTTCTAAAGAAGATGAGAAGAAGCTCCAGTGAATTCATCCCAAGAGGAGGATGAATTCACTGTGAATTCACACAGTGCTGAGTTGTTACCTCAGAGCTGCATCCAGCTGGTGAGACAGCACATGAGCTGCACTGGAGCAGAGGCTGTGTAACAACTGGCTGTGCATGGATGCAATTCTGCAGGATAGATGATAGAAAAAAAGGAGATTCAGGATCACTGTAGTACTTTTGAGAAACCAAATAGATTGTCTAACAAATTATTAAAGGAAGAGTCAAGAAATCAGCCCAAATCAGAATTTAAACACATAGCCCATCATTATATTTTATTTCCCTCTTTCCCCCTTTCCCCACCATCATGTGGAATTTACTCACACGCACCTAGAAGTCTGGGAACATTAAACTGAAGATCTATCTACATGAAAAAAAAAAAAAAAAAAAATCCTTGACCCATCACCTGTCTTCTGGATGAAGTAACACCTCGAAAAGAGCAGTGTTTTTCAAAAAGGCAAAATTTTGGCTGAAGGTTGTTTTCCCAGATGCAGCACAATCCTACTAATTTTAATGGAGTGTGACAAGTAACTGAAGGCAGAGTCTGATCATTAATTTGGGATTAGAACCACTTTATTCTTACATGTAAGCATTTTATTCAGTGTTTCCTGTCCAAAACATTAAACCAAGCCAAATTAAATTGGTTCAAGATTGATTTAGTTAAAGTGGTGCGAAACTCCCATGTAGACACTCTTAAATTGTTTTAAACCTGAAACATCAGCCTAGGTTAAATTGATTCCTCACAAGATTAAGCAAATCAATATATCATCCATTTTTAACCTGTTTAGGGGTACCCACTAAGTAAATTAGTTTAAAAACCTAATAATTTAACAACACATGCTGAGACTAGTGTTTATCATGATGATCACTATTGTTTTCTTGTTTCCTTTGAAGCTGGTAACTCAGATTTTGTACCGAATCTGGCCTAATGGGTGTGCTGTCTTTGAGGCCCTCCTGGGTACAATCACAGGGATTTTAACACTATAGAACAGTGCAAGTCTGCATGAAAGTGTGGACTTACTTTGAATTAACAGTCCTAAATAGTGGATTGCCAGCATTTGGGATTTTCTCTGCTAAATGCTAAACTTCCTTTTTTCAATTAAAAAAGGCCCATTTAGACCAAGCACTGTTTTCAAATGGGAGCATTGCCTGGGGAAAAGGAGGTTCAGGGGAGACCTTGTTGCTCTCTACAACTACCAGAAAGGAGATTGTAGCCGGGTAGAATTGGTCTCTTCTCCCAGGCAATCAGCAATAGGATGAGAGGAAAGGACCTCAAGCTGCACCAGGGGAAGATTAGGTTGGACAAATTCTTGTCCAATTTTTTTTAAAATTGTTGTCCCTGTACTAATCCATACATGGTGAAATGACAAAGAAAAAGGAAATGATACAAGAATGAAGATGAAGATTTGAGCTTTTAATGGATTAAAACAAACTACAAAATTAGGAAAAATACAAATATCACCAATGAAGCACCTCATATGCAGAGATAATGAAATTACAACTAAGTAGCTGATACAAAGCTTCAAACAGAGCAGCATCTTCCCAGAGAAGTGCAGGAAAACACGCTGTTTCTTTTAGTTGATTCTCAAGGTCTCATTCCTTGGCAAGTGCAAGGCCACACCACACCAGACAGCTCCTGTGGAAAGGAGCCACATGAGTTTGAGAGCTCCACTAAAGAAAGAGAAAATATCTTTCTGGGTGCCATGTTATAGCCAATATATGGCACAAACTCGAGAGGGGGAAAAGTAATGAAATTCTTATGATTAAATCTGAATTTGATTTTACTATGGGATAGGTTGTGATTTAATTGATCTAATACTTAAAATACCACTGTAAGTAATGAGTTATATCTTACTTACTTCATATTTTTGCAGTCAAGAAGCCTTTTGAAGATATGCACCTGTAATTTTCAATATTGAATTAAGAAGCTCTTGCCTTTGATAGCTACATAATACATGAAGAATAGTGAATAATTTTCCAAGTTTTATTTCAGTAAAACCTACCAGTCACCAAGGAATTTATACTATCAAAGGTTTATTTTGTGTTAAGATGTAAAAATGAAACTTTAAGGAAAATGGCAGGATAGTAAAAATAGGAGGAGGACAGGATTTCCCAGTTAAGCCAATCTGTACTTTTGTAAACATTATGCAGACTTTGCACTGAGATGTCTCCTGTCCTAGCACAGTATGATTGATAAAAATGATCAATGGTCCAGAGAGAAGAGCACAGAGTGAAAAAAAAAACATTAGGGCGGGGGACAGGCAGAGGGCAGGAATCCTTTTAGATTGACCTTTAGCTGATCAATTGTTGATGTCCTCATTAGCAGCAACCCTGCAGGTTGCCCTCAATAAAAGATAATGTCCTGTTGTTAACACTATTCCCGTTTGTGTGATTTAATGCTACTATTACAGTACAGATTCCATTTAAATGGATTAAGGTTTAAATGAAGACAAAATATTTTTTGGATCTGCAGTGTTTGTCTCTAAACCAAGTGGTTCACTTTCACTGCCTGTGACTGGAAATTGGCAGGCTATAGGGGAATTGACCAGATCACATTAGAGCCAAGGTTTTCACAAGGTACTGCCTATACAAACCCCAATTTGGTTAGTATGCTCTCAGTAATATTTCACATAAACAGCTAGTCTGCTTATGATAAACTTTTTAATGCACAGTTACCCACATCATCATCCTCCGTCGGGAAAAAAAATAAATAAACCTTTACTAGAATTCCAATACTATCTTAGTATGCAAAATTTGTGATGTTCAGAACGTAGCAAGATAACAAATCAGATTAACTACTGCAGGCAACAGATACATGATGCTAAAAATACAGAAAGAGATGGCATTTCTGATCTATGTCTTGACTGGGCAAGTCTTTTGTTGCTTTCTGAAGAATTGTTTTAAACAAAGAAACTTAAGCCTTTCAGTTTCCTCCCCAGATGTGCTTATATTTCAATACTGTACCCTGGGAGTCAGTTTGTGTTTTCAAGACAAATGACTGAAGTTCTACAGAACAAAGATGTTTAGCAATCTCTCTCATCAACTGTAATTATAGAGTTATTTTAAATACACACTGAGATAGATTATAGGATCCTTTGTTAGCAATAACTCTCAGCATAATGAAATCCTTCATGTTGGTTGAAATCTCCTAATTAATAATGTAAGAAGTATCATGACACAACAGAAAGCAATATTGTCACAGGGAAAAGCAGATGATTTTAAAAATCTGATCTATTATTTCCATGTTCTTTTCCCTTTTCACTTGTATTTATGGTCCACCACACAATCCTCCACTCAGCTCTGATCAAATGCACACCAGCTGAAACCATCCCAAAAGCAGCCTTCCATTGCAGGGGTGTTTCTACATATAAAATGTATTTCCAATTTAAGAAAATATAAAAATATTTTTGCTTCCAGATAGGTGAAAGAATGGACATTGTCCTGATCTGGGGAGACCCAGTAGCATTGATGAGGACACCAATCATCAGTGTGATCCTTTGGAACTGCTGGGACCTGGGACCACCTGTGGGAATTGCACTGGGGACAGGCAGGAGGCAGATTTCCCCTTTTCACTGCCTGGAGGTGGGAGAAGGGAGAATTTGTGCTCGAAGCAGCACAACTCCAGCATCTCCCCTCCCTCTTTTGAGCAGGGCTGCACGCAGGCAGCAGCACCAGCTGCCCAGAATGTGCAGAGCTGAAAGAGACCAGATTAACCACCCCCAGAATTTAGTTGGGCACGGGCTCTTCAAATCCCAAATCTCTCAAATGGGGGACTCCCATTCTACTCTCAGCTTTCTGCATCTTCCAGAGGAAGGAGCAAGTGATCTCCACTTTCTCTTCAAGGATGCTTTCTGCAGCTTTTTGAGCTCTCAGTCCCCCGGGTAATCAGCTCTCACATATGTCATTTCTCTTTCACTATGCTAAACAGGGCTTTAATTACAAGGTTTGCTCTTTCATCCCAGATTATTTTCAGGAAAAAAAAAATCAGACAATTGCAAGAGGCAGCTGCCACTCTACAGAAAAATATGCAAGCAACAGAAGGGCTGACTCGAATAACAATATCCAAAAGACTTAAACAATATGAAATTATTCAAAGCGACTTTCAATTAGAACTTGTTTCCTTTGAGAAATTTGGTTGGACGGGTGGGGGTGAGGGACGGTCCCCCTTGACATAAATTAGTTTAAATTATACCTGTGCTTTCTTCTCTTGGTTTGTATCTGACAGTAGAAAAAAAGAAAAAAAATCCAACTCTGTTATCCTGGCAAAAGCACAACCTGGATTTGTTGTCCCAAGTATGGGCTGTTTTGCCTGGTATGCAAGAAGCCAATCCACACACAGAGTTGAGATGTTTATTTCAAGTCTGTATTGAGCTGGGTGTTAGGTGGTAAATCTACACATCTAGCACGGCCTCAGTGTGCCAGCTACTTCCTTTTGTACACTTCCAACAAGGAAGGATCAGCATTTCCCACACCTGCAACAAGCTAAAGCTCTAAGCAATGGCTGCAGCTTCCTTTGTTTCCATTTCATTATACTGATTATGAAAGTCCTCAAGTTTGCTGTGCATCCTCTATGGGGAAGGAGTTTATGTTGGATGAGGGATTCTACAGGTGGGGGTTTCACTGTGTTAATGACTAAATGTTAGCACAAAGTTCAAGTAAAACTCTTCTTTGGCTCTGTCGAGCAGCATCTTATGGCATTATCTCATTTCTTGCTTGGATTTATGATGCTTCTTCCTATTATTGCTTTTCAAGTCTTGGCTCCTAGTTCCTACTTGCAGAGATAAAATGTATCATGTACTGCAACAGATCTGCCAGAAGCTTTTCACAAGATTTTACAGGATTCCTACTCTCATATCCAGAATTTCTGGAGCTTTTTTAAACTTCATTTTACCACTTTCTTGGGAATATCATATCCACATTAAATCACCCAGCACTGCAATTTAGTGATGTAGGATAAGTTTGTGAGAAGAAATGAATGTCATATCCCTTGGTGCTGAAAACCTGAAACTCAGAATCTGCACAATTTTAATTATGCAAAGTCGTCATTGAATAGGTTAGTTTAACAATTGTTTTTATGAACTTTAAATATACTTAGATGGGTACAGAATTTTGTCTTTATGTAATTTTGTAGAAATTAGATTTTTTTAAAAATATTCTTTCATGATAATCACAGCTCTTACAAAGATATATTTGCTGTCATGTGTATTAACATAAAAAGACAAAAATATTTCTACTTGTGAGATCCTACCCTTAGGGCAAAGGGAGAACCCAAGATTCATAAATCGTCATGCTTGAAAGGAATGGTAAAAGTAGGAGGGTCCACAAAAATATTACAAACTTTTATTAATAAATTGCATATTGGGCATGAAAATTGGTATTCTACTCTATAAGCACATGGCAGTGAATTTTGGATAAAAGGGACGAGAGAAAGAAAGAGATAATTGAGAGAGAGAGAGAGAGAGAGAGAGAGAGAGAGAGAGAGAGAGAGATTTGTTTTTATTTCCCCTCCAAAAATTAAAGATTACTGTTTGATAAGCTGCCCTTTGAAGACATAATTCAGTGGATTAAAGATGCACTTATTATTCACTTACATAAACGCAATTTCTTTCTCACTCTGTTTAACAGTAGGAGGTTACTTTATAATTTTATGAACTTAGCAGGAGTGAGAAAAAAATTCTTTAAATTAATAATGTAATTACATCTACTGTCCTGTTCCTGTAGTTACAGTTATTATTTTTGGTTACAAAAAATAACTTTAAAAATCAAATGTTTTGAAGTTACATCTTCATAGAGGCAAAACAACTGTATGGGCAGAAGAACTGAAATGCAATATAAATGTCAAATGCTATCAAAAATTAGAAATTTTAAAAGGCTCTGCAAAACAAGTTTTCAGTGTTAAACTAAACCTCACAGGAGTATTTTAGGGGTGGATTTTTTTTTTTAAGTTGATGAATATTGTCATTAGTGATATTTTTGGAATATTTCATTAAAAATCAACTCATGTCAGGTAAATCAATAGTAATTTCTATCACTAGCCTTTTCAGGAAGTATTGCTGTCTTCAGCATATTCAGGAGTTAAAGAATGACTAAGCTTTTTATGAGTGTTTTAAAAAATCAGTTTTACATGTATGGTTGTATTTCATAGACAATATGTGGAAAAGCAGCAGTGTAATAAGGCTGAAATTCAGAAGCTGAGTCTTTGGACTAAGAAAAATAAATAAAGTGGAAAAGTGGAGAGGGTCTTCTAAGACAAGAACAAGTGCAAATAAGTAGGAGCAAGAAGGAGCAAGCATTTTTGGAGATGTAAAGGTGCTTGATTCTTTCTTTCAAGCTAGTCTTGAAGGTTTAATTCTGAAGCATTTTAAAGGTCACAACACTGAAAAGAAAGCAGCAATCCACATGCAGCTTTTTCCTAGTGCTCGCAGTGAAAGTCTAACCTGTGATTCACACAGGCTTGTGAACACTCCTGGAAAACCCCTGGCCTCGTGTGTGAGCAGCTCCTGAGGGGGAATTAGTCATTTCACACAGCACTAATGATAGCTTGCCAGGGTTAAATTAATGGCATCCTCGGGGAAAAAGGTAATAACATTTTTTCTTATTAACCTAACTGGCTGCAGGACTCTGCTCTAGTTCTGTTCAAATTCATCAGCAAAACCATTTTTTTGTACATTGCCTTGAGTTGGAAATTTTGAATCTCAGAGCCGAGAGGGCAAAAGGCAGTTTCTGATGTTCTGCTGGTTTCTGTAATTACCTGTGATCACAAACTACATTTATTCTCCTAAGCTGGAGCTGAAATATAAAATCCAATGATATTCCATAAATCGTCCAAAATAAATTTTCCAACAACAAATCATCCATTTAGCTTTTTTAAGTCAATCATTCATCTCCATTATGAAAGACACTGTAGAAACCAAAGCTGTGTTAGGAAACTGAAACATAAAGAAGAATCTACAGGTTAGAACAACACATTTCTCTAGATAAAGAGTTTATAGGCTTGTTTATTTAATATGCACTGCTTTATCAGCCATGGAGAACAATACTTGGCCTCAAAAGTTTGAGTCCTATGAGAAGAAATTGAATTGAACAGAAAAGAAAATCAAGGCCTGGAGATTCTCTTCTAGAAGACTTTGTTCATTATACAGCACTATGCTACATGCACACTCTTAGAAAGGTGTAGGAAAAATGTTCCTGGGAAATTCTGTGCAACATGGTGTCAAAATTCAGTGGAATTGAAAGAAGTTGATGCTACCAAAAAACCCCTAGGTTTTTAGAATAGAGAAAGGACATATATAGTCTTCCTTCCTCTATAGAATCTCTGCAGTGCAGTTCTTTAACACTATCAACTAAATTTTGACTTGTTACTAATAAACTTGCCTCAAGTGTTGAAGTTTGTTATCTGTAACATTGTGAAGTTGTTTCATTGTATGAAACATGGATTTCACCAAAAAACAGCAATGCTGCCAGACAAGGAAAATGAAGGAAAATGAGTTTTATACAAGAGTTAAATCCTGCTTCATTTTCTCCTGAGGATGGATTTTCTGGGCCAGATCCTGACTCTTTTTATTTGTATTGGGGAATGTGAGACTTTGCCTATGTGAAAGTGAAATCAGAAGCCTCAGCAGTCAGCCCACTTGTTTCAGTAATTGCTGCAATTGAACTAAGAGGAGCAATGCTTGGTCCCCACTTAAAAGCTGAGGGAAAATTTTCTTTGGTGAATTGCAGCACCACTACTCAGGCTGCAATTTGATGATAAGAGTGTCATGAGGGTAGGAGTGTCAGCTCTGTAGAGCAACATCAACTGTGAGAACAGAAATTAGACTAGAATTGTATTACAAACTAACTCTGGAGAGGTGTATTTAGAAAATTAATTCTCTTATTAAGCTAATTCTCTGTTAAAGCACCTTGCATTTTTCTTTGTAAGTCAATACAAGTCACTTAACATCCTATTACCCATGAGAACTTCAGAAAACTCCATTTAAAATTCATGGGAGAGTATTATCTAATGATTCATTTCATTAATAAGTCATCTTCCTGGTTTCTGGGCCACAAATGCTCCAGACTCTGCAAGCTTATGCCATTTGTTCCTAAGAACATTTTAATTGCCTGGTTTTTGGCAAACGTGGAAGGCTGGATCAATCTATGAAATGCATGAAATGCAAAGCCAGAGAAAGCTTTAGGCATATAAAAAGGGAATCCACATGTAAAGATGATGTAGGATTGCTCCTGCTGCTATCCATGGGAAAGGAACCTCTGTTTTAATCACCTCACATTTTTAGTATATAATAAGAAAACCAGCAACAAAAAATTTATAGCTTCTACTATGAGAATATAAAAGCTGATAACTATTTTAAGGGTAATTTAAAAAAGGAAGCTAAAGACAAACTGAAGAAAAACTTAACCACAAATTCTCAAATTTTTCTAAGGTATGTACTTCTAAAAGCAGAGCTCTTAAAAGTGTCAGGAACTGGGTATTAATTACAACTGCTCTGACTAAAATCTCCTGTAAGGAGTTGATGCATCACAGTCACTGCACACACTTAATACTTTCAGCAACAAAGTTCTAAATGTTTAAAGATACCTTCTGCTGCAGATGGATAATCCCATAAAACACACTGTGCCCTTCAGACCCCCTCCTCAGAGAGTTCTGCATGCAGCAGGAGGACTCCTACCTGCAGAACTGGTTGGGCTCTGCAAATACCTCCTACCTGGTTTGAGGCCAAAGTAAGGACTTTGCTTTACTAGTGGATGTTTAAATAATCAAGTCAGGCTTAGCTGCATGTCTCACATCTGAATTAACACTAAAACTGGGCTTAATGGAACAATTTATATTGTCGTTTCCATACCAAAGGTAGTTCTGCTTTCTCTGCCAGGAAGCACAATGTTCAAAGTTTTTGTTTCAAAGATAAAGGTACAGAAAACAAAATTTGTTCATACTGAGACAATCTTATATTTGAACTTCCAGTGATAGCTGGATGTAGAATTGCTTTCCCCCTGCACACATCCACTTAAGGGAACCCCAATCTCCTTTGAGCTCATCCAGGGACTGCTGCAGCACATTTAACATCTCATACCCCCCTGACTGCCAAGCTGCCAGAACAGACAGATCTCCTTGTGGCACCCAATGGATGCTCAAATACAGATGAGGAACACAGAGCTGGTACACAAACCCTCCTTTCCATCCCTGTCCCCATTTAAAAGAGGTGACAAGATCTGTTTGACACTTCATCCATTGAAACTTTATGTCTTAGAAAGTGATTGAATAAGGAGTGCTGTAATTTTTTTCAGATTTTCATTGGTGTTGAACTGAGCCTCCAGTACTCTGTGTTTGGTCGGGGATTAGATGTGCTCTGCAGACTCCTCCTCCTGTCTCATTCCATTCTGAGTTTCTGCAGAAAATGATCCAACTCAATATGAGAGTTGTTGTTCAAGGAAAAGCAGTTGTTACATTTCTGTTCTGAAAACAGCCCGAATAAAAAGAATTACGTGGTAAATGCCTCTGAATAAGCTGGGAACAGCATGAGGAGCATTCAGTCCCATCTTACATGTTTAATTGAAGCATCTCATAGTGCTTTGGACCCCTATAGCAATTCCAAAATGAGCTAAACCAAAGGAGTTATTGTATTTCTAAACAAATAATTTTGAAGTAGACAGTCTCGTAACCAGAGGAAAGTCATTAAGGTGAAAATCCATGCTGAGCAGTAAAGTGCATTATATATTCCTTGATGTATTACCAGAAAAATACTTATTAAAGCAAAGTATGGTAGAATATTCAATTAACTCTGCATCCATTCAAATTAATTTTCTACTGATATTGAATGTTTAGAGGCTTTTTCAAATATATTTCTTTAAAGGGTTTAATATTAAAAAAATAAAACAGCCACCAACCCTACCCCCCTCCAAAAAACAACAAACCAAACCCCACAAAAATTAAAATAAAGCACAGAAGGTAATTGTACATTTTTAAGAGCAATGCAGGCTTTTTTAGGTTCCCCCAAATCTCACAAAGAAAATAGAAAGTGTTTGTTTCTAGTAGTACTTCACAGAATCTTGTAGACTATTTAACAGTAGGATCTTATTATTTATTGGTTTTTCATTTAATTAATGAATTTAGTTAAAAACCAAGTGATTTAGGTAAAATAAAGTAAAAAGAGAAAAAAGAAAAAAAAATTATTCTGGCTTGTATAGTTCTCATCACAAATATATTCTTCTAATAAATTAATCATGAGTCCCAATGCACTTACCTCACCTGAAACTGTTGAAATATGAATAATAACCTTTCCATTGTCATGTCCTGGAAAGAAGAAAATCTCTTTAATTTTTCACATACATTGTTGGGATGTCTGCACCTATTAATTGAAAGTAACACTTTAAGTTACAAGTATCATGTGTGTATTTCTTGTAAAATTAATAGCAATAAGAAAATGAAACATGAGTTTAATACTTTCCCTAAACCAAGGGGAAAGTTTATTGTTCACTAAAACCTTTCATGTAGGAAGAAACCAAAGTGGCCTTTGCAATCTCCTTCAAGTCCCAATGACTATTTGAGACTTTTAAGTAGTTTTAAATGATACCTTAGAACTCACGTGCATAATTTGGTTTGGGTTTTTTCCAGTTTTTGAAAACTTGTTTCCAAGTCTTAATCAAAGACCCAAGCTCTTATTTCATTAGAATTAATCTTTTTTTTTTTTTTTATGCTGTTGCAGATTTTATCAGATCTGGCTACTGAATACAAAACTCAGTTATGTGAGGTTTACAAAATCTGTTGTAGAATTGGATGATGTAACATTCCTGCAGACTAAAGTGCCTGTATAAGCTGCAAGATAAATACATATATTTTCAGATCTATATTTTGAAATAAAATGAATTGAAGAATTGAAGTATCAGAAACTCAAACCAAAGCATTTAAACTTTAAATAAAGATATTACATTTGAATAATTTTTCATTTATGTTTGAAAAAAACCCTGCCATCAAAAAAATTTGATGGCAAGAAAACTTTGCCATCAAAGCTGATGAGATAACTATGTAAGCAAATCCAAATGGTAATTTAGTAACTCTGCATTTCAGGGATTAGTTTTGATATAGACTATGAAGAAAAAATTAATAAATACATGCCTTTGTTTTGGAAAGTTGACATGGACTTGTAGAGGTGAATTTTAGACAAGCAGTCCCTGGCTAAATCCTCAGTCATCTGAATAGGTATTGTTATTCATGAACAATAACCATAAACAATAAATTATTTGAAGCTCAAACAACAGGATTTGGTGAAAATATTTATAAAAAAGACTACATTTTTATTTTCATGGGGCAGAAGCTAAAGCCTGACTTTATTTTTGAGTATAAGATTATAAACATGAGTGGCAAATAAACATGTAAATTGTAACACAATGCACTAAACAAGCATCAAAAATTATCTAACCTCTTCAGAATAAGTTTTACTTGGTGAAATTCTTCCCTGTTAAACAGAGGAAAATTTCCCCATCAGTTTCAGCATTACCTACTCATATGTTGTGGTAGAATTTGTGCTGAGATGCTCCTTAGATATTATCTGAGGGAGGAAAACTCAGGGTCCACCTTTCAGGTTTTAGCAGCCAACAGAATTATAAAATTGCAAGTTTGCCTGTATCTCACCTACCCTGGTTCATTTGCTGTATCACATTTCTTCAGTGCTCTCCTCTGGAGCTGATAAGGATTAAGCAATAAAGGTGAAAAATCCTTGGGCTCAGATAAAAAAAAAAAAACATTTAATGACACACTGAGCACACCTCATCTACTAAGTCTGTATAAATCAAACAATGTTTTTCCATCCATGCTCACTTCTGTCTAATTGAAGAAAATCTCACCTTGTTCAAGTGCAGTGAATAAGAATTGTTTGCTTGTTTGAAGTCCCAAGCTACCACAGGAATGCAACAGATTCAGTGATTGAACTGTGTTGGGCTGCAAAATCTAATCACAAGATTCTGCCTCCTTTCATTGTCAGTGTTAATAAAGGGCACAGGGAAAAGCAAACTAAAGAAAGATAGTTATAAAAAACAGAGAAAACATAAAGGGCTTCTGTACAACTGTTCTTTACCATTTGCAAATATTGGTGTTACCCAGGACTTTAATGCTGAGACAGATAAGAAAACATCATAGAATTTAATATTGTAATTTTGTGTGTGTGTGTGTTTATCTGTTGTAAAGAGTTTGGAGAAAATCTAACGGAGGCTACAAAATGGCTGGTTTCTACTGAGAAATAGGTACTCCTGTTCCCCATCAAATGTGACAAAAGATATTCATGTTATTTGTAGAAGATGTAGAGAGGAGCTTTATGGGGTTAAGGGAGACAGAGCAATTAAAAGCAACTAAGAAAATTAGATTCCACCTCTCTACAGAAGTTGGAGAGAAAGGAAACATTAATTCCCTACAAATAGGTAGTACAACCATGTCCCACAGTTGCAAAATCCACACTTATAGTTCATTTGGATTGAAGAGTCTTCAAATCACCAGTTGGTTTAAAAGATGCTGCAAAAACTGCATATGATAAAACATTTTTCTTCAGTTTCCCAAGCTACAGAATAAGTAACCAGCAGAATTGCAACAATAGAACAAATAAACATTCCAAATAAACATTCTTCTCTCCTCTCCTCTCCTCTCCTCTCCTCTCCTCTCCTCTCCTCTCCTCTCCCTCCTCTCCTCTCCTCTCCTCTCCTCTCCTCTCCTCTCCTCTCCTCTCCTCTCCTCTCCTCTCCTCTCC
>JANPWX010000020.1:702000-767737 GCA_024734555.1 Trochalopteron elliotii
GGCGAAAGTGTTCGATTCCCCTTCCCCTTCCCCTTCCCCTTCCCCTTCCCCTTCCCCTTCTTCTCATTGTGAAAACAGTATAATTATCATTTCAGGCATGTCACTATCAAGAAAATGTTTACAGAACCCCTTCTGTCAGCTCTGTGCTAGGGCTGGTGTTCGGTGTTTGGGGTTATAAAAACCTGTGCTCAGATTCCATCATGGAGGAGGTAGCTGCATTAATAAAAAAGGCTATTTGTCAATAAGTAAGAGGAAAACATATAAACATTTACTCTTTCCATAGGAAGTGAATAGTAATTTTACTGAACATCAGAGTTATAGAAAATATAATAAAAATGAAAGAAAACAAGTTAATATAACATGTATTACAATTCTAGCCAAACCCTGAAGAGAATAGGTAATTATTTTCAGACTGTGTAGCTGATGTAGAAAATTTAAAATGCTATTGTTTATTTATTAGTTATTTGTAAGATCAAGGAACTGCAACTTCATCTGCTTTAGGAAGAAAATCTACCTTCATGATCAGGTTTTTCTGTTCGTGAATTTTTTCTAACATCATGCATATTTATATTCATCATATTTCTATTGATGTCTTTATTTGTAAGGGAGAGTAATGGAATTTTTTTAATGCATTCTTGTCTCATATATTGAATGCAACATATTTAAATTGTGCTTCTAAAGAATATCTTATTATACACATTAATTTTGGTAGTGTCTTCATGCACAACCTACTTAAATTTATTATAAATTAAAATAATAACGAAACTTATTCAAAGCTGAAAGGTTAAAGCTGTTCTTGAAAGAGCAATGATTATTAGTTCCAAACATATGATTTCCATCACAAGATTAAACCTATGAAAAAGACCTGAAAACATACTTCAGCTGCCAATAAATAGCAAATCAATCAAAAAAAAAATATAAGTGAGTGATGGTGTAAAAAAAAATTCCAAAACTAGAAAATGTGGATGCCACTTTGTCTAACTCATTTTTTTAAATTAATTTCTTAAATGGAAGAACTATTTCATGTACTTTTGCTGTTACTAGGGAGGTTTGACTATTCAAATAGTTCAGTAACAGCTTTGAGATGAGACAGTGCTTTAATTCTCTCTTAATATATTTGCCTAAGAGAAGCACCATAATGGGATCTGAAATAATCAGTATAAAAAATAAACAGATATTCTTATTGATTAAGCACAAACCCAATTGTCCAAGAACATATTTTAAGGGGCTAAAAGACTTGTCCACACTAAAATCTCCTAAGGAGTGTGAAGCTGTATTATGAAGTGTGAGGGAGAATTGATTTTCCTTTTTGTAGCTGTATAACACAGAAGGCCAGTCATTTAATTTGTTACCATAAGGTCAATAAGCTCTGGTTTTGAACCAGGAGTAATGCTGGAGAATACACAAACAGCTGCAGAAGTATGAGACAGCAGGGGAGAATATTTCTGGCGAAAAAACTCTACTTTAAATATAATCAATGTCTTTTTTCTTTTAATTTATACGGGTTTTTTTGTTTTTTTTTGTTTTCTAATAAAGGGTCATGGTGGTAGTAGCACTCATAGTTTCAGAAGGTTCCATCAAGCCCTTGCTATACTTTATTCTTATTTCATGCCAAAGGAAGCAAAACATTGATAGGAATTTGCTAGACATTGAGCTGAGCAGACTTGTTTAGGCGTTCAATAAGATTTCCTGTTCTTACTAAAGTTGTGGGATTTTTAGACAAGTAAAAGATTGTTGAAGACAGTGCATGCAACTGCTGAAGTAAAGAAGAAGCAGGAAGAGGTTATTCCCCCACTTTAGAGCAACATTAGTCAAAATGAGAAAAGTCAAATTATGTGTATTAAAGTGCAATAAATATAATATAAGTTTGAAGTTTCTTTTAAGTGCCCCTAGTGAAAATAAGCAGTCTGATCAGAAGGAGTGCTACCAAACATCAGCCAGAGCTCAAAATACCCTTCAAAGAACAAAGTAAGCTTTATATTTTCATGCAGGAGTTTCTAATCAATGCCATGACATGTTGTTTTGCAATAGCATGAAGACACAAGAAGATTAGAATTGAAAGGTATTTTTTTGTAAAAAACCCTAACTTTGCTACAAGCGTTTGAAAAACTGCTAAATTGATGAGGAATAACCTCAATGGTCTCCAAGGATGCAGAGATTGCAAAAGAGCTGTGGCTTTTTCCGTTAAGGAAAGAAAAATCCCCAAACTTGCCATAATGACACAAATTATCTAATTAGCAGATCTCTTTTAACACCAGGGGGTAAAAAAACAAGAGTGCTTTGTATTGTTTACACAATAGCTGTGGAAAGACCAATGAAAAACTCAATATATAGTCTTCTGACAAAGAAAATTAATGATTAGCAGCATTTACTACGGATGACACCCACTGCTTTCCTGGGCAACCAAAGTCACAATTTTGACCCTTTGGTTTTATAATTCTCTTATCTCTTTCCTCTTTTTCCTCATCAACCTTTTTCTTCCTAGTCAAAGAACAGAAAATATTGTATACAATGTGCTAGCACAAATGAAATTAGCCAAAAAAACCCAATTATGAGAGGTTTTCCATTGATCCTCAGACATCAGAGATTAACTACAGGGTTCACAGGTCATTCCAATCCCTTCCAAATGTGTCATGGCTTTAATCCTCTCCCCCAGTGTCCCAAGGAGGAGGATGAGGGATGTGTAATGATATTTCAGGGGATTAGCTTGTTGCTTGGTTTGTGCTTCAAGTTGTGCAATTGAATTCACGGTGTCACAACCCAGGTCAGCAATAATTAGCAGTATTTTCATAGTGCTCACCAACAAAGGAGGAAAAATGGTTCTTGGAGCATTGACCTTGTGGAGGCAGAAAGGGCATGTTCTCTGGTTATGCTTTTGGTGACAGGTCATATGTACTGCAGACAGCAGAGACTTTTTGTTTCAGGGAAAACAAGATAATAATTTACCAGAAAGCACAATATTAACTGCACTATAACAAGACAATAATATTTTCCACCTTTATATTTGGAGTAATTTAAATCCTGGACTGGACTATAAGAGCCATTGAATCTGTTGTCATATTAAAAAATCAAAACCGTATTTGGAGAGAAACAAGTCAAGTTAAATTTACACAAATGACAAACAGCAGAACAACCAAGTATTTTTAAATACTGAATATGCCAGAAATCACTTTTAAAGAGAAGCTGCTTAGATAAACCCTCAAGCAAACAAAACATAAAAGCAATAAAATGATGTTCCAATAAGAATTTTCACAGATTTTCATATCAATAAAATACTCATCCTGTGGTTGTTTTCTCCTTATAGTTTTTTACATGAATACTCAAGCAAATTAGTTTATTCACAAGAATTCCAAGAAAATTTTATTACATTCATCAATCAATTTTCAGTCTGTTTTAAACATCTAATTGTGAGTACTTTTGTCAGAGAGCCAAGCTATCTGCTTATAAGAAAAAAAAAAAAAAAAAAAAAAAAAAAAAAAAAAAAAAAGAGAGTTCCTTGCACTGAATTCATCCAGCAGCACATCTCAGAGCCTGATTTTCAGACAAAGAGTTTGAAGTGCTGTTGGTATGATTAGACATTGTCATGCCAATTACTCACATAGAAAGTTCAGCATAAAAAACATTGAAAAACTAGAATTCTGCTTCACTTTCTCAGTTTTATCACTGTTTCAGCTTTGCCTCCACCACACCATAGTAACTTCTGCTACTTTTCTTCCTGCTGCACACCTCAGTGTTCCTCTGGGAGCACTCTGGGGCAGCAATTATTCACCCCTGTGCAGCACAGAGCTTTTTTCTGCTTCTGGACTTTGCTTTAGCACAGCAGAGCCCTGAAGTTTTCCATAAGCCAATGTAGAGAAGAAAAATGGCAAAAACCAGATGTATGAAAAACATAAAAACAAATAAACAAACAGAAACCCAAGGTCTGATTGGGAAACGTTCAGTATAATATCATAAATTTATCTTATCATTCAAATGTGCACTAGAGAAATAAAATATTTCTTCCTGGTTCCGTGTGTTTTGTCCAGCTACCTTAAATCACTTTATTTTGTGAATCCTGTCAGTGCAACTTGAATTTGCAGCAAACCATTTTTATGAGCACTCTGGATTTTCTCATTACTGAGTGCGGGTTTGGAGGTTTTCTCTTACCTGGGGTAGTGCATTGTTGGCAAGTTGGACCAGAGAATATATTCTGTGTTCCTTCCTGACTTCCTCACCTTCTTGCCCCCAGCAGATCTCAGGTGGCACCGAGTCCCACTGAAAAAAATCACAATCTATGTGAGTGATGGCTCAGTGTGGAAACTTTCAGGGCATTTGAACAAAAGGAGAAGGAAAGATCATCCTTTGGGCACTTTCAAAACCTTCAAGCAAACAAACACAACTTTCCCTTTCTCAAATTAAATTTTGCTTCCAGTTCTATCAACATAACCTTCTACCCCTGAGACTATCCTGAATTTTGCATTAACCATTGATTACTGTTGACCTAAGAAAATAAAGGCTAAATTTTATTTGCAGTACAAAAAATTGTCAATATTTTCCAAAAACCAAAAGGCATTTAAGCTGCTGCTGATCTTATTGTCACAGATTAATGAACAATGACAGTCTAAACAGCAAAAAAAGTAACATAAGAAAAAAAAATCAGATTATTCCATGGACTTTCTTTCATGGTAAATTGCTAATGGATATTGTGGGTATCGAAAGACACTCTACCCTTATGCAAAAATGTTTAGTTAATATTTCATTTAATGTTTAGAATATTTTGTATACCAACTATGAATAAATTATTCTGGTTGAAAGGAAAGAACATCCTACGCTTGAATCTCTGTGGGATTTACTGAAGAACTTTAAAATAGCAATATTAGAAAACCTGAAAATCAAGTTTCCTCAATATCACATTGCTGCTCATCTTCCTTTTTGCATTAGTGGTCAGCTACACCTGCTTTCTTCAATAGTAATGGCATCAGCAATGCATGAAAATATGTTATGGGAGAGAATCTCAGGGGAAGACCACAAAATTTAGGCTGCAGTTCCTTGCACTTCTGGAATTAAGTGAAATGAAAATAAAAATTAACCTGTTTTATTAGCATACAAAATATTCTAAATTCTACCCCAGAACATGGTAATTATATTTCTATTTTGCTGAAAGTCTATATTCCAGGGTTTTGCTCTTCCTAACCTGTTTTATTAGCATACAAAATATTCTAAATTCTACCCCAGAACATGGTAATTATATTTCTATTTTGCTGAAAGTCTATATTCCAGGGTTTTGCTCTTCCAGTATTTTCTACAGAAAGATAAAATGGCTATGACTTACTTTTCATATTTCTTTCTGTAAAAAGTTACCCATGTAAAATTCGACAAAATAAATAATTTGAATTAAAGAGAGTGCAGTGGACATTCTACTTCACTACACTTGTAACAAATCATTATCATATAAAAATGAAGAAAATTGCATTAAAAATCATAAAGTTGAAGACACCGGTGATTTTAATCAGTTTTATAACTTTTCTTGTCACTTGTAGACAATTCAAACTGTCAAGCATATCCCAATAAAGAAAATCTAAAGTGGTACATTACCTTTTAAGATGAAAATTATTACTAAGAGACCATAATCACATAATACAGCTATCTGTTATATTAAAAATTAATTGAGAAATTATTCATTTGTTGCAAGAGTAACACATGCTTCATATCCAAAATTAAATACAGATTTAATTTATTACAGTTGAAATTAACTATTAAGGTTATATGATAGAATAAATAATGCCAGTGAATTCTTAACTTATGAAATTATATGTTCAATTCTACACTGAAAGAGCTATGAGGAATCAAAGTCTTCAATACTAATTTAGTTAAAAGTAATTAACTGATCATAGATTTTTTTGCTTAAATTTCTCTGTTATTTATACACAGTTTGAGCTTGTGTGCTAGTATAGAGAAAACAGATATTCTAGCCTCTTTTTCATATTTTGAGTTCTCCTTGCTGAAGGGAATTAAGCATAGGAGTCAGCTGATTTTGATTATTCTTTAATGTATTTGCATCATTTTAAATCCTCATTTGGTCTCCCAGCATTGCCTGTGCTACTCATATCTATTGAGAAGGAGAAACTGTGATGATTTTCCATGTCACATCTCCATTTAATGACTACTTTTTTAGATCTCACCTATCAGTAGAGATTTATTTACCATGGATGGAAGTAACTCTGTTCATCAATTCCTACCTCAACTGGAGGATTAAGCTTTATTTGCTAATTTGTATGGATATATGACAGAAAACTGTAGAGGTGATGTAGCTGTTAATCTGGTTATATCTTCAGCTTCCACATCTTAGACATGAATTGAAACAGAAAAAAACCCCAAACAAATAAACAAGGAAACAAAACCCCGAAAAACGAAACAAAACAAAAAAAACAAACCCAAAAAATCAAAACCACAAAAAACCCAAAAAAACCCAACAAAACAAAACAAACCCCACACCCAAAAAAATGAGCGAAAAGAACTGAGGCATCACTGACACTGAATTGAGCACAATGGAACTGTGTTTTATAAGCAATTACCTCAATAAGTGTTTAGTAAGAATTTTCAATCAATAAATAACTGTGGAAATGCTGAGGCCTTGAAATTAACTAAGTTCTCCACAAATTATATGTTCTTCCTATTCCACTCACAAGGGAAAAGAAAATAATTAGGAAGCATTTATAACTACATAAACTAGTTTACAGATTAAAAACTTTTAACATAAAGGATATATAAAATAAGACAAGAAGAGGTCAGCAGCTCTATAATTGATCCAGTACTTACATCAGTTTAGTGAAATAGAAGTATTTTAAAAACTTTAGCCTAAAGTTAAGTGTTAGAACAGCCACGGGGAAAACGAAATAATTTGGAATTTATATAAATCACACAGTTCTGAGAGGTGTTTTTTCTGACTAGCAGCACTCTGTTAAGGCTAATTTCCTTTGCCTAATACAAGAGGACTGGAACCCAAGAGAAAGAGTTCCTAACACCTTTTAGCTGCTGCTACTTGCTCTCATGACCTTTCTATCCCTCCCTTCTTGTTTCAGCAGAAGTGTCTTGGTGGTCATGGAGTAAAGTGCATGCAAGTTAAAACTGGCCCAGAAATAAATAAATAGAAAGAAATAAAGATTTAGAATTCTTCTTTTCAGTAATGATTTGTGCTAGCTAAAGGTTCCTGAAAGTTATCATATATCCTTTACAGCTTCTTTATTATTTTGACTTGCTTAGAGGTTTCTATTTTCTTCTTATCATTCTGTTAGATATTTAAATCCTGATTTAAGGAGATAAGCTTAAGTGAGACAGACAGGCCTGCAGTTTCTGGAGTCCCCCTTCTTTGGGATGACTTTAACCTTTCTGAATTCTCAGGACTGCTCAGAAATCATCAACTCCTCAGCCATCATTATCATCTTTCTGTCCCTATGTGTAGTACAACTGCTTATCTTCTTGAAGACAACCATAGACAAGAATAGATGGATTTGAGCAGCACTGCCCTGGTCTGGCCATAGAGGACCAGAAATTGCATCTGAGCAGGAGGCAATGTTTTGAAACCAGAGCCCCCTGTGCACACCCTGTGCACCTCTTCTTCTAGACAAATGAAGAGTTTCTGAGAGACAGATTGAGAGGGCTGAGCAAAGACTTAACTCAAAATCAGTCCCACAAAACCTCTTACCTGGAATTACTTGATTTTGTAGTCTTTGTGGAAGTCTTTTGGAGGAGAAAGGCAGAAAAAGGTGTTTTCCATTGTCATCCCTGCAGAGAGCAGCCTACAGAGGACAGGGACTGGCTGGTCATGGAAAGAGAATGAAGAGAGTTTGATGACACATTTAGCAGATGTTCTGAATTAGGGCTCCCATAAAACTCTGGGAGTCTCCAATTAGAACCTGTAAAGGTGAAAGAGGAATTTTGATCAGGATGGCAGGGGATTGTGAGGATTAATCCTGTAAAGGCCTTAAGAAGGGCTTGAGTCTTTTGGGAGTGCCTGGAAACCTCAGAAAACTGCTGAAAGGAATGATGGAGAAAGGAGGCAGCTCTTTGGAGCTACAGACTCTCCTGGACACCTTCATACAAAACCTTCCTTCAGAAGTGTCTTCCACCCTGTGGTCCCATTCCACATCCTCATTTGCTGTGAGAAATGAATTAAAAGCCACGAAACAGAGCCATCACTGCTCTTGCCTTAGAATTTGATTTCTAAACTACTTAAGCAGTGACTAGGAAGTGGATTAATTATATAACTTTAACAATTTGTCTGCAAGCAAATATAGACTTGCTATCACAAACACCTTTCTCTTGTCTTCCTCTGTTTCTCCCCTAAAAACCCATGAAACCCATGGGAAACAAATAAAAATAAAACAGCAAACCCAATTTTGTGATCTTCTTCCTTTCACTTAACAAACATGCCTGACATAGTTTTTATGGTTTTTTTTTTCTCATTAATTAATTGCATCAGAGTTTGTTGTTTTGTATGGGTGGGGGTTTTTTGTTTTGTTTTTAGGGGGTTTTTTTGGTTGTTTTTGTTGTTGTTGTTGTTTTGTGTTGTTTTTGTTTGGTTTGGTTGGGTTTTTTTTGGTTTTTGGGGTTTTTTTCACTTTCCTGTAACTAGAAAAACAAGCAGACTCCTGTTACTGCAAGAGAGCATCTCTGTGAAGGGTTTCTGGAAGCACAACCTGCACTGAATTAAACTTGCAAGAGAATTTCACCAGAAACAGGCTGCTTTAGAATTAATAAACCTCTTTGTGGTATACAACAGTCTTATTCAACAGAAGCTTTTTGAATTATTATTCACTATTTTGAAGACTGAATCTAAGTCCATCTGACCCTAACTGAACATTTCCTCAGAAGTGAAAGGTTCCATTTCAACACTGAATTTCAGGCTGTTTTAATATATTTTTTTTCCAAAACTAATGGTTTTCGTACTTTCAAAAGAGATACAGCACTTTCTTCTACTAAAGCTGCTCCAGCAGAATTGCCTTTGACATGTCATCTTAAAGTACATATTGTAAATAGAAGAACTGCTAAACAAAACCCCAGCAGTTCTGTTTGAGAACATAAAATCTGCACTAAGCTGTACATTTCATACCAAGAGTCTTTGCTATGGAAGTAGCAGCTCCTCAGCTAATTCAATTTGTGAGCACAATATTGAATATTAACATGAAGCTGAAACATTGTTCTGGTGCCTAGTAGAGCTTTATAGCCCAAAACAGTTTCAAAATATTCAAGTGTAACCAAATCAAACTGTCATTTTGGAATGTATAGCTGAATAATATCCATAATGAAATTAACTGTATTAAATAAAAAGCACCCTTATTTCTCTATTGGCAACATAGAAATTAACTTGAGGGAAGTGAGCTATAGTATTTATATGCAGCTGTAGTAGTGATTTTACTTCACATTTGCATATTAAAACATGCATTCCAGCAAAGCAAATGACTTTGATAAATTGCCTTACGTGTAATTATTGAATATTCTTATGCATCTTAAAAGACTTCAGACACTTCTAAAATTAATCTGAAATTTCACACAAGGATAATTTTTATGCCCTTTACTTTTTTTAAGGATTTCTCTTTTCTAAGAGAGAATTGTTAATGAATCTTGTCATATACTTTTAAATTAAAAACTTTATGAAATGAAAATTTGTTTAATTTCTTTTTCAGTCTGTTGTTTCTTTCCATTATTGACTGATATGCCTTCAAAACTTGTTTAATTTATACATTTGCAAGAATGGTGACTCCTGGAATGTTCTAATATAGCAGTATTTTGCTATCCTAGGTTTGTGGTGGTACTTTTTCTTGCACATTGGAAGCTTATGTTCATATTATTTTTCCAACTAGCCATGTACAGAGCTATGTCGTGAGATTATTTCTGGTAGTATCACAGAAAATTTCTTCCATATTATGTGCTATTTCTGAGGCTATGAACAAAAAACATTCTCTATCCTCATGCTAGGCAAGGAAAAAAAATACCTTCACCATCCCTCTCATGTTTTTATAAACCAAGGTGTCAAATATCTGCCTTCATGTGATTTATATGGACATTTTATCACTTTTTTTCCAGACAACAGCATCCTAGTCAAAGTAGTCAGCCCTCCTGGACAAGCTGCTCCCTATCTTTGACATTCCCTTTTGCCCCTTCTGTTTTAGCACGAGGAAATCTGAGCTACACAGAAAGGTGAAAGTGCAGAACACCACTTATTTATATAGTGTGCTAATCATGTCCTAATTCATCACTTATTCCTTTACATCCTAGAAACTTGTCATTTTTTGTGCTTTCTTGATCCTTACTGAGGGTGGGCATTTATCCCTTGGTTTACCTGAGTGTTACCAAAACCACTACACAGCTCCTCCATCATCATCTTTCCTTGTCCCAATCCCATTTACACAGTGGGAACAGATGCCAGCCAGGTCTAGTACACAAAAACTAGATGCTCTGCTGATATTGTTGAATAATTACTTGCCTTTATGGGCAGAAATTTATGCTAAAATGCACAGTTCCTTTGTATAAGGATCAACCTTTGAAAAGCTGGCTCTGCTGTGCCCAAACAAGGTACACTTTCTGTGCCTCCATGAAGCTCAGCCAAAATTTCCTCACCAGAAGCCATTTGCTCTTTCTTGTATCCTCTCTATTGTGGATCTGCACAATATTGGGGAAACTTGGCAATAGCTGAAAACAGAACTTTTATATTTTTATATTCTTGCCAATAGAGTGACAGTGTCTCAAAACTGAGCCAGTATCCCAAATCTGGTGTTAAGTGCCTTTGTAAAACATGAGACATTTTTTCAGTGAGCAATTTAAGTCTGATCTATGTCATAGTTAGGGAGACTTTACTGTCCTGCATATTAGTCATGAGGAAGAGAAAAGAAAACATAAAAAGAAAACAAACAAACAAACAAACAAATCCCTTGAATGTTCAGGAGCAGTGATAGAGGTTTTGCACACACTGGTACTGCTTCTCATGAAAAGTCTTTAAGGTGAAGTTCCTGTTGTATATGACTCCAAATATCTTCCTTTTAATTTTTTTTATAATCCTTCTTGGTTCTCTGTGTCAGCTGATATTTTTTTTCTGTGGCCTAAAGATCTCAAGAATTGTTGTTTTGTGTTGTTTTTTTTTTATTATTACTACATATACATTATACAATACACTGAGCATAAATGGATTCTATTGAGAGTCTAAACACAAGACAAATCTAGATGGGAATATAAATGAATATAAGGGAAGGACATTTAGAGAAGTCTTTTAAAATAACAAATAATATTTTGAACTAAATGCCTCATGCAACAGAAATATTTTGCTCTGAATGCAAACTAATCTTCAGAGGGGTTTTTCTGTTGTTGTTGCTGTTTTGTTGGTTTTCTTTAGAAAATTAACTTGTCAAGTTGATATTTATTTATGCTTTCATTCTTTTTAGGTTTTGGCTATGTAGTCAAAACTGCTGCCAGTAGTAATTGTACATCCTTCCTTAGAGATCCTCAAGAAATATCTAACATCTTCTCTCTTTAATGAATGTTAAAAGGTTATTGTTAGTGTGGTAATAGATTGGCATTTCAGATATCTGTTTAAAACAGTGATAAAACTACAAAATTTTATGATTTTTCTGGCTCCTTTACCTATAGCAAGCTGAAACTCTTAGCCACTTTAGGATGGTATGATTTTCCTCTGAAGGTCAGGTATATATTTATCTTCTAAAGAATGACTTTTAAGTCTTGATTGTTGTAAAGGATTTTTTTATTAAATTCTTTCATAGGCTTTGGCTGAATCTGACAAATGTGTCTAATGCAAAACCTAATACATTCTCACACAAACAAATGCTTAGGGCACAATTCTCCTTGAAAACAAAATCATAAAAGAATTTTCTTTTCCAATAATAAATAATAATCCTAGGGTATAATTTTTTCATTAATAGAGGCATCTGTAGAAGGTTTTGTGTGTGAAGAATCATTTCTAAAGATAACAAAATGAACTAAATGGCATCAATTTCCCAACTTTGCTGATTTATTTCTTCTATTTCTCCCAGAAACTTGTTTTCATTCTTCTTGTAAGCTCTCCCAAGTCCAATAATAAGCTATTGTGTATTGCTCGTTAGACTAACCAACTTTCCCAACTGGTAAAGTTTCCTCTCCCTTTTTAGAAAATCCATCTACTATCTAACAAAGTCAGTCAATGCAACAGCCATTCTCCTCTCCTCTGTCATCACGATATATATTACTGTCTATAGTCTAAAAGTACATATCTGGTCTTATTTTTTGGTAAAGAAATCAGTTCTGACTAGAAGAATGTTGAGAAGAATGAAAAAAAGGCAATGCATGTTTGGCCTCTGGTTTATAATAGAAGAACTAGTTTTTGTTAATTCACAAAATTAAGATGTATCTTAAATATCCCAGGAAGCAATTTAGTGAAGTCCATGAACTAATTTAAGAAATTTTAGTTAATTTTGAATAAAAATTGATGCAGATTTCAAAATAGCAGAGAAATTGGAACAAGATGGTTTTTATGGTTCCTCCCAAGCCAAACCATTCCAGGATTCTGTGGTCTTGTTCCCTCAACTGAACTTTCCCACACCTGGGACATGTGGACATGCTCCTAGGACACAGCTGTTATAGGATGTATCCTGAATATCTGCCCATGGGGGAATTCATCCTCATCTTCTAATAGTGCAGGGGGATTTTCCTATGCAAAGAAGTTAATCCCCAATTTATTGTAGGTGCTCTAGAAACTACAGGCTTTCACACATGTGCTAATGAAGGCATGTGTCCTGAGAAATAAAAAAAAAAAAAAATTAGTCTTCTTACAAAAGAATGACAAAATTCACCGTCATGTGCCATGCTCACCTCAGTCAAGCACTGCTCCCCTGAATCATCTCCAATAAAACCTTCTCATATTGGCTGTGTCACCACAGGGGAAAGTTTACATGGCTTTCTAATCCTGTAGAAAGACTTTTCTTCATCAAAATGAAAACATATCTGGACAACACCCACCAAACAACTCCATGATGATGGAAGGAAAGGAGAGAGGTGTGGGCCTGATATTTCTGGGTCTGAGAGATTTTTGCCTGCTAGCAGCTGCTAACTTTTTCCCAAGGAAAAAATTCTCAAGAAAGTTTCTTCTCGAAACAATCTTGGCAAACAACTAACCTTTCTCAAAACAATCTTTCTCCAGATGGTGTTTTGCTGTTTCTCTAGTTCACCAATGGGATTAGAGAGGTGTCATTCCTATTCACCAATCATGTTAAGTCAGTATTGGAACACCTTATAAAACGTAGTAAGAATTAGAAAATAAAAACCTTGTTTTTCTATGCTCTTTGCCTTCTGAAATGTTTGGAGTCTTTCTTTTGTGTCCTACAGCAACAGAGAGGTGGTTTGCTGTCAGTGCTATTGCTGTTTCTTGTGGAGGTGGGAACATCAGAGATATCAACAAGCCCTGGTGCTTTTGGGACAGGCATCAAATCCAGGGGGAGCAGAGCACAGTACTGGAACAAAACTTTGGTTTCTCTCCACAGGTGAGGAAATACAATTACCTCAGAATAGGGAAGAAGAGATTAATTAGTGGATCTTCACTATTCCCAAAAAAGGCATATTTTTCCTTAAGTAGTGCCATTTCTCCCTCAGTATCTTGGGTGCCATTTTTCATGGTGACCTTTCTAAGCAGCACGAATCTACAAACTCAAGTTTTTCAGCAAATATTTTGGCACACTTCCCCTTCAAGAGATATAATACATCTTATCTATTAATTTCTTGCTTTGAATATGCATAGCTCTTGCTTGCCTCCATCAGGATGACTCCTCCATAGTCACTGCTATTTTTACGATCTATATGTTTATGCAAATAAGAAGAAAGTGCTTTTTCACAGAAGAATGTAGGCTTAATGAAATGTAAATCAAACCCACAAAGGTAAGGCACAGTTCAAGTCTCACTGCAGAAATGCTGATGGCAGAAGCACAATGATCCCAGGCTTTATTGCTGTCATTTTCTCTGGGAGCAACACCCTATTGTTGTAACGTGAAGATGGGCTATGGTAGTGCAAAGAAATCAGCATTCAGTGTTTGCATTTAGAGTACAACACTAAAATGAGGGAGGAAAATCAAGTAATTTATCATCAGGATGAAGATTTGATGTGTTTTTTCTTCTTTGCTTTTTAACAAAAAGGATGATGGTATGACACCAGAGATGGGGGGTGGGGAGTGGGGAGGGAGAAGCTCATACTTACAGATTATATGTGACAACCAGATAATCACAGAATTATTCAGCTTGGAAAAGACCTTTAGGGTCATTGAGTCCAACTGCAAACCCTGCAGTGCCAACCCCACCACTAAACCGTGTCCCCAAGCAGCACATCCACTCATCTTTCAAATGCCTCCAGGGATGGTGACTCCACCACTTCCTTGGGGAGTCTGTTCCAATCCCTGACCACCCTTTCAGGGAAGAATTTTTTCCCTAATATCCAATCTAAACCTCCTGTGGTACAACTTGAGGCCGTGTCCTCTCATGCTAAAGTAACTCTGGGGTTTTTGGGAGGGGGGAGAGACTTCCTTTAAATCCATTATGTAGTCTGACATATCCATTTATGACACAGGAATTCTCTTTAGACCACATTTTATGGAAACAGGGGAAAGAACAACGCAGCCTAAGTAGAGGAAAAAAAAAAAAGGGCAGAACATCACATTGGTGGGATCTTTATGTTATTAACCAAATATATTACATGCAGCAGGTAGGCCACAGCTTCACCTTCCGCAAAGTTAAACAGCTTATTGGAAAGGCTTTTCTCCAGTTGTTGTTGATCATACATTTAAGTGTGCATCCTGGAGGAAACTCTGATATTTTCACTTTATTTTCATTTTAAAATCAGAAAGAAAAATAGAGGTTTGTTTTTTTGTGGGTTCTTTTGTTTTTCTTAATGAACCCAGTGATTCCCTGGATCTTTTCTAGGCTGTAGTATGACTGAACTCCAGTTCCCAAGATAAGCTGCAGAATTATTTTTTTCAAGAAAATGATGATTTTCTGGAAATCACAGTTCCCTTCAAAACCCAATCTGACAAACCCAGCTTCTGATGAGCTCTAAGCGCCATTTCTTCTTAGCCTAGTTTTTCTTTGTTCCTCCCTGCTGTCTGTTCTGTGAAATCATGCCTGAAAGCTGTAAGTGTAATACACTTACCAGTCATACAATTTTAAACAGAGTTGTGCTATCTAACAGCTTTGTGAGCTTGGAGTGCGTCCATGACTCCTGAGATACAAAGAGCAAGAGACCTAAACTGTACCCTTATCTTCATGTGACTATTATTTCCTATTAAAGTATGTATTTGAAAAGAAAACTAATTTTGATGTGATTTCTGATAGCTATTTCTCATTATTTCTTATAATATTACTATTATCTCTTATCTATTATGTTAATATAATATTTATTGCATTATCTATTATAATATTATATTAATATTATCTAATATTAGTCTTTTACACAATAATATTTTATAATTTTATTCTCTGGCATGTGAACAAATATTTCTCTTCTCAAAAAGTATAGTTTTTTCTCTTTTGTGAACAAGAACTGTAAGTCACCGAACCAGTCTTGTCAATCATAGTATATTTTGTCTGTCACAGAGAATTTAATTGTGCTAATTAAAGCTGAAAATCAAACACAGATCTGACCATAAAGGCAAACAAGCCCATTCTTGTTAAAACAGACAAAATGTGAAGGTCACAACTCATATTAATATATTCTTCCATGTGACCTTCAGTTGTAAACAAAGAATATTAAATGCTGTTATTCATCTTCTGCTAATGAACATATATTACTCTGGAGTCTAATGAATAGATAAAACATCTCTGTTCATCAAATATTTATAAAAGTAATATTTTCTGTGCTTACCAATTAAAGAGGTATTTTATTACAAATTTAGAGCACGCCATCTTCAAAATCCTTGGAGACCAACTGCTTGAGAGTGCCAGGAAATGAAGACTGGTCTTAAAGCCGTTGTTTTCACATGGCTATTTCCAATAAACAAATATGAAAATGTAATAATAAACATAATACTTAACCAAGTGAGTAACCAATGGGTTTACTTATTCCTCTCTCAATCCCTGGTCTGGCAGTAGCTGATTATTTCATTTTTCTCTGAACACATCTAAATACTAACCTGCATTAGAGCTATTTGCAAAGAATTTGCCCCTACTCTCATCCCATTAGAGATGTTCAGATCACCATCCTCCAGATAAACACAATAAAATAATGTTTAAATTTGCATACACCTATAAGTAACATTTAATATCATGCAAACATACAGTATAATATTTACATGGTAAAAATAAAAGTATTCACATGATTACACAGCTTGCATCCCCCCATCCTGCTCACCCCTTGTACCTGACAGAATTTGAAAGTCTCAGGGGCATGAGATCTCCACAGCAAGCTGAAATACTTGTGGCTGTCTGTTCAAACAGGCATATTAATACAAAATAAATGCAATGAATATTCTGTGTGGATCTTAAGGTTTGTAAACATGTCACCTTCAGTTTATGGATCTGCCAGGAACTTATGCATAGATTTCAGCAGCCTAATATTTTCTCTTCTGTTTCTACTAGGTTGGATGAAAATAACTGTCACATAAATCACAAGTTACCAAGTCTTTAAAACTTTTAGATTGCTAATATAAAGGGCACAGAATATTTGGTATGAGGAATGAATACTTTTCTTTGGAGGTGAAAGGCTAAAAATTCCCAAGCAGCAAGCTTTTATGGATAGATTACCTTCAGCAAATGTGTGAGCAATAAATTTTGATAAATAACAGTTTGGACATTTTTCTTGTTTCTGTCTGGCATCAGATGGTGGAAGCTGCCTTATCCTCACAAGCACATATCTGGAACGCCTAAAAGAGTCAGCCCTAAGAATCTGCTAAAATTGACATATTGCTTTGGCTTTGTTGCATTAAGCTGGTAAGAGCAAACAAGGATTTATTGGGCAATTTACGAGGGAAAAAATAAAGGATATTTTCCTCCAGTGCAGGCCACTGGTGCCCTCTGCTGTCACTCTGCCGAGTATCACGGGCTCACTTTGTTCTCTCCAGTCCCACTCAAATTGTTTCCAAACTGCTGTTAGTGTTTCTCAATTACACTTGGAAGTTACGATGCAAATGTAAAAATGAAGGGTTTATTTTTCCCTTTCAAGTTTGTGCTGCCTCCATCAAAAAATAAATGTTCCAGACAAAGACTTTCATGATTTATCTGCTTTCTGTGGTTTGCATCCACATGCAGCAAATAGCTGAATGTACAGTTTGGAGTTTTTCTCTGTGTCCTGAGGTTCAAAATTTTCTCCATCTGCATTCCCTAAAAGACAACTAAAGCATTTTTAATGACCTAAACATGCTCTGCAGCTGCCTCAGAAGCCACTGCTGCCCTGTGCTGCAATTCAGGGTGGCTGTCTGCCACTTGTGTATTTACACATCTATGGTAAAAACTAAAAGCCATCAAATCTCACAGCAGCCCTGATGCTGGATAACTCCTTGGGAGAAAAGATGAGCCAAAAGGAAACAGCTTTATCCAGCTTCATCCTCTTTAACTTAAGAGGAAGTTTAAGTAAACTCCCACATTCACATCAAAATGCAGAGGTGGCTGCAGGCCACAGCTGCCACCTCTGTAACAGCTTTCCTCTGATAACAAAGCTGATTTATACCTGGTGCTCAGGCATGATGATGATGAATGTGTCAAGGAATATATATTCAGGTCCCATTAGCACAAGTTAAGAAGACTTGAGAAATAGGCACAAAAGTTTTGCTGCTGTGAAAGCAGCACGGTACACCTGGTGATGTGCAGTACAGCTTTCTTACAGGTCTGAAAGCACAGATAATTCCATTTTTGAAGAGAATTTTGCAGAAGAGTGAGAATCAGCAGAATGATCTGAGTCCAGGAATGCAGATTTAAGTTTTAGCCCCAGTTTTTGCATAATAAATGGAGATTTTAGAAAAATGGAAGAGGTTAACAGAGGAGATTGTTCCTCTATGAAATGCAAAGCTGTGTTATTGAAAGGAGAGTTTGTATTACTTCGTTTTTACTGAGTCGAGTTCTCCCATCCTTTGCCTAGAAATAAGGACCATTGACCAGGAACAGCGTATCAGAGGCACTGAAGGGTTTGCCTTTCAGTATATATTCACAGTCTACAGGCAAAAAAATCAAAAAGGAATAACTTCTTGAGTCATGAATATGTGCAACTCTTTTTGTGACACAGCCAGTTATCTTTTATTTGTCTCAAAGAAGAAAAAAACAGATCTTTTTGCATAACTAGAGGTAAATGAAAGGAATAAATACAGAAATAGACATTTTAAATTTTTAAACATTTTTAATACATTTCTTTTGAAAGTAACCCTTGGAGGCTTTTCTGAGTTCATATTTATCCTGAGATATGTTTGCACAAGAGCACTTCTTTTCAGCTAAATTCAGTGTTCTTGTCATCCTTCGTACTTCATTCCATTTATATTTTAATACATTTACTATTAGAAAGCAGAGTCTATTCAAGACAGAGCTTCTACCTTACCTCAGAATCCCCACTTTTTCTGCAGAGTGCAAACATCTGTAACTTGTGTCTCCATAAAAAGAGACAAGGAACTCAAATTCAAAATGCAGGACATAAAGGACAAAGCTAAATAAAACTATCCTCGTGTCTCAACAAAACTAATTTAAATTTCCTAATATAACAAAGCAGCTGTGAGTCTACTGCCTGGAGGCACAGCCACCGTGGCACACTT
Organism: Trochalopteron elliotii; assembly: GCA_024734555.1. Classification (NCBI taxonomy): domain Eukaryota; kingdom Metazoa; phylum Chordata; class Aves; order Passeriformes; family Leiothrichidae; genus Trochalopteron; species Trochalopteron elliotii. The sequence goes on from JANPWX010000020.1 coordinate 720,738, forward strand.
AACAAATGGCCAAGCAGATGCCCCTGTTTGGGTCCTCAAGAGACAGAAGGTGTTGTTTTTTGTGCAACACATTGGTACCTTTGGTGCTTCAGAAAATTACTGCTGAGATCCCTCCGCATAACAGCCAGAGCAGCTTTGGTATTCACACGAAGAGCTACAAAGTTTTTATGTATTCTGGTCTGGAGCTCCACTGCCTTCTTTTCTTAGCTTTCACCCTTTTTGTGAGGTCTTAAATCACCCCAAAATTGCTACTTTCTTCAGGATTTGCCATTCCTGGGGCTTCAATCTAATTTCCTGCCTGTATCAGAACAGGCAGCCATTTGAAGTGGCTGTAACACTTGTTGAACTGGCTAAAAATGTTTTCACAGGTGTGATATTTCCTGCTCCAGAAGCTTAAAGCATCTTAATGAGGGAGGAGTGCTGGGGGGAGTTCTTACTGGCAGCTTCCCTGGTGCCATTTTAAGAAGATCTCTGTCATCTCTTTTCTAAGAAAAGTTGGTTCTTACTCGCAGCATGAGGGAGTGACCATTTTGTTACTGCCAGGTCAGTAAGAAAGGTCAGGTCCATTATCACATCTGACAGAAAGGTTCAGGGAAACCCAGTCCAATCCAATGGACTTCCTCTGTAAACTTGGTAGGACCATTTTGTGTTCTATTCAGTGAATTTATGAACAGTGTGACCAAATAAAGCTGCAGGACACATTTATGACTCCCTCACTAGTGTACTGTTTCCTCTCTAAAATATATTTATATATGTATATGTCCTATCCAGTACACTAGTGCTTATTCCATGTAAGTCTTTGTTCTTACCTTTTCTCTGTCATTTACATACATCTCTGTTAATAAATCACTGTCCACTTTTGTCTGCATTATTTTTCCACCTTTTTTCACAAAATGATCCTTATCTTAAATACACCTTCCAGGGCTATATATGCAGTTCACGTTTCTTATTCAGAATCCTGCTGAATAACCATTATTGGACACGTGGACTGAGCCATTGTTCTTTTAGAGACTGAAATATATTCCTTTCCACTATTGTTGTTCATGAGAGCTACAGTTATTGGACGTGGGTCTTTGTGGTTTGGGTGAATTATTGACTCCTTTATTACTGCATCATAAAATCTGTAACTACACTTTCCAAAATGCTCTCACACTTCTCTCACTGCCCAAATAGCTACAATACATGAGGCAATCTGTGATCACAGAAAAAAGAGGTGTGTGAAGGACCAGAACTAGAAACCTCATTGGGTGTCAAGGACACAACACACAGTTTATCATTTCTTTCAGAACACAAAATTCAATATGCAGCGTTTCTTCTGAATGGAAATTAAGTATTTTAATATATAGGCTTAGAGGAAGGGATTTATTTTTGTGGGTGTTTTGAGGGGGCAGGGTTAGGGTTGGATCTTCAATACGCAAGAAAGTCAGTCAATTTTGGATCATTACAGAGAACCATTATGCACTTTTGTTTTTGCAAGCTGGGATTGTATTCTTGTCCCCTACCTCATTAAAATGATGAAAAATTAAACTATCCAAAGGAAAAAAACAGAATAAAAACAAGAAAAAAGAAAAAGTGAATTTTCTGCTGTACCAGCTCACATAGGGATTAGGTAATAACGAGAATCAGTCTAAGATTGAAGGTGAGACCAGGGGGTAACAAGTTCCCTGTTTTTGTCAGTAAGCAGTGAGATCAGCTCATCTCAGCTGTGAAATCTCACCTGGGAAAAAAAACTCCGAAGACAAACAGAAGTCCTGCCAAAATGAAAAAAAAAAAATAGTATATTACAAGAAGCAATGGAGCAGTGGATAAGAAAGAAAAAAAAATTAAAACTTTTCATTTCAACCTTCCATGCCCAGCATCTTCTGATCATCTTCATGTTAATAAAACTCTCTTAAGAGATCAAATGTCCTTTTGTATGTCCTGCTATTCTCATGTTAAAAAAAAAAAATTCTGATCAGCAATAAATCCATTGCATCCTTCAATTAATTCCAAATTTTATTTTAATCACGATATTTCAAGAACCGTTGTTTGTGCCAAAATATTTTTAGGAAATGGACGCTGGAATTTTGTGGATGCTTACTCAATCAGCATTGAGTAACATGTATTGGTCATTTATCCAGCCAGGTACAGGCACGCTGTGGAAGTTCCAAATATACATAATTACAGTCAGTTTCCTTCAGCATCCTCAAAATGAAGTGAAGTTTTTTTGATCTTAAAACGGTAAACATCTTTAAAAGGTAGGGTTTTGTGGAAATGTTAAAAAGATTCTGTTGGATCTTGCTGGATCATGGCTGAAAATTTCTGGAATTAGAGATTTAGATTTGCAAGTGATAAGCAGATGTGAGACACACTGAGACAAAGACACAGAGCACTTTTCCAGAACCTGATTTAATCTGAACAATGTTTGGTACAACTAGATCCATGTTTCATTATGGTAAACTTTATTTGTGTAGCAGAATGCCTGATCTTGATAAGAAGGACTTTTCTTGAATCCTATCAGTTTCTGGCTGCTTCACATGTTATGACAAATTTGAATTCTCTTACTGCAAGAAAATAAAATGGAAGTGGAGCTGTAGCATTTCATCTAGTTCATTGGTTCCCAAAACTTTAAATCAACTTCAAAACTTTCTTGAAATGAATTGTGTGGAATTTTCACCTATTACTTTTCTGGCATGAGTTTAATAAAAAGACTTTACTTCTTGCAGTGATGGGAAACTAAGCAATAACTAGTGATAACTTAAGCTAGAACAAACCAAAAAGGTTTATCTGGTAATATGAAGACTTCAGGGGAATAAAAAAGCTGGCAGGATATTCCTACAATTTACTGAATGGGATTAGAGGAAAAAAAAAAAAAAAAAAGAAATGCAATGATCAAAATATCTGTGAGAATGTGAATTTTGAAGCAGAAAGAATATAAAACATGCCAGATATCAAGTTGAGACACCTGACCTTATTTACAGATCAAGTTTAGTAAACCCAGCATGAAACCCATGGATACAAATCAGTTTGGAGGAATTTGCTTTGACACTCTAGAGCTGGAATGATGATGTAAGTGACAAGCACACACTGTACTGCATGACAAACAAAATTTGTCTTTTTTGAAGCACACAGCCATGCTCAAAGGTAATGAAAATCCAAGGCCATATCTACTGAGATTTAAAGAGTGTGATACTTGCTATTACACTAATTTATACAAGCCTCACACTGAACTTCAGAGGAAGTTCTGTCTCAGAGGTAGCACAGCAGACTCTGTGTTTCCTTGGCAAATGCTTTTAGTTAACAATGGGTGATTTGAAAATATCTGTCTGAAAAATAACTTTTCTTCTAGAAGGAGCATTTAAGTAATTGAACTCTGTGTGGTATATCTAAGATGGTTTCCTTTGGAAGAAATTAGCCTTTCTTTAATTTTTCAGAGCTCAGATAAGTGAACCCTCCAGCTAATATTCCTCCTCTTCCTCTAGATTTAATTTCTTATGAAAAATAAAATTCTAGTATGAGACTTAATGAGTACAAACCTAAATATACTTTTTAGTATGAATGTTTTTTAATGTTTGTCAGAACTACTGCTGACATTAGGTGAAAGAAAATTGCCTGCATGCATCACAGTCTACCCCAATTCATCTCATAATAACCTGCAAGCAAGTGACTGAACATTTAATCCTAATAAACTGCTACAGAGTGAAATCTTTTGGCTTCACTGCTCACAAGTGTTCTCTGGGTAGTGAGGCTATTTCCAGCTATCCTGCTGTGAAATGTACTGCTGTTAAATCTTTCACGTGAAAACTGGAAAAATATGAGGAAATGATGAGTATTCTTAGATTTTTAAAAAACTTTGAGCTAGTTAAGGCTTCTTCTTCTTTTTATTTATCACTTACTGTAGCTATAAAAATGTTCATAGTTTACAAAACAAATTGCAGCACTTAGCTGCTTGCTTTGCCATAATCCTGAACGAGCAACAACCACAGCCCTTGTTTATTCTCCTGTACAATATTAATGATCTTACTTTTTTCCTCTCAAACAGCTGTTCCTTTACATTTGTGCAGATAAAGAACCCCAAAACATAGACATGTGCCTTTTATACATATATTTTTTTTTGTCTTGTTTTGTTATCCATATCTCCCTTCTACTGAGTGAAACACAGTTCCCAAGAAAGAAGTTAACATTAAACCATCACACCCTCAGAAGGAAAAACTTTGGGGGTTATTTTGATGTTCTGGATAAAGAGTTTTAAATGTGTGCTTTTGTCCATACCACTCCAAACATCACTGAGAAAAGCTGCCAGGATTTAAGTATTTTATGACACATCTGCTTTAAACGAGGAAGTGAGAAAAACATTGAAATTTATCACTGTTTTCAAGCCTTCAGGTTTAGTTATTTTATGTCTCAGGTTTTGAGTGTTCTGAAGTCTGCATCAGTTTAATCACTTGTCAAAACTTCTCCTGAAAGTTTTTAAAAAGGGCAAGATACTGTAGATTTTAGCACTTTAGAAACTGTGCAACTTAGACAATTTGACAAATTTTAGCTCGAGCTTTCTGCTGAAGACACAGATGTAACAGACACTTCAGAAGAAGATGCCTTCCTAAAAAAAAGACTGATTTGCCACTAATAGTAAATTTTGCTGAACTATTTCACTTTGACTGTCTTCTTAGTTGCCCCACCATGAGTCAAAAGCAACCCTCACAAACTTCCTGTCTGTCGACAGAGAGAATCAAATTTCCAACAGTAACACGAAATCAATTGCTGAAGTAAATAATGAAATAATACAAACACACAACACTTTCTGCAGACAATGGAAATTTTGCCATAGCAAAGTTTGGACTAGGCAAAATTTGAGCAGAAACTTGTAAAAAAGTTAAAATTATGTTTTCTTGCTTTTCACATAATTCCTGATCGACTGGTTGTTCTTTTTCAAGAGGGTTTGCAGAACAAAGGTCATTACAGAGATTTTCCATGCAGAAACATCCTGTTTATAGTTAGAAAGTGAAATATGGGAAGGCAGAGAAGTAAGGGGCACAGTGAGTTTGGAAAAGACACATCATCCCTACCATCAGAGGAGTCCACGAGATCCTAAAATCTGGAGTCTGATGCTAAAAAAACCAATGTTCATTTGCAAGAAGGAAGAAAAACAAGGCAATCAAACCCACAGAGCCACTATTCAAAACAGCAAATATGTTACTGTCAGAGACCAAGGGTGAGATTTGGAAGAATATTGTCAAATTAATTTTAACGATACAAACAGAGTAATGACTTAATTTCACAAATTGTGGTGATTTTTGTTTTGTTTTGGATTTTTTATTTGTCTGGTTTTTTTGGGCTGTGGATTTTTCTTTTAAATTTTTGTTTTGGTTTGGTTTATTTTTTTTGTAGTTTTTTATTTTTGTCATTGTTTTGTTGTGTTTTTTGGGAGCTGTGGAATTTTTTTTTTTTTGGTTGGTTGTGTTTTTGGTTTTGGGGGGTTTTTGGGGAGAATCCTCTAGTAAGAAATTTGCTTAGATTAATGGCATGTGATGTTAAACCAATGACTGTGTTTTACAGGCATTCATCTCACCAGGGCGTTGGAGAATATCTCAGATTTCACCTGGAAGATTCCAGTGGGAAGGAAAAGACTGAGATAAAATTTTGTCATCTGTATTTTAATGAACACAATAAACTTCCACTGACACTTGTGACTTACTGTCCTTAGGACATGAGCATCTTTCCCTGTGCACTCTCACAGAGAAGACAGTATACAGATTTTGCTGTGGGTACAGTCAAAAGAGAAGAGCTCTGAAAGTCTGAGTCACACCACACGTGATGTAGAAGTCATTCCCAGCTGAGTAACTCTCTTCTCATGTGTGAGAGGAGTATTGATATACTGATGTTGATATACTGTGCACATGAGTATGCCTATTTAACTTACTACAAATACTGCATGCTGTATGCTCCACCTTTTCAATTTTTCATTTTCAGGCTCTGGCAGAATCACTTCAGTTGGGAAAAACCTCTAAGACCACTGAGTCCAAACTTTGAGCAATAAATGCTTATCTAATTAGTTAGATATTCTTAAGTAAGTATTCATGCTCCATTAAAATAAAACAAATTTATAAGTATACAAGGATTTTTTTTTTCTGAAACATGTGCACTTTAAAAAGGAAGATTTCCAGTTTGGACATTGCAATGCTGAATATAAATGGAAGTTAAATTGTTTGAAGAAAGACGGCATTATCCTAAAACAGCAGAATAATTATTGCTTTAGGAAATCTACCGAGCAAAAAGGCTACTACTGAAAGTGAAAGTTAGAATTTCATGTAGATTTTATGCAACAGATGGCTGAAACCCAGGCTAAAAAAAGATAATTAGGAAAGGAGAAGATCTCAAGATTTTGGTAAATTGGTTCTTTTCTTCCTGTCAGATATACACCACTTCTGAGAGTTTGGGAAACTGATGAGCACCTCCTACAGTGAAGATGTTCAAAAATCTCATTTCCTCTACTACTTCGTGAGAGACTGAGTTCTGTCTGTCTGGAAATGTCAGGTAAATACAAATGAAGCCATCAAACCCAGCCTGTGAGCTTGGCCACACTAAAATAAATCTGAATGTAAAGGTGAACTAAGGTTAATATTAATTAGAAAGGAAGAAAAGCGCTAAAAGAATAAAAAAGGAAAACATAATCCTATTTGTCTCCTGTGTTATAGGTCACGTGTTTTATTCTGCATGTATATTTTTTTGTTTAAAGATGAGGAAGAAGGAAAGAGTGTAGATAACAAACTACAAACTAAAAAAGGAAATACACCTGAATATAGATAAAAGATATCTGTAAAAACAAAGTGATAGGAGCCACACCTCATTATTTGGGAAAACACTTACATGTTTAGATCATGAATATCATCTAAGCTGTTTATTAGAATATATATATCTCCTTTCTGCTGCTTGTTTTATCAAAATGTTTTATATACTGTATTCTGGAGAAATTTATGGTTAGATATATTCTGACTTGTTATTACTAGAAAAACAGAAAGGAAAAATAATTGATTGTCAGAGTATTCAAAAAGTAGTTTCTATTCTTATTGCAATAGGTACAGAATTCTCAGGTTAAAAATAAAAAGATGAAACATAGACAATTTTTAAGCTGATAAATTATCTATGTGATTCTTCAGTTGTTTTTCTATCAACCAGTGTTTTGATAAATTATGATGCTTTCAGACCAGTGCAGTGCAGTTAATGAAAACTTGGTTATCAGAAAGGTGCAAGTACTCAATGTAGCACTTAAAATGATAGTATTTCTTCAAACAACTTGTAATGGAGGCTCAATTGCTGATTTTCATGTGTTCTTACTAATAAGCATATAGATGTACCCACATAATGTTTGCTCTGCTGTTGACATTTGTCATGATGCCTACTATTATTCAAGCACACTTTTAAAAGCACTTCCTTGCATTTTGGAGCTTGCCAAAGACTGTGGTGTTTGTTCCCAGAACCCAGGACACAAATTTCTACTTGGAACAAGGTTTTGGTTCAAATGAGGTGCGCTTTTCACCACAAGTCTGATGAAGACAACTAACAAGGCAAAGCCTTGACATTTTGCAGCTAAAGCTAAAATGACCTAATGGCTAGTTGTCAAAGAAAAATTCCATTTTTGTCCTGGTATTTCTGTCATTTCCATTTCACCAGAGTTGAACGACAGGATGCAGAGAATCGGTGCAGAGTGCACTTCTCATTTCTGTCATGTAAAATTGATTTTTGGCTTGCTTACCTCCCTGCCTCAGTTCATCAGGGAGTCAGAGGAGCACCATGGGTGGCTCAAAGTGTTGTGGGCTGTAATGTGAAACCATACTTTAAATGACACAGGTTTTTAAAAAAATACAAATAAGAAATGAGATAAAGGACCAGTTTTAAACTTGGTCATGTAAAGCAGAAGTTTTTACCAACAGCTCTTCATGAAAAATGCTTGAAATCAGATTTTTTTTTCTAAGGCAAACATTTGTTGCAACAACTATCAAAGAAGGCAAAGGGGTAACAAAAGTGTAACTGGAATGGTTTCTTGAGCAATGTGGTTTTGGATTGTTCCATAAAAGAGATTTTGGAAACTGAATTACAAATATGCTTCTCTCTTTCCTTTTCCCTTTCATTTCCATCTTTACTGAGTCCCACTCAGCTATGTGCAGTTTTGTCTGGGTGGCAGCTTCACAGTAACATAACCAGAAACAATTTAAAGTGGATCCATTCTATTTAAAATCCTCCACCAAGCCCGAGTTTACCTTTTTCCAGCTCCTCCCTCTTTTCCTGACACCATATGTGTTTCCTTATAATCATTACTTCATTCATGTTAGCATGGGGAACAATTCAATAGGGGCAAACATTTATATGTGAAGCACATAAAGAAGGAAATCCAGTAGTTCTAAGAACACGTTGGGAAAATTAAATGAATTCAGTTTTGCATGCCAGCAGATTTTCTTGGTCCTCCTTACTTCAGAAATAATTTAAAACATATTTTGCTGGGAGGAACCTTTTGGAATACATCCCCACTTAGCAGTCTGATGTATCATAAGCTCACAAAAGAATTCCATGTAATGAGAAATTTGGTTGAAAAAAATCAAAATCTAATAAATTAATTACAATCAAGTGTGAACTTAGGAATTTTTTGCTATTTTTAATACAGCTTGCCATAATTTGGCAAGAACTGGAAATCAGATTCAGGAGACATTAAGTGGTGGGCAGGGTTAAAATATAACCCTGTAGTCACAACGTGGATTTACACATGGAAAAATCACATGGAAAAAATCACAGAGAGGAAGATTTGTGGGAGGCATGTTCATTTTCTATGCAATGTGAAGTCACCCAAGGAAAAGAAAAGGTGAGGAATTTGCTGAAGGAAAGGAATGAGATGAGATATGGAGAGAGGTAAGGGAAAAATTTCTACTGGGTCGTAGATGGTATTAGAAATGAAAATGGTAGTTCATAAATAAACACTCCTATCTCTAATGAGGGTTACTTGTTTTAAAAGTTATTTTAGATCTATAATTATATTTGTATTAAGTAACTATATGAGTTCTTATGAAGCTGTCTCAGCTCAGGTCCTTCCTGCTCAGTGTTTGCACCCTGTGTGGGCTGAAAAACACTGCCATGCCTTTCTAGGAATTTACTTTTAGGGTCTGCAGACCTGACTGCACTCCACCATGAGATGGGGCCAGTCCCCTTGGAATCCATCAAAGAGCTGTATAGGATCAAAATCTCCCTCTCTTTCCAGCCTGAAAGATCATTACACATGGAACTGTGCACCATTACCTCCCATCTTTTATCAGTTTGAGCACCCAAGTCAAATGTTTTGAGAAAGCCAAGAGCTGTTTTAACAACAAAAAACCCAATTTTTGAAAAGTGTTTTAGCTGAGCTGTGCTACACCTCCACGTATGTTGGTTCTTGCAGCCTGTGGGATAAGCTTTTGTTTTCTCCTTATGAATCAAAGCTGAGGAGCAAGTTTGTCCCAAGAGAAGTTCTGAGAAAAAATGGAAGTGTCAAATGGTCTTGCTGTATTCAAAATCATATTTAGATGTTCCACCACAAAAATGGCAAGTACTTCAGTTCTTAAATGTGCTAACCAAACATGAATTATTTTCTTCAAAAGTGGGAAGCCTTTGATATTGATTAATGATATTGTAGAAATTTCCAGTGTGAGGTTTGATTTTGTGCTTGTCTTTAATAACAAACAAACAAACAAAGCAAAATACCCCATAAAACCTTAAAGATTCAAGACAGTCAGAAGCATCCTAAAAAGCCTCTGTTTAATCTGTAATCAAAAATGAACTCACAATGTTTATCTCACTTCAACATGCACAGAAAGCATCCAGGTATTCTATCTTCTCAAGAGTTTTTAATTTATTTCTTTGACTACAGACCAAAAGCTTTCTACAAAGTTGTTTCCCTTCTAAGAACATATGTTTATAACTTCAGAATTGAATCAGATCTGAAAATATCCAAGAAGGTAGAAGTGGACCTTAATAGATGATTAAATACAGATATAATGCTCTCTTCTAGGATTTATTTTTGTAGCAATTCAACAACCACATACAATACTCAGTCTCTGTGTGTGTCTTGAGACTATATTGTTCCTACCTAAATTGATTTTGAATTATTTCTTACTCATTGTTTAGCCTGCCAGTGGTAAATAAAGAGCCTAGAAATTACCATGGAAATTGTGACATCAGTTTTTGTATAAAATAAACAGGTTGTCTTGTTCTCTTACACTGCAGAGGAGGTGTTGATGCCTCTAATTCTCAGGAGGAACAAGAACTAAGAACTATGCAGGTATTAAGTGGGAGTGACACAGACACCATGAAGAGCTGGGAAAGTCAGCTTGTACCTCACTGCCAACTGTCCTGCTCCATTTAATAAACCTTTATATTTAATAAACCTTTAATAAAGTTGGGATCTTACAGTATGGGTCTTAGCAGGTTCAAAGAAGTTGTGCAATTCTTTCTTGACAATGGCATTATAGGCATTTCTCTTTCCTCCTGCTGTGCCCTGATGAAGTTTGATGTTGTCTCTAACCTATGTCAAGCCATAAGATGCTTTCCAGAGCTACAGCCACTTAATTTAGATGCATTGTGTCAGTAGAATTTAATTGTTAGTATTCCTTTTTAAGAATAGCTTTCCTAAATATATGTATACAGTGTTTATAATTTGGAAATTTCTTCCATTAAAAAACCCCGAAAAACTACAAACAAGCAAATGCACCCAAGAAAGATACTTCCTGTTCTTTCCAAATATTTATTTCCAGTTATAGTGGGGAAAACTACAGAAACTCATTATTTTGCAAGCCAGGAAGGACTGTCAAGGAGACATCTTTGTAGTTACAAAAGAAAGCTGAGACAGCTGTACTCCTCTATCAACAATTACAACCATTGAACTATGATTTTGATGAATAAATAATGAAAAAGAAGTGATTACTTCAAAATTAAAATTAATTTACATAAATCAGGCTGAGTTAGGCATCTACTGTGACTTTTGTGTATCCAGCTTGACAAAAACAGGATGTAGTTGATGACACATCTAGTGAATGCTGAGACACTTCTCAAGGAAGCTCAAAAAAAGGACATGAAGTTGGGTTATGAAACCAGCATCAGCAAGCTAATATGTCACAGAAAATATGTTTTTCAGGTAAGTTGAATAAATGCAAGGCCATTCTTAATTCTTCAAAGATTAGTTTTTTAAAATCTAGCTTTTTGTATTGCCTCTGGCTGATAAGCTTTCACCTTTGTAAAATCCTATCTCCAAAACAACATCACATCTGACTTGCAAGAGCATGAAAATAACAATCTTGGCAACTAGTTTGGAGACTGAAACCCTTCACAGCCTAATGATCACTTAAGCAAGTGTTTCTTAGTCATTTTCTCTTGGAAGCAAAAGCTTGGTATTCAAGTTGCCTTTCCCCTTTTATCAGTACAAAGCTAAAAATAATTTACTTCCAAAGATTTGTGTTTCATATAATTCCATGCCCATGTTATATCACTTTGAAAACTTACATAAGAAAACTGAAATTATTGCCTACTGAGAATCCAGACCTCTTTTCTACAAGTTAGAAAACCATTATCAGACATCTATCAGTGAAACATCTGTCATATAAAATATGTGTCATAAAATTCATGAAAGGGGCACAAACATCATCACTTGCTTTTTCTGTTCCTTTTCACAGCTCATAACATTGTTTCAGCTCAACAAGATGCATGACTCTATGCTAAGGACAATGGCAGGAGTCTGTATTGCAGCTCCTCACAGTGTGCATGGCAAGGTCAGCCAAATATTTCAGCTTGCATGGAAAGCAAAGAAAGCATTGTTTCTTACCAAGATATGCACTAGCAGCATCATTACAGCCTGGAATGCCAGCTATCTTGATTTCACATGAGAAAAAAAAAAGCCTTTGAGGTTTTAGGCAGATTTTGGGAAAGAAAATAGATCTTAAAGAGATGTTCTGCATCTCTGAGGAAGGAGGAGTGAGAGGAGGGGAGTGAAGCAGAGCCTGTGAAAAACAGAAGGGTGAGGGGAAGGTGTTTTATGATTTGGTTTTATGTCTCATTACTCTACTCTGATTTGGTTGGTAATTAAACTATTGTCCCCAAGCTGAGTTTGGTTTGTTGGTGGCAGTAATTGCTGAGTGATTTCTCCCTGCCCTTATCCCAGCTCACCCACAACTCTTTTGTTGCATTTTCTCTCCCTGGTCCAGCTGAGGAGAGGAATGACAGAGCAGCTTTAGGGGGAACCACAGCCAGGCCAACTCAACCCAACCTTGCCTGCTCTTCATAATCTCTTTTTTTCCCCAAGAACAGAGACTTTTCTGAGGATGCAAAAGGGAAGGTAAAAATCTCTTTAGTTCCTTTTTATCCTCTCACACACATGTTTAAAATCCATCACTTTTGAGTGTCAGAGGCATGCTGGTCAGTAATAATCGCTTTTATTTTTCTTTCCCCTCAAATGTAAAATTCTTTGGCTATTGACATTTACTCTCTCTTAAATCATAGGCTGGAGCAAAATTTGTTTTAACTTTTTAGCCATAAGAACCCTGAAGCACTTCTAGCCAATATCAGTAATTATTATTGACATTTTCCTTTAATTGATCAATAGAGAAATAGTCAACCATGTTCAGATTGACAGATCTAATATCAAACTGACTGGTTGATATTGGCAAGGTATTCTTGCAGGTTTTATTTCTAGCTGAATATCTGAACTCTATTTACATTAATTTCCTAGTGAGAAAGGAGGCTTATAAAAATAATAAGGAAAGAAATTAATGATTGCTTTGTGTTTGAAGGGAGAAATCTTAAATCTGAAGGACAATTATACAGCTCATAGAGCTGAATGATCACACCACACAAAATGCATTATGTATTTTCCTCTGATGCCTTTTTTTCAGAGCAAAAGCTAAATTTGTTTCTCTGATGCCTCGTGATTTAAGAGGGATGAAATCACAGAGTATGACAGTTTGCTACACACCAGGAGAAATCTTCTTGGACAATGCAAAAACTTTCCAGTTTGAAAAGAACAAAGAGATTCTGCCTGCACAGAAAATACAATAAAACACTTATATTTGTCTCAATGCAGGATAGCTTTTTTTCCACCAGGCTACAGTTTAAAATCCAAACAATCTTTGGTTTACTTGCTGAGAAGGTGCAAAGAGAAGGATATTATCTATAGAATATCAAGCTGCTGCCTCTTTTCTGTGCCACATTTACTGCCTTGCATGTGCTTTTATCTTGTGGCAAAATGCAAATTCTATAATCACTACTCTGAACTATAGTTTTAGAATTGCATTGTATTTCCAAAAACAAAAGTGAAAAAATTTGCCTGTGTATTACTGGCAAATATTTATTTTCTGATGTATTCTTAGCATAAGGTCTGGTAACAAATAATCAACTCAAACTTCCAAATTGCTGGGAGATGAAAACAAGGATGGTTTTCTTCCTTTTCTTTTTGGGAAATACCTGGTAGGGTTATAAGTCACTGCTTGAGAGTATTATTCACACTAGCAACCTTTATGCATCATTGAGCAGACTTCATTTTAGCATCTGTGTCAAGCCCAGGAAATATGGCAATAAGACAAGTGTTTTAAATTGAATATATTTTTATTATTATTTCAGGTGATTTGTCATCATTCGTGCTGAAGCTCTTTTAAAACTGGGCAAAAAAATGTAATTGAATTAGGCCATTTATAGTGGTTGCAGGAAAAGCTATACAGGGCTTATTTTGATTTGCTTGGGTTAGTTAGCTGGTGGCAAAGTTCCTTGGGACTAAAAAGAAAAGGAAAGAAAGAGAAAGTAGGAGAGAACGCTGGAAAAAAATCCTTGTTTTAAGGACAAGGACAAAACATTCAGGTACTCTTCAGTTTGTATATATGGATTTTACCTTTAGTACACAGCCAGTTACCATGCCAACTCAAGCTTTGGAACATACATTTTGAGCTGAGCTATCCAGAAAAAATAACTGAATATAATCAGCATCAAACTGAACACATGAAATTACGAGGCTAATTGCTTCTTGCTGTGGGCCTAATTTATCATTTGTGTCTGGTCATGTCAGGCTGCACCACTTGGACTGAAATCATCCCAATGTGGATGCTCAGGTGCCACTCACACCAAACAGGCACCTACTGTTGTGTGTTTTTTTTCCGGAAGGAAACCACAGATTCATCTCCAAAGACATCAGGCGAAAGGGTAAAAATTGAGGGTGATGATGATGAGTAACCAAATTTCAATCCCAAACTGGGATTAGAAGAGAGGCACATCTGCTAATACAGATGTACACCTTCCATCTAGGATAGACAGCAGTTGAGGGATGATTTATGAATTTTCAGTCAACTCTGAACAGCAGGTTTTGTACTTTCCCTTAATAACCGAATGAATTAATATTCATACTTAAAGTAATCTTTTGTTTAAGTTAATAATGTACTGATAATAATAAATACTGCAATGCTCAGCCTCCATAGGTTGTTGCCACAGCCATATGTCAGTGTTGTATTAAAATTAAGATTTTAATGTCATAACAAATTTAAAATCTCTTGGACACCTAGAGTAAATATGCAGTGTTTAAAAGAAAGGACCAAGGAATAAGACTGAGGACTGAACTCATGACTGTCCCTCTTGTTTGCTTTCTAGCTCAATGTCTCACACATTTTTGGACTTGTCTAACTAATTTTAAAATCAATTTCCTACAGACAAAACTAGCTATAAACTTTCTAGACCAAACTATGCTGACTAGTTTCAAAACCAGTGACTGGTACATGGAGACTCCTGACCAAAAAAATGACTTAAAACAAACCAAGCCAAAAACCAAAAACCACAACTTTGCACATGCGTTTAGACAGATATTGTGCATATGTATATATATACATGCAAGCATTTTCCTCTTTATATATGCATATTTTAATTTTAAAATAAAATAATAGCTGCCTGATCTACCTCTCTTTTATTCAACAATAATCAGAGATGCCAACTGACTAACACTCTAAAATTTCAATTGTTTTTAAAGTCTTTCTCTTCTTCCTGTTATATTGAGATTAAATAAAATTTGAATGTGAGACATCTTGGAAAGCAAAAGAAAAACCTGGGAGGATTTTTTTTTCATCCTACTTTTTTTTTTTTTTCTTTCAAAGGGCTTTTTCTTTTCTCCATTTCTTGTTTGCAATAAATGTTAAGTACTGAGGCCTGTAGCACTCATACTTGCTCTGCATACTGTCCCATCAGTTGATTCTGTTAATTTTCAGGGGGGCTAAATAGACTAATGGTTAAAGGGATAAATATGACACATATTTGCAGGACTGATGCCTCAATAAGCAAGCTTTAGAAAAACTGCAAAGCCATGCAATACACTAATAAGAGGCCACCTGCCTGACTCCTGTGGGCCAGCTGCACACTCCAGTGATTTTCCAGGGTGGGTATGATGTTAACTGCATGGCAGAGAGCAGGCTGGGGCCATCACACAGAGACCAGTGATCCATGTAGCAGGAGGAAAAACAAAATAAGAAAAATGTCGTTTCAAGTCTGTGAGTGCCCATTCTCACCCTTGACACAACACTTGGTGCACTGTCCTAAATACCATTTTAGAGCTAATGGAGTTCTCTGAATCCTGTTTGCAAATTTACTTTAAGAAAGAAAAATTGCAGGAGCCTGGTCATAGTTGGATGAGTGGGACAAACCAATATAGAATTCAGACAGTGCTTTAATGCTTGAATTTCATGCTTTTGAAGGTGTTAGACAACTGCTGCTTCATCAGTATTTTAAAACGCAAAAGAAGGGGAAATAGCATTTTTCATTCTGGCAAGTGGTTACTGATGTTGTTCACCTTAGTAGCAATTTCTCTTTTTGCATCAGTAGATAACTATTTGGGGAATCATCTTTCTTATAATTCTCTCCTTTGAAAGCAAAACCAAGGTATTTACTTTCCAATTGAAACACAAAATGTTGTACCATGTAGTTTGGCTGTAAAGTCTTACAGAGGAAGCAATTTGTGTTAGAAACAGGCCATTCAATCAGTTTTTGTTGGAGTATACTTTGGAAGATAGCCATACTATACTTCAGGGGATCTGCTTCTAATTGATGGAAGGGCTTGTGTTTTGATTTTTCTATTACCTGTGATGGAGGTAGTGGAAATGTCCCAGAACCAGAGGTCTGCAGGAGAAGTGTCCCCAGTGACAGCTACTGGGAGAACCTCTGGGGGCTCTTCTCTCACCTCTGATCCTGGCCAATTGTTAGAATCCTTTATAATCCCTCCTCACAATTCCCCAGCAGAAGACAATAGGGAAGAATATTCCAGTATCTAGAGTAGTTGTATTGGATCAGCAAAAATTAGGTTATACAGAACTATGAGCAACTCCTCCTTTGATAAGAATGCTAATAGACCATCCTTAAACTCCTCTGGCAGGTGAGGCCTTTGTGCAGCTTGAAAACCTGTCCAGTACTTATTCATCTGGTAATCAGGGGATTCTCAAAATGTGAAATGTCAGTAGGGTTATGGAAGTACCAGGATAAATTCAGACATCTGTACAAGGGACAATGCCTGGAGAAGTGAACAACTCTCACTTGGCTACAACCTCCTCTCAGGGAGTTGTAGAGGGCCATGAGGTTTCCTCTGAGACTCTTTTACTCCAGGCTAAACAGCCCCAGCTCCCTCAGCTGCTCCTCATGCTCCAGACACTTCACCAGCTCTGTTGCCCTCTCTGGATCTGCTCCAGCACCTCAATGTCTTTCCTGGCTTGAGGGGCCCAGAGCTGGACACAGGATTGAGCTGTGGCCTCAGCAGTGCCCAGCACAGGGGACAACCTCTGCCCTGGTCCTGCTGCCACACCACTGCTGATCCAGACCAGGGTGCCCAAACCTTCTTGGCCACCTGGGCACAGCTGGCTCATGTTCAGCTGCTGTCACCAGCACCCAGGTGGGTCAGTAACAAGCCCTCATCCACCCAAGAGCTCATTCAACTATCCCCCCTTCCAAAAAACCAAACCAAATCAGAACAAAAAGCATCAAACCAAAAAAACCTAACACACATACACACATACGCTGCCCTCTGCCTCTTTTTCCCTGTCCTTTATGTGCAGAACAAAATATTTTTATGAGGTATGCCTAGAAGTCTTGGTCAAGTTTAGCATCCCTCCCTGAGGCTTTTCCCCATCCTTTTAATGTAAGGAACAGTGTTTCCTCTTTGCAATTCATAGATTGATAGATATGGAGGGGGAAAAAAGGTGAAATCTCTACAGAGAGCAGAAACTTATGGAGACTTACTTCATCTTCTCTGTGGCAGCTGTTTGGGAAATGGGCAAAGCTCACAGAGTTTCAATCCAATGTTTTCAACATGAGATGATAAACTCTTGTTTGTGTAGACTATATTTCAAACCCTAAATAGTTCAAATTCCAGACCTATTCTTTCCAAGAACAAGAAGTACTGAGCAAACTGCAAAAGCAGATATTCCAATGATTTAGGGTACTTCAAATGTGGTACATCTGCTTTTACAGTAGTTTTTTATAGCAATTAGCCTGACATTCAGCTGGGTTTAAATTACAGTGATTCAAATCAGGACACTCATCAATACAAAACTGAAAGTTAAAGTGTAAATGATGTTCTGCAGCATGATGTAATGGAACCTTGCCTATCAAATCATCTGAACAGAACAGATCTTTCTGCTATAGCTACAGTTTCTTCAAGGCCTTTGGCATAACACCCTGATTCAGAACAAAAGGAACACATATAAAATTTGGCCACAACAGTAATGTAACCACTTATCAAGTCTAAACTTTCAATGAAAAAAAGGGGGGAAAATAAAAAAGATATATGCTGAAGGGAACTGAAAGAATCCTATAGAGTCCAGTCTGTTCATCAAGTTTAAAGGAAAATTGAGAAATGATTGAGAGCTTATCTGCAAGTCACCAGTGGAAAGAGGTGGTAAAGTCAAAGAGAGAGTGTGCTGGAGAAGATGGTAAGATCTTTGAGAAAGACTTAGGGTCTTCTTAAAAGACTGAAATTAAAATGTCATGCTTATGACTTGTGAATCCTCTGGGTCTTTTTTTTTTTTTTTGACATTGCCTATACTATCTTCAGTATTTAATATAATTTCTACCTGTACTATATGATAACATCTTAAAACTCATGTTTCTGGTCTTCAATTAGTGGATTTTACTCTTTTCTTGTGGCTGATTAGAAATGTTTTCAGTTAAAAGAAAAACTAAACACACACACACACAGAAAAGAAAATATTGCCAAGGCACTTACCATTAAAACAAGAGACTTTGGATATGAAATACCTGTAGGAAAAAAATCAGTACATTTAGATCTCATTGATCATGAGATTCAGACCTAGCAGAGGTGAAGATTTATGGGGAGCAGCTGAGGTCTCTTTGTCTGTTCAGTCTGAGGAAGAGGAGACTAAGGGGAGACCTCATTACTGTACAAATTCCTCAGGAGAGGAAGAGGAGGGGCAGGCACTGATCTCTTCTCTCTGGTGCCCAGCAACATTCCCAACGAGGGAATGGCCTGAAGACAAGCCAGGGCAGGTTTAGGTTGGATATCAGGAAAAGGTTCTTCACCCAGAGGATAGCTGGGCACCAGAACAGGTCCCCAGGGCAGTGGTCACACCAAACCTGCTGGAGTTTGAGTGTTTGGAAAATACTCTTGGGCACAGGGTGTGTCTCTTGAGGGCCAGGAGTTGCACTCAGTGATCCTTGTGGGCCCCTTCCAAACCTGGATTTTCTGTGATTCTGTGAAAAATGTCCCTTTGCATGAGCACAATTAGAAGGGCTATGGGATGCATTATGTCAGATTAAATGATCTATAAGTCCCTTAAGCTCTTTTAGATCTCACATAAAATTCAGTTACATACAAATGTAACTGAAAAAAAATCAAAGTCCAGGGAATATTTAAACATTTTAAACATTTCAGATTTCTGATTGACAGGCTTGCAAGTGTCACTGATATTTAAAACTCAAGTAATATAGTTCATCACATCTTTAAATTACACTCATGAATAAACCACAATTATAAAACTGATGAGATAAATGATCAATTAACAGATTATTATCATGCAAAACCTAGATTTGAATGTCTAATGTACAATAGTAGAAGTCTGTCACAGGACTAATGAGGGGTAACTAATAGAAACATTTTGCAAGTCTTGGTGAACAGCTTTGCCTTCCTGCCTCTTTCAAGAGTAGACATCACTGACACACTGACTTCTCCTTTGCTCAGACTCCATATCTCCCTGCCTTGTGCAGTGAGTTTTAGAGATAACATTTAAAGATTCATTCGTTAAGCTGTCTTCCTCAGAGGGACACAGACCATTTTTTCCAAACTTCCAGAAGAGTTTAGTGATGATATTTTTTTTAGTTCTGTGATAAAGTAAGGTTAAACTGTCTTCCTCACTGTTGCTTCCCAGAGTGTATCTGCTTAAAGTGCACACTAATAGAAAAAGAGTTGCATTACTCAGTCTAGGAAGCAGGGCCACAGACATATCCATCATTCTTAAGCCAAAGGCTGAGAGACACAAGAATTAGTCTCTCAGTTTTCCCAGGAGTAGCAGGAAAGAAATAATGCTCAAGGTTTTTTTTTTCCTTTTAATTTTGCAGTGAAATTTTCAATGAAGCTTCATTCAGAGTCTGTAAGTATGGACATGAAATTAAATGTCCCTTAATTTAAAATGGGATGCAACTTATACCAGCAGACCTTGGCTGTGGACAAGAGGAACATGCTCTACATACCAATATGTGGTGGGAGAAGAGGGGGTAAGAATTTACATTGTGACAAACAGCCCAGCGGCACATTCAGTTCACAGCTTGGTGAAACCATAGGGAGAGATGCACAGCACAGTTTATCATTGGCTTTTTCCTTTCCACAGAGACCAGATCTTTTTCTTTTTTTAAAGCAAAAAAGCACATTTCAATTGGATCAAGAATAGAAGTGATTGTCATTTATTTGATCTAAAAAATGCAAAATAATTTAAGCTGCAAAGAGTTATTTCTTGACATCTTGCTATTAACTTTGTGTGACAAATAGTGTGCACAGTCCAGCAAAGCAGCAAACTTAAATGGCAACTTGTAGTAGTAATTTTCCCACTGGAAAAGGGTAAATCTATTGATTTGCCTTTCCTAAGAGTTTTCATTCTTCCTATAAAATTTAAGAAGGATAAACATACTTTCCATTTCATGGGTTTGAAAAAAAAGTATGAACAGTGTACATTTGAGCACCATGTAGGGAGATAAGATCAGTGCAGTAAATTAATTTTCTCTTTCCATAGCAAAAAGAGCATAAACCCTGCAGAGAGTGTTTGAGAGCTGACATGATGGATCACAGTGCAGTAGCTCAATTACGACTGTATTATGCAAATGTTTTTATGCAGTCTTTTAAAATGTCTATGACAAAAGCATTTTTGATGATTCACTGTACATAAAGACAGAATCTTGACTTCATGCAACCCCAAAGACTTCTGTAAAGATGTGTGGGTTTATTAAGTAAATAAATACTTTTAGCTACTTTTATTACAAAGAAGAGAATTACCATTTGTAAAAGTATAAGAGAAGGGGATCCAACAAAATAACAGCAGGTATTCTTGAACACTAATAGCAGAGTTTATACTGCTATTGCTCATTCTTATGTTTGCATAAGTAAATACCAAATTAGGAGTAAATAATGCAGAAATGGCATCAGCCACGTACAAATCTCTAGAATTACCTTCAGTTTGTGTCTCAACACAATCTCACAATCAGCAAAGCCCTTTTGAAAAACTGATCAGGTAACTCAATCCAGAACTAATTTGTTTCTCCCAGACTTAAAAAGCCACTGTTGGGAAGAGAATAGTCAAACATGTTAACATATTCAAGGAAAACTTACTAGGAACTAAAGTTGTATCAATCCTAATTTGTATTATTAACTTTTCATCTCCATCAGCTAGGTTTGGGCATACCATATACATTCCCAAAACTCAGAGCACCTTAAAAGTATTAGAGACACAGACGTGAAAGACAAACCCAGAATCATCTTGGAGAGATTCAAGGAAAAGAACTCTGCTCTTCACTACTGAACAAAGCTGATCAAAAGCTCTTGAGAGGTTTTTTGGTTTTTTTTTAATTTTAGAAAGTGTTGAAGATCAAAATGCCAAAGTTTAATGAAATATGATAAAGGAAGTAAAGGGAAACAAAACTACTAAACCACCTACATAGTTGTACAAGAAACTGGATGGAACAGAAGACTCAGAATTGATGCAGCAACCTTGAGAGTGCTCAGGGTAGTGATGGACAGTGGCTCTTACAAGGATCAAGTAACAGATTTCTCACTTGCTCCATGAACCCAAACTGAACTGTAACTTCAGCCTTTTATCTGTGAAGGGAAATATTATGAAAATCCTGCACAAGGGTCAGGGCAATTCCAAGCACAAGTACAGGCCTGGTGAAGAACTGGTTGAGAGCAGCCCTTAAGGAGAAGAACTTGGGGCTGTTGGTGGAAGGGAAGCTCCACATGGGCTGACAGTGAGTACTTGCAGTCCAGTAAATCAACTCAGTCCTGGGCTCATCCAAAGCCCCGTGGGCAGCAGGGCAGGGAGGGGATTCTGCCCCTCTGCCCCTCTCTGCTGAGACCCCACCTGCAGGACTGCATCCAGCTCTGGGCTCCCAGCACAGCAAGGACAGGGACCTGCTGGAGCCAGGCCAGAGGAGGCACCAGGGGGATCAGAGGGATGGAGCAGCTCTCCTATGAAGACAGGATGAAAGAGCTGGGGCTGCTCCTCCTGAGCAAGGTTCTGGAGGTTCTTCTCTGACAAGAGAAGGTTCTGGAAAGACCTTACAGAAGCCTTTCAGTACCCACAAGAAAGTAAGAAAGGGACTCTTTACAAGAGCATGCAATGATAGGACAAGGGGGAATGGTTTTAAACTGAAACAAGGTAGGTTTAGCTTAAAGATTAGGAAGAAATGTTTTTACTGTGAGGGTGATGAAGCTCTGGAACAGGTTACTCAGAGAAGCTGTGGATGCCCCAGCCCAAGGCCAGGTTGGATGGGCTCTGAGCAGCCCAGTCTAGTGAAATATGTCTGTGCCATGGTAGGGGGTTTGGAAAAAGATGATCTTTTAGGTCTCTTAAAACTCAGACCATTTTATGATTCTATGATTATCTGTGCTTCTTAGGTCCAACTCAGAAATGACATGCCCAGTTCCCAGACACTTAGGTGTTCCCTAAGTCAACTTTAAAGTTAGCCAAGTACTGGCTAATCCTAAAAGAACTGAATTTAGTGAAACCTTTTTGAATTTCTGAGTATGGTGCAAGAAGAAAAACAAAGAGACCACCTTTTCCCCAAATATCTGCACTTATTGACAATACAGGTGGTAATGAATTTTATGTCACTATCAAACTGAAATAGATTAGCTGAAAGGCACCATATTCCATCACCAAGTCTTCCAGCCCATTCTAAAAAGCAATCTGCCATGTACTAAATTGAAAATACTGTCTGATTTGCTGAGACATCAAAACTTCACAATTCCTAAAAGTTCTCAGAGTGACAGCTGTGATGAGCTGTTTGCTGCAGTGATATATTGCTGTAGGGAGAAGAGTGAGGAACAGGAAAAAAAAGACAAAAAGAAGGTCACTAAGCCAGGAGCTAAAGAAATATGTAGAAAAAAACAAAGATTTTCTTTGAAACTTCAGTTTACTGACACCAACTGTGACAGCAAATATTTAACAAGACATGCCCATAATGCAGCTGGTCAGTCCTTCTATGTCCAAACAGTGTGTGCACAGAAGCGTGTTGCCCTAAGCTGTTACGTATAATTTCAGCTGAAAACTATGATTTTCTGACCATTTGTAGAAGGAAACTAACATATCTAAATTGCTGACTCTAAAAGATGCGTTCAAAAGCCTCACCTTTTTTTTCATAATCAGACTTGGATATTTTATAAAGTGAACATGTAAGTAAATATAAAACAGATGTACCCATTTGTATTTGCAGGAGTTAATTGAAGTACATTACCACTAGACAGGACGTGCAATAGTACTAGACAGGATGAATTCTCAGTAGCAGAAAACACTCATCATGGGGCCTGGAAGCAGCAGAATATTGAAACCCAAATTAGTGTTTGTTTATGTCTGAACCACTTAGGGACATTCCACCATAATTTATCTTCCTCCTTTCTTATTTGAAACCATGCCATTTATTTGCAGGGCTCACTTATCTTTAACAGAATAACCTATTCTACTCCTCTCTTTGCAGTCTTTTTTTTGTTGTTGTGTGGTGTCATTGCTCTGGGAACAGAGGTGTGTCTTGTGAGGAGTCTTCTTGTTGAACAGATCCTTTTTCCCTTCTCCAAAGTAGGCTGGAGCCTACTTCTGAAAAAGGTCTTTCAGAACCAGTGGATATCCCTTAATACTCTTTGGCCAGGC
Organism: Trochalopteron elliotii; assembly: GCA_024734555.1. NCBI lineage: Eukaryota > Metazoa > Chordata > Aves > Passeriformes > Leiothrichidae > Trochalopteron > Trochalopteron elliotii. The sequence continues at coordinate 744,110 of JANPWX010000020.1, forward strand.
TGTTGTTACTTGATTTAAAAGGGAAGTACTGAAGGGACAGAGAGATTCTGCAATTTACACATGGTGACACACAGTGAATTTGTACTATGGAGAGAACTCAGGCATTTCTCCAGGTGGTGTGTGTTGATACACAACTTCTAGATCTCACATAAAACACAATTAGGCACATCCTACTTTCCTTAAATTAGCTTTCCTTAAATTAGGTGAGGAATTCCCAGGATATTTCTTTTGTGAAGCCCTATCCTAGACACAGAAGAGGAAAATAATCCTTGAAGGGGATTTGGAGGCCTGTTGATCACACTGGGTGAAACAAAGATTGGTGCTTCAATCAAAAAGGTGGTATGGGATTTGCTTTGTGATTTTTTTGGTTGGCTGTTTATTATTTGTTGGGTTCTCTTGGGTTTTCTCCTCTTTGATCCGGAATAAGTAAGGTCATGGAATTAGTTTTAATATTTTAGATGGTGTCACAGACACACAAAGAAAAGAAACTGTACAAAAAAAGTCAGAGAAAGCTATTTAAGATATAAGGGGAAAATATCTTCCTCAACACATGGGAGGATTTGCTAGTGAACAAGCAAACTGAGCAAAGGGGATTCTCTGCAAAGAGCAGGGGTAGTCAAGAGTATGGCCTTTTAATGGAGTGTGTAAAAGTAAGGAATGAGCTTCAGAGAGCTGGAGGAAGCATTTTGTACAGGTACTTGAAAATCCCTAGGGATGAGGTCAGGGTTAGTTCCACATCTTCAGGCTGCATATTGGTGTCTATGCCCTCGTTTCTTCCTTTCTTCCTTTCCTTCAGATTAGGAAGAAACCAAGGCTTTGACCCTTCTTCAGAAGAATAAGGAGCCCTAAAAATGTATTAGGTTGTATTTATTTTCAGTACAGAAATATATGTCTGGCAGAGCAAGAGTAAGAATCACTGCAGTACTTAACTGGAAGGGACTTGTGTTAAAGGAGAATCTTTGTCCCCAGTATCACTTTGATTTTAATAATGTAAGGCTAAACTTCAGTTTTGCTACCTGCGAATTTCTGCGATATTACTGATATTCAGTATCACTGGTACTGATTTTTGCTGTCCCAGGAAGGTGTCATGACAGTAACTGTGATCTCTCTTTCAGCCTGAGACTGAGCTCAACAAAATATTGGGCTGGATGAATAATTATCTTTCACATAGTAAACAAGGCATAATTTTCCATTTTTCCTTCAGCTTCATAAAATCAAAAAATGGTCACACATTCTCATAAAAATGCCTCTGGAGGGAGACACAGCCCAAAAAGTAGCTTATACCTGACATAAGAAGAATAGAATTAAAGTGTTCACAAAAATCTGAGGATATCTACTTTAAAACGTACATCAAAATAGACAAAATAATCTAGTCTGGCTGGCTCTGAATTCTGCAGAATTCCTTTAACTCTTTGTCTTACACTTCATGAAAAAAAAATTGCTGTATTGAGTTAGTTAAATGCTGCATTTAAAATAAGAATTATGATCAAAAGCATTAGGTTGCTTCCCTTCTACTTTTGTAGAGTCTTTTGAAGTGTTCTCATGATGAGTTTTGGACATGTAAAGATCCCTCTTCTGCTTGATTACCTTCATTTCTTTGTACCCTGCCACTGATCATATAGAATCTGATATTCACTCTGTGTGAGACCAGCCTCTTACTGATACAAAGTCACTGAAGGTCAGGCTCTTTTACTATATTCATTAATGTATATATGCTTTAAAATATAGTAAGTCAGTGCAGATTTTTGTAGGGACATGCAAATTACTGGATGTGCTTATAAACCTTCTGTTGTGAAATGGAAAATCACTAGGTTTTGGGTTGGTATTTTTTTGCTTTTTTTTCAAGATGACTGTTTAGAGTTTTACTAAAACTAGAACACTTTTGTCCTATGCCATGAATTTATACAATGACAATGTCAGGATTTTTCCTATCTTGTTAGGTACATTTCATAGGTGTCCTTTCTTTCTGCATCACTACAAAGCATATATTGAGTGAAAGAAGAACAAAGAGAGATAAACTGTAGACAGGCAACATTTCCTCAGTGAAAATAGCATGAAAAGGAACAGTTTACAGAGTGATTCATTGGATCTGGAAGAACTTATGTATTAACATTTTCACATATGTAACAATTATCTCAACTAGATTTCACACTGAAGCCCTCCTTTTCCCCTCAAACAACCAAGACCATATGCAAATAATTCCCATGTCATTTGGGCGATTTGATACTGCTGAAGCACAGTAATAGAATGGCAAAAAACATTTGCATCATCATGCAACCAAGGTGCATAAAGGTGTTCCCAAGACATCTATCTTGTGGTTAGTTCATTTTATCTGGCTGCCTAGTCACCCAGCTGCTTTCTTGCTCCCCCTCCTCAAAGGACAGGGGGGAGAAAAATAAGATTGAAAAGCTTGTGTTTGCAATGGACTCTACTTGAAGGCTGCAGTCAGTCCACAGCAACTCCTATCTGCATTTCCTTCATCCTCACCCTTTTCCCCTACTCCAGTGTGGTTACAGAGGAGCCACAACCAACCCTCACAGCCCCTACCAGACCAAGGGCACCTATAACCAATACCTCAGATTTTCAGATTTTTCTGAGAGCCTTTATCAAGAGATCAATTTATTTTTGAAGTGGCTTTACTTTTTCCAGCCAGGATGATGGAAAAGGTGTTACATTTCTAGCCTACAAAGACACCTTTGCATTATAAGCAATAAAGACAAAACACTCCTGAGAAATCAATGTCAATTTCACCTAGAAAGAAAAAGTGTTCTTGTCCAGTGTACCCAAATTTGTGCTTTCCTACAGAGGTGTCTTATACAGCAAGAAGATGAGAGCACCATGGGTGAGGAATCATGACACTTTCAGGAGAAATACAGGATTCAGGCTAAGATTCCTGTCCCACTGCCCTGATCCTTTCTGTCAAAGCATTAAACTTTTCTGACTTCTGGCTGTGGCTGAAGCACACCAGGGACAGTGGCAAGGCACATCTGGACACGTGTGAGCTGGAAACTCCTGAAAACTACAGTGATTTGCCCTTTTTGGAGAACCCTGGGGATGGGGACTGAGAGAGCTGCCAGAGTTCTCTGGACCAAACCATTCCTCAGAAACATTCTCACTGTGGAGAAGATGCTGACATCCCATAGTATCCACACATCAAGATGAATCCCTCCTACAGGTTTTCAGTTCCTAGCCAGTGTTCAGAGGGAACATGATCACAAAAGCAAGAAATAACTATATATTTCTATTTAATACACAGCATTGGGCTTCTTCAAGAGGGATTCATAGCATGACTTTCTAAATGCAGAAATTATGCAGAACTAGTCAGTCCTGAAAAACAGAAACCAAGTGGGCACTTTTAGACAGCTATGAAATAGGCACTGCATGATTCCACACACTACAAGGCAAAAAGCTGCTGATTATTTATCACCATGCTTTGTAAAGCAAGTGTAAAACGTTAATCCTTTATGTAATACTTCATTACACTTCCTTTGCAAAAATGAAATGGCTTCATAGCACACAAAGTTCACCTCATTAAAAAAAAAAAAGAAGAATCTCTAAGATAAGGGCATCAATTCCTTACTATCTGTGTATAAATGTTTAATCTGTTTATAGTAAAAGTGGGAAAAAAAATATTTCACACCCTAGGACTAATGCTTCACTGGTAGGTTGCACAAACTCAGAATAAGAAAATTACAAGGCAATTCAGAGTAGGAAAATTACAAGAGAAAGGGAAGCAGAGCATCAAATGTATTCAAGAAGACAAAACCAAATGAATCAAACAATAAACCCCCAGCCAAAACAACATAAGCAAACAAAACCCAAGATACCTACCCCCCAAAGCCCAAATACAAAGGGAAATTGAATTACGACCTTGTTTGCAACTTTACACTAGTAAATCTCAACCAAATTGCCTGGTATCATGCTTAAAAATTAAAGACGTTTACTTCAAATGATCTTTCTAGGTTTGGGTTGTTTTTTTTTTTTTTCAATTGCTGTTATTACACAGGTCCCCACAGAAGCAGAAGTTCATGTGTGATATGTGGAAGGAGGTTCAGAAATAAAACTTACCGCAGAGAACAATGTCTTTTTGTAATCCAAGGGGTTTCCCAGGCAAGGATAACAGATTCAGTCTGTTTTTCAGTCATTTCAGTGAAAAATATTGCATTTTTTCACTGTTATTTCAGTGAAAAGTATTGCTTTTCAAGATGGTGGCATTCAGGAGAGGAAGGAGTAGGTAAATGCAAGCTTGAGTCCATATCCTCAAATATCATAGGGAAATTTTCCTGCTGTCAGCAGCACATCTGCAGCAGAACAGCAGCCCCCTTGAACCTGTATATGGGGCACACAGGATCCCAGGGCTTGGAGTTGAGTCCAGTCATTAATTCAGCACTTCCAGGCCCACCCCCAAACCACATCCCCAAGTGCCACATCTATGTGTCTTTTTGAGCACTTCAGGGACAGTGATAGTGCCACTTCCCTGAGCAGCCTCTTCTAAATCCTGACCACTTCTTCAGTGAAGAAATTTTCCCTAATATCACATCTACACTACCCCTGGTGCAACCTGAGGCCAGGTCCCCTTGTCCTGCCATTTGTTAGCCAGTATGAGACAACAACTCCACTTGGCTACAAACTCCTTTCAGGCCTCCTCTGAGGCTCTTTTACTCCAGGTTAAACACCCCCAGCTCTCTTGGCCACTTCTCATCAGGCTTGTGCTCCTGACTCCTCCCCAGCTCTGTTGCCCTTCTCTGGACAAGCTCCAGCACCTCAATGTCCTTCTAGTGGAGAGAAGCCCAGAAGTGAACACAGGATTTGAGGTGTGACCTCAGCAGTGCCCAGCACGGGGGACAATCACTGCCCTGGTCCTGCTGCCACACCGCTGCTGATCCAGGCCAGGTGCCATTGGCCTTTTTGGCCACCTGGGCACAGCTGGCTCATGTTCAGCTGTCACCAGCCCTCACAGATCCTTTTCCACTGTGCAGTTTTCCAGCCACTCTGCCCCAGTCTGTAGCACTGTCTGGGGTTGCTGTGACCCAAGTGCAGGACCCAGCACTTGGCCTTGTTAGACCTCGTGCTGTACACAGCACACCACACCAAGCAGACCTTGACCAGAACCAGGCCCCTGGCTAAAAACCCCTTCTATTGACAAAAATCTCTCTGCAAGTTTTCTGTAAACGTAGTAAATGAGGCTCTCACAGCCTAATTTACATGGATTTCATATGATCTTCCTCTAATATGGATAAATGAGAAACAATTAGCTGTGTGATGGAGCCAGAAGATTAAAATCAGCCAAGGAGGAAGGTTAGCATAGTGATACTTGTACTAACCAGCAGGGCCTCAGTTCGTTAAGCAGTGGGATATCTTTGTGCACATTTGCTCCAGATCAATTATCAGGTGCTTGGAGGAGGCCCAGTGTGCATTCATCAGCTGCTGAACAGTCACATGAGGCTGTGCAGGTACATCCTTGATCCTGGCAAGGAAGCATTTGCAGCAGAGATTTGAAATTTGCTGTGATTTGTGACACACACACACACCACTCCCCTCCCTCCCCCCTGCCGCCTTCACAGCAAAACACCTGCAGGGTTTTTGTCACCTGGAGTTATTAGGCATGAAGGTTAGAGGCCTCATTTAGAGAAGGATGCTGATGTACTGGAGATTATGTAAGCATATATTATATTAAACTCATATCCTAATCAGAGCATAGCATAGACAAAATATATAGATAAGGGGAGGAAGGGAGGAAGCAAGGAAATGGGGAAATGGGAAAGGAACATGCAAGAGTCAGCAATGCAATAGCTCTGCCAATATCTGTACAGGAAATGCTATTTCCTACTCTAAACCTTTTCCTTTTAGGCTAAGGGAATTTCACTGGGGAGACTACAGCTCTGAGAAATTCATAAAATCTTTCAGAACTTACATTAATCGTTTTGTTCCTTTGATCATCTCTGGAAATACTTGCTACTGCCAATGACATGCCGAACTTTCTCACTCTAATATAATGCAGTATTTACTTTGCATGTATACACATTTCCAAATGTGCCTGCAATAACTTCTGAAGTAATTTTGTTGTTCCTAAATCTTTGTTTGCATTTCTAATTCAGTATATGAAATCCACCTTTTCTGTTCCTACTCTGACCTTATTTTATCCCCAAATATATCAGCTGACAGATGAAGCTCTCATACAAATTCCCCTGTGCAGGAACAGAAGCCTGGCAGTTATTGTGAGAGGAATTCAATATCTACAGACAGGAAGATTTCAAAAGGATGAATGAGAATTTATACCTCAAATTGAATTTTCTGTTGAATACAGCAGTCCCTAAAAATAGAACAGCCCCAAATACAAGACAACCTCTGATTTTAAGGTGCATTTATTTTACTGCATGAAGATCATTTCTTACTTCTTCTTATCACACCTTACTGTTCTCCTCTCTCATCTACTCCCCACACATTGCATCCATCTCAGATTTCTTGACCTTTCTTCCCTCCTATTGAACATCTCTACTCGTCCCACTTTTAGATAAAACACGTTCTGTCTCACACCTATTCTATGTCCTAAGCTGTGGAGTGTTAGATTCCCCACACTAATTTGCTGACTGTGTTGTGGAGGAAGTGTTGGAATCATTGCCTATCACTGGCAAAAGCTTTGACTGTTGACTTTCCTGAGCATGACTCATCATCTCCCAAATCACCTCTTCTTGACTCTTTCAGCAAGGAGCGATTTTTTTTAAACCTTGTTCAAAGTATATGGGGCAGAAAAAAGGAAAACAGACTGAACTGATAAGTAAAGCAAGGACTGAAATCCACTGCTTCATTTATCATATGGCCATTTGATAAAAGAATTTGCTTCTGCACCTCTCATTATTCCTTTTGTAACACAATTTGAGTGAGGTGAGTGAAGGACTCCCATCTCAGACTGTTACTCTGCTGAATACTAGGACATGTGAAGTAAATTCTTGAAAGGAAAGTATTTGATAAATACAAACTAAACAGCAGCAGAGAACAATGTCCCTTCTTGGAACCCTATTTTCCAAGAACCTAGGTCTTGCTGTAAGAGTTTCAGTCCCACTGAAAACAGTTTTCTAATAATTTAACTTTCCTCTTCTATTTGACAGTTTTACTGGAGTGCAGTGAGAAATTATCCTTGCTTAATCACAAAAGTAATTTTCTGTTGACTGGACAGAGAGGTCAGTTGTGGATCTACAACATCTCAGGCTGTTGCTTTTAAACTCTAACACTTACAGGCTTTAAGGTTTTGTAGAAGCTGAATTTGTCTCTGCAGATCTATGTCTATTCAGATGGATAATAATGAGAATGCTTAGGGTTATTACAATCCTTAATATATCTGCTGTGGCTAACAAATAGCTTCACTGTAGTCTAATAGCTATTTATTAACATAACTAAAATTAATTATGAGGTGGCTTATTCATGCAATCAAAAAAAATCAGTTGAGAAAGATGAGTAGAATTTATGTTTTACCTATTTTGTTGAGAGAGAAACAGATACATCATGACAATTAATGTGACTGTTGCTAATTAAAAAACAATCTTCACAATGGTAATTTCTGTTGTAATTTTACATTTGGGTGGCTCATACTAGACCAGGCAGGCTTTCAGCTCCGTGAGCTAATTTTTGCTTATCCTGTTTTTTCTCGTCCTCCTTTATGTTTATGATTCCTATCATCATCATTACCACGAGCCATTTGCCATGTAGCACTACCTTTTACCGTACAAAAACTTATTTTTAAAAAGCACTTTCCTGTATAATGCTCTATCCCACATTACTCTACAATGGAATTTCACTCAACAATACCAAATCTACACAGCATGAAGAAAGGAAAACAGTGAATTACTGCATTTTCTGCATCTGACTGAAAAAGTAGAAGGATTAGGCTGGATGCCAAGAGGAAAAAGAAAAAAAGTTAAAGCCACAGACTAAGGAGAAAAGCTTTACTTTCTGATCCATTGCTGCATAGCAGATCACAAAAGAACCCCAAAAACCAACCAACCAACCAAACCAAAATAAAACAAAAAACAACAACAACAACAACAAAAACAAAAACAAAACAAAAACAAAAAAACCCAAAAAACAAACAAAAAAACCAAACCAAAACAAAACCAAAAAGAACCCAAACCAAACCAAAAAAGGTCTTTAACAATTTTCTGCGCCTAAATTTGGACAATTTACACGGCCTCCAAAAAGCCTTACGTTTGCTCATTCAAAGGTTGGTCTGCAGGTCTGAGATATCAAGAGACACTAAACTGGGGATTAACAATCCTAGCCAGTGTGGAGTGGTTTATAAAATAATATTAATCCAAACTAGACTATGTATTTTCTGTGTTGATGATGTCAGAAGCAAAAAAGAAAGAAAAGGATTAGGGCAAAATCTTCTGGGTGAAAGGGAATGCCATTGAACTCTCAAAGAAATAGCAAGGAGGGAAGAAAGCTGACAGTTCCAGGAAATTTTCCAGCCACAGATTTTTCTTCATGAAGATGGAGGCAGATGGATTTTGTCTAGGTCTGATTGTATGTAAATTTAGCCCATGAAAAAATTCATAACTTATAGAGGACTGATGCAAAGCATGTGAAAATTTTTAGGGAAGTTTTTATTGACTTTAATTGGCTTGGATCAACTTTTAAAAACCCAGCAGTATTTCCCAGCTGACAAGCAAATGGTGCATTACCCTTTGCTAAACACGGTGCATCTCCCTGTTTAGCCTCTTCTGTTTTATTTCTGTTTCATGGTAAAATATTTGGTGTTGACACTCAGACCACACACTTTGCAGTAGACCAGAGTTGGGAGGAAGGAAACTCCTCTGCAGAGCTCTGCCCTTCAGTCTCTTTAGTGATACTCATGACAGCTTTGCTAACATCATGGTTGGGTAGAAACTTCACCATGGAAAGCTGTAAAGGGAATAACTGTAAAGGGAAAATGCCTGAAATTGTATAAACCCAGTTCTCAGAGACCATGTTCTGTACTTATGTTTCCTTGGCAGATTGGCTGATTGTTGATAAGAGTAAAACTTAAAGATGAACCTAGTTCAACCTTTTCCTACATGCAAACCTTTTCAAGAGATGGGGCTGTACTGGGTGACATAACAGCACCTTAATGATTCTATGATTCTATGAATATTTCTAGTGGTCAGTAAGGATGGGCAGTAATTCCCTTACTTGAAATTGATATTAAACAGGAGGAAGTTAAGTCCCTTCTGTTTTCCTGAAGAGGGAATATGACTGTCCATCACACATTTCAAGAATAAAAGAAGGTTTTTTCTTGGAATGGAGCGTAAAGGTCATCTTGTAGCACTCCCCTTTCGTTAGATCACGTTGGTCAAAGCCCCATCCAACCTGTCCTTGAACATTTCCAGGGATGGGGCATCCACAATATCTCTGGGCTGCCCGTTCCAGTGGCTCACCAACATTTGTCAATTTTTTCTATATTCATATGTTCCACAATAAATACTTTATACCAAGTCTGATAGCATATTTGAGCAGGAAGCCTAAAGTCTATGGCACTCTGGTAGTATAAACATTTTTTAAACTTCCATTTTTAAAATTCCAAATAGTTTTCTCCAATGAAAAAGGAATAGAGGACACCAAATCTCTCTGGAGCAATGGTGAGTTTGAGATTCAAAAGAACAGCAGCCCTGGGATTGCAGGCTGTCAGAAAAAAACATGAATATATAATCTCCTGAGAAATAGAATAACCTCAGCCTGTCATGGTTCTGACCTCTTTTCTGGCCCTTAGAACCCTTTCATTTTTTTGTTTAAAATTTATATTTATTCAAATCTCCCATGCTTCCCTTTCAAACATTTATTTTAATAAAACTTTCCAGTTCTCTGAGTTTTCCAAACGCTCTCAACTTTGGCTTAATATTATAATGGAAGTACTGGCTGAACACTGAACTCCAGCACTCTGAAGGGTGACGAGGATAAATATGGAACTTAATGGTGGATAACTGACTTTGATGCAGTTTCATCAATCAGAAAGAGATAAACTACTTTCTCCTCTTGCAGTAACCCTTTTTAAGAAAAATGTATTGATTTTTTTCTTTTTTTCCATCAGATAGATATATTAACCAGCAAGGCACACAATGCATTCTCCTGTCTTCAGGGGCATTTTGAGCAGAGATTGATTTTTTTTGGCTCTATGGGAAAACAGTCACTATTGAGTGATAAACTCCAAAAAAAGTGTCCTTCCTCTTGCACTGCTGCCAGAGGCACAGAATTAACATTCACCAGATTTAATTTATGAAAGACAAGTAAAAGAATACTTCTCCCCCAACACACCCCTCCCAGTAAAACTTTTGATTTGTGGGCACACGAATTCATGGTAAGAGAGTAGATATGCTAGTAAAATTAAAGAGAAGCATATTTGATTGCTGTAATCTTCCATTAATGAGCCTGTCTGTACAGTAATTGGGTGATGCAGCCCACTCAGGCCCCTTTGTGACTGATCATTAAAGATCCCATGGCACTCTTCACAAGGATAGACTTATCCTCCCTGTCCTTGCCAACTTCAATCGCAAGTGATAATTTTGTTCTGCCTATCTATATTTTCCCTGCAGTTTTATCTGGATAAGACTTTGCTTTTCATTTCCTGTACAAAAAAATGTTGTATAACACTTCTGTGTGCTATTAGAGAGCTGCAGTTTTCCATTCTGAAGATTGCAATATCAGATGAAATTATTTCTGTATTATGGATATGATAAAATGTTACAATAGTCTTTTGGAAGTCCATGCTACTTACTTAGGTGAATAAGAATAGGTCTATTTATTTCCCAGCTGAAAAGGGGGACTACAAAAGGGCAACTGCTTTTCCCTGTTTTGATGGCTCTGGTTTAGAAACTTTGCAGAAAAGAGCAGAATTTGACCTGTGGAATCAGCATAATTTGAGAACGTGCTTGAGCAGAGAGAAACAAAATTCAAGCCCAAAAATAGTGGTTGCACAGGAATTGTTGTGCTTCCAACTGATCTGAGCACTGTGGATTCATGAATTTTAAATGTACCTGTACACTTGCAGAAAGACATACTTGTTATGTTGGCTTCTATGAGTTTAATACAATGACCATTTTGTCTAGAAAAGTTAATTATCTTGTATAATAAAATTGTAGTCAGTGCAACGGTAGTTTCTAATGTAGACCCTATGGTCTTCCTGAAGGAAAGACTTGAAACTGGACTCTCATCCTGACTCACAGTAAAGCCTGGTTGTTGGGAAATCCTTGACTTTAATAGAACTTCATAATTGATGGTAACTGCTCTGGTAGCAAGGTTGTAACTAATTATTATGTTGTTTCTTTTCTTTTTTTCTTATGGCTACTCACCCATTGAAGGAAGGCAGAAATTTAAATTCAGCTTTTAAATAAAAAAAAACTCTGATAATTTCTGAAGTAGTATGAAACACCTTGTGGTGTGATAGGTAACCTTGTTTGTTTCTCTTTGCAAGGATTTTGCTGAAAGCATATGATGAAAAATGAAACTGTTTAGAATTATTTTTTCCCTTTTTTTCAGGCAAATTATCCTCTAACTTTCTATCCTGTCTTCTTTTCTTCACGAATATTCACTGCATGCCATCTTATTAATGAAAATATCTCTAAAAATGTTGTGTTGAGCAGTCACCATGGTGCTATGGCAGTGTTGTAGATTTACATACCAAAACCTCAGCCCATCAGGAAATGGCATCACATGAATAGTTGTGCAACACAGCTGTGAAGGCGGTGCAGAAACTGAAAACAGGAACTGCTTGTACTGGCATTCCCAGCAAAGAAATGCTGTCAGGTTGTGTGACAATTTATGGGCCAGATTATGAACCCCTTGAGGCACAGGGAGATGTGGGATGCTGAAGAGAAGGAAGACAAAAAGCAGAGGTGCAATTGTGGCTTCTCTCTCCTTTTAGATTGTTGGGAGAGGTGCAAAGGCCAGGCTCATAAATCTGTGTCACCCAAGAGATATGTAACAAACTCCTCAGCATCATTAAAACTTGTTTTGCACTGTTTTTATTCCCCTACCTACTTGCATCCTAATTCATTAGCTGCATCCACATGAGCAACACAGGCTGCAGTAGCAAGCTGTGCCAGGCACACTGGAATCAAGTGGCAGAGGATGGAGAGGCAGAAGGAAGGGAAGACTTCTCAGGGACCCTTCAGCCTGTTAGAAAGGTTTAGAGGTCCATAGCTCCCTTCTTCATTAAAATTCCTTTTCCACTTTCCCTTTCTCCTTTTTCACTTTTCCAATCATTGCATAATAAGTCAAATATTTGTAGCAATGAGACACTTTCCAACCTAGATTTTGTAATAATTTAAGAGATTTGTGCTGAAAGTGTATTTTGGATGATCAGAAAAATTGCACGCTACCTTGTTATTACAGAGATCAAACTTGAGGAGCATTTTTGAAGTTTCCATATCACCTGTGAATAAACACCAAATCAGAAAAAAAAAAGTTTTGAAAGCAGCATTTTCTCATAGGTTTTTTGCTTCCTTTTACAGGGAGGATAACATAAGGGAAGCAAGTCTTTTATAAGAACAAAATGTAGAGAGTTTTGATTAGAAGAGAAGTCATAAATTCAAGGCTGCTCATACCTCAGTGGATTATTCAACTCTAATTAGGATATCATTTAAGTCATTAGCAAGACAAATGTTCAGATTGAAATGGAAAATAGCTCATGTTTATACAATGAAGTTTTAATATTAAAGGCTCTTAGAAAATAAATGCCTAAATTCCCAATTGGGAAAATATCTTTTTTTTTGTTCTTGGACTGTGATCAGTTTTCTAATTTCTTAAAGATCATGCAAGTTTAATCAACTCTTGACCTTATTAGAAAGCCATGAGATCATGACATTTCAAATCCTAAACTAAAACTGTACCTTTGTTTGCAAATTAAACAGAGAATTCCCAGTCTCAAATATTAATCTCCAAACATGGGTTAAATCAAATGATATCTAATTCCTTTGGTATTCAGCCCATAACAAATTGCTAAAATTTTAATAAGTGAGATTTACAGTCTGGGAGATTTTTTTCATAGCAAATTATATTAAAAAATATAACAGTAGTCATCAACTTGCTCTTTGAAATAGACATTTTCTGAAGTAAATATCCAGAGGTCCTTTCCTATTGTATAATCTTCTAGTCAGGCAAGAGTTTAGGGTTTCTTTACAGTCATACTTCTCTCTCAAAACCATACTTTCTGTACTTCAGCATTTTCTTAAATGCAGTTCAAGGTATAGTTTCGTTAGAATGAAGCTCTAACATTTGTTCACAGTGTCTATATGAGGTTTTAAGTTCCATCTCATCTAAATATCTCTGCTGTTGTGATAATCTCAAACACTGAAGCCTGAAATTTTTTGAAACTGATGGAAGCTGACTCTCACATTGCATACACCAAGCTAAACTCACCATGTCTCTGGTGACTATTAAAAAATTATTTCCTTGTTCTTCAGTAATAAAATTACTTTCAGGAAGTAAGTTCTTTTAAAAAAAGCCACCTACCAGGAATATTCACTTCCTCTCTTCCCTAATCCCTGACATTATTTATGTCTAGAGAAAAAAGAAAAGTAAAATAAACAAATCTCCCACCACAAACAAGAAAAGAATAGATTTCTTAATTGTTCAGTAACTAGATTTCTTAATTTCTTAAATCTTCCCAGGACCATAAGTCATAGGGGTAAAACTATATTTCAGTGATACATACCAGTTTATCAGTCACATACAATTCTGTTGACTATGAGTTAAGTCCTGAAGTTTTCCTTCTATTTGTTTCCAAAGGGGACAATCCACATGACCTCCCACACAGAGAAGAGGCTCTTGATGACATGACAAAATTAGTGACTGATTTTTTTGGTTAAAGTGAAAGCTGTATTTGATCAAAATAACAGTATGCATGGGTTTAGGTGAAGATAAAGAATCCATAGGTAATAGAAAAAATCTGAACAAAAATCACAGTCATACTGAAAAGCTGTAAATGCAGTCTAATAGGTGCTCTTTACTTTAGGATTTTCAGTGTCTGCTACAGATTCAAGGAAGTTCAGTCAGCGTAACTTTCTCTGTAGAGATAAAGGGCCTAAGCTCCAGGGACAGAAATGTTGGGAAGGGGCTGTTGTTTCACATCAAGTTTCCAGCAGGAACCATTCCTCGTTCAGGGGAAGTTCATCTCCACCATACTCGTGCAGCTGCCAATACACTGCCCTGGAGACTCTGGGGTGTAATACTGAAATAAATGTTTTCTTAAGATGCCTCTCATAAACTGTTAACAAGAATAACTTCTCACCTTTGTTCACTCTTGCTAACAAGGGTGATGAAGAAAGTTCAGTCTCTGAACTCTGTGTTTCCCTCAGAAGATCTTGAGTGATTTTTTTTTTTTAATTGATTGACTGGATTGAAGAAGGCTAAGGTGTCTCAGTCAAAAACATGTATTTGAGTTAAACTTGGATATATACTGTAGCTCAAGGTCAGTCCTTGTTGGGATTTTTTTTTTTTATTGGCTGTGGTTTTTGTTCTTTTTTTAATGTACACAGGATTATACAGCTTCTTTATTTGCTGTTTCTTTGGCCTCTGCAGTAGCTTGATAATTGGCACTAACACACGAAGGTAAACAAGACAGATTTATGGACACAGATCTTCCCTCTTGTTCTGCAGTGCTCTGATATACTTCACATACTGACAGAAAGTTCATTATTTGAATTTTTACTTAGGATCATCATTACTATCCATATGGTATCAGTAATGGCTAGGAAAGCCTGCCTGTGGAGTTCATCCTGCAGTTACTGTACTGGCAGTGTTGTGTCAGGCAGCAGTTTGGATTTAAGTGGAGTCAAATAAATGATACCAAAAGTGCATTTGCCCAGCTCCCTTCAAATGAGATCTGCTTAGGGCTGTTATTTCTACCTTTTGTGCTCAGGGGCTGGTGTTATTTGAATTCCCTGAGACAGGAGTGGTTCACTTTCCAATTCACTTTTGAAGATAGATATTTAATGACCTTTAAACGCTACCCTTGCTGCCATGCACACATTAGGAGAGGTTTAATGTTTAAAACTCACCTGCTGGCCTACATAGGCAACACCTACAACAGCACCTGCAATGGTCTCTGTAGCTGGCCACCATCATTGGTACTTTGGTATTCCAGCAGAATTTACCCTGCTTCTAATTTATAAGCTATACTAAGTTTTTTTTAGGTGCTAATAAAAAGAAGCAGAAACAATAGAATAAGTTCCTTAAAACCCCCTGTAATTAAAATGGCTTTCCAAAAATCACTGAGATTTGTATATATACACTTCAACAGGAAATCAAATAGTCTGAGATAACTTCTTTACTCTGCTGTGCAATTCTGACATTCCAGCCAGAAAAGACAAAATAAGCGAGACATGAAAATCTTTTACTCTGTTATGTTACTCTGTAAGAGAAGAGAAGCATTGGATTTTTATTTTTTCCATTCTTGCTGAAATGCAATTCATCAGTCTAAAATCCAATCACTTGTCAGAAAGGATGGCTTTTTACATGTTTGTGTCTGGGCAGCACTTAGCTATTGATTTTTAAATTTAAGAGTCTTGTCTTTTTGGGGGCACATTTGGAAAGGTATCAAGGCTGCTGGACCTTGTCTCAGCTTAAGCAAAGAGTGGGTTGTAGTAATATAATAATTCTAATTTTAGAAAACAACAATTTCAGAACCTACTGTGCACAAATGACATTTCATAACCACAAGAAAATAAAACAAGTACTCAACCTCCAATTCCCAAGAGTTTAATTCACCAGTTCCACTGAGATTCTTCCTTAAATTATTAAAGTGCTCAACAAAGACAAGTAGAGGAAAGGAATTCAAATATTTGATTGTTTTGCAAAATTTTTAGGAAGAAACCTTCCCTCACCCTGAAAGTCTACTCTGTATCACATCATCTGGTTGTAAATCATCTGGTTTTTTTTCTTCAGTACCCCCTGATTTCCACAGTCACAACTTTCCACTCCCAGCAGAGGGCTAACACCATGCAGACCCCTGTGCAGCAATTGTGAAGCATTTCCTGGTAATTACGACACGCTTTTTGTGTTTCCACTTAAATAAGATCACCTTCAGAGGCTTTCCACACAAGATCAAGCTCCCCAAGGAGCTTAACCTTAGATTAACATTTAGTCACAAATAGAAGCCATTAAACTAGGGCTGAGAAGATAAGATCAAATCTTCTGTTTGTAGTGAAAGGGAAGTCACTGAGAGGTCAGATTTGCACTACATGTTGGGTGGCTTCCTCCCCTCAATCAATCATGAGAAAATAAATCAAGTCCCACTGAAAAAGATTCAATTTACATGACACTGTGCTTATAAAACAGTAAATTTGCAAACTAATTATTTGGCTGGAAGGGGGAAATGTTGAATAAACTACGCCAGGCAGTTTTGCTACTCAGGTACACCAGATCTAGATTTAATCACCAAAGCAAGCATTTAACACAGCAAAGGCAGCACTTCTGCAGCTGAGCAAACCTGTGGCACAGATATCTGCAGAATCAAACAAGAATCTGAATTCTTTCCTTTAACAGAAACAACTTTGGAAAAATGTTTCAAATGAGGAAGCATCACAGAATTGGTTTGCTTGCCCACTAACAAACTTGAAGATTCCATTTCTTTCGTACAGGAGCCAGCAGATCCTGTCTAAGGTTCCAATCAATTTCTGAGGGTAAAGATGATTTCCCCAGCACATCAGGTCCCCTTTATTTGTCTAATCAGTTCCATCTGTAGCAGACTTTTAACAATACTAATTTCTAAAGAACCCAGACATGAAAATCAGACACCTGGCAATGAGGACTTAAGAGACATACACCACTTTTCTGCAGAAGCATCTGAAAATCAGACAAATCAGGGAAAAAAAGGTTATTATTTCTTGTGTTTAAGGTTGTGTAATTGTTCAACAGGGTATAAATTAGAACATATGAAAAAAAATAAATCTTCATAATATTAGAAGGGCTTGATAGTGAAATTCAATTTAGGACTTAACAGTTTGGGGGTTGAATAATAAGTTTGTCAAATATGTGGTTTATGGTCAATAAAAAGAACTTGTTAGTTTCATGGTGAATTAAGCAAATGATGAGGAAATGAAAAAGTACAGTGTTTTGGTTTTATGTTATTAAAGGCTATTTAAATATCTGAAAATTTACACCAGTCTGATGTATAAGAAGAAAACAACAGTAACAAAAACATTTTCAAAATAAATGTCTTACATTAAATCATTTAGATAGACAAAAGGACTTTTTCCACTGTGAATAGTTACACATCCATTTTTTTGATTTGTATATTTTTCTGGCTAACAGCCAAAAATATCAGGTCTTTGAATGCCTCTTATCCCAATGCAGCTTTTAGACCAATATGTACTTTTCCAGTATTAAAGATTCCCAGGAGCAGCAGCATTAATAATTCTGGGGTTCTACTAACCTGATTATTAAATTTCTGTAAATTAATCCAATCGAGCACACCCAGCTGTCCATTTCTTAATGTTGGGAATTTCAACCCAGTAGCATCATCAGTTACAGCCTTTATTCCACAAAACATTCTCTCCTTTCTCACCCTGATGATGTCTTTACCTCTCAGTGCTCCCTGCTGACCAGCTGAGAAGGTCACAACATTGACTTGATGGATACACTTGCAGATTTTGGCCTTCCAGCAGGACAATCACTGCACACAAGTGGATTAGGGAGTTTTTAAGGTCAGACTGAAGATGTCAGTTTAGTGAGAGCACTTGCTCTAAATCTCAAATCTCCCCCACCCCAATATCCCTCTTACACACAAATCCTTGCTCCACTCTTCCCTTTGTTAAATTGCTTCAAAAAGGAGATGGGGAAAAGCACATTACACAAAGCCAATGATTTCTGGTATTAAAAGACTCATGTGTGCATTAGAAATTATTAGAGATCTTCAGTTTGCAAAACACCACATAAGAAAACACAGAGATGATGATATCAGAAACAAAATTAAACTAAAGTAACACTCTACTTTCCAAAACACTTCCCCAAACTGAGTGGCAGAATGAAATTTCCCTGCATAGGTTGTACAATGTGTATTGCTGATCACTGTTGGAGTGGTAATATACTATTCAATTATTCAATTAATTATTCAATGCTATTCAGTTAATACTTTATTCAGCCAAACATACAGCTGCTGAACAGTGGAAAAGGATCCAAATAGTTTCTAAATGTATTTTTTAAATGAAATTCATAAACATACTCAAAAAATTCTGCCTAACTAGCTTTCTATAGGTGCAGATATTTATTTTTATTCCAGATACCTACGTTTTTTGTTTCCTAAGAGGAATTCTCAGAAACCAGCTTTCCATTTAGTCATGTTAATTATTATCAAAAGAATATTAATTTCAGTCCATTTTGAAACAAAGTCACAAAAACCCCCACAACTAAGAAATGTTCAAATCAAAAAACTCCACACAACAACAAAAACCACCACCACCAACAAAACCCAAACCATTACAAAAAACCTAACAAAACCAAAAATAATCAAACCCCAAACAAAACCAAAGAAACAAACATAAACCCAAAGCCTAAAAATGCTTCAAAAGAGAAACCACAGGAGTAAAATGGAACTTTCTGACTGCTTTGGACATAGAAAAATCTCAACTCAGAAACCCTTAATGTTGTGCAAGCACTTTTAACAGTAACCAAAATCTTGGTGGGTTATCAACATTGTGATAGCCAAAAATCCAGAACAATGCAAGAACAATATGGGCTGCTTTGAGCAAAGTTGCCTTGCACTTAGCTAAAGAGAATTATTTATGTATTTGAATCCTGGTATCTTCTGATAAATGCTACAGCTAGTGCAAAATCCAGGCTGACATGTTAAAATAAATACCACAACAGTGAGAAGCAAATAACAAGGTTGAAATACTGGAGGCCTGTTGACCTTATGGTTATGACTTTTAACAAAACACCCAGATTTTTTAAAGCTCAGGACTGCAAGGAAAGCATTTAGAAGAATCAAACAATACACAGAAAATGTGGAACCAAGGAAAAAAAAAACCTCAAAAATCTCTAGACTTATGGTTTTCTTTCCACAGGACACCTCCAGCCCTGCTTAGTCCTTACTTTGTTGTTTGAGCAGCAGGGACAAAATTAAAACTCATTCAAGCAGTCTGAACCCCCAGGTGATACCAGGACTTAAGTTACTGCTGCAGGGAAGCCTTTGAGCTGAGCACTACCTCGATGAGACAATTTCAATAATATTCTGACCTGAATGTAGTCCAGGGGAGTTTTACCACTGATTTCAGCAGAGACAGGATTTCATGCAGTGAGTTACTGTAATTTAGATTAGTCTTGCAACTTGCTCAGAAGCTGATTCAAAATACAGTGAAGCCAAAGGGACTGTATTTAATCAAGTTTAATCCAATTAGTTAATTGAACTTAATAGTATTCAAAAATATTAATCAAAGCTAAGCAGATTTCTAGGGTTTTTCTAGGGGCAAAACCTGTTCCATTCTAAATAATGCATTATGCAAAGTTTGATGACTTTATGAGATACCTTTCAGATTTTCAGTATATAAGTTTATGGCAAGGGGCTAGGTTTGCGTTTTTTAAAAAGTGCTTTCATTCTTCCATGAATTAAAGGACAAAAAAGCCCCAAACCCCTAATTATTAAGTCATAAAAACATTGTTGGGTTAAATGGTTAGGATTTCCAAGACTTCTGTCTTCCCATGTTGATTAAAACAGCTGAACCAGAAACAGCTTGAAATAATCTTACAAGACATTTGCCCTTTATTAGAGTAGGATATCCCTTTCAGGTCTAATATATATTTTATTAAAGTTCAACAGTAATTAAATAGGCAGAAAATCCAGTTTTCAGTTACTGAACTTCTAGCATATGTTGTATTGCTCTAACTTCCCCATTGTACTCCTGTGCCAAGCAAACTTTTTTTGGCGTTGTTTTTGTTTTGTTTTGGTGTTTTTTTGTTGTTTTTTTTTTTTTGAGATTAAACTATTCTGGAGATTTGTAAATTAAACCATCTGGCAAATCATGTCAGAAAACAGACTATTCTAAAGATTTTCTGAAAAATGTATTTCCTATTATGTTATAGGAATTGTGCTATAAAACAAGATTAAATGAATCTCATTTAAAACCATGTGATACTAAAATACTCTCAACTAAAAAGAAAATCATTTAAATCTGTGTTCCACAGAGAAGGCTCTGACTGGACAACATGGCTTAACTCTTATTAACAATTTAGTGAGGGTATTTAAGAGGCAACAACTCAGTATCACCATGGGTGAAGAACAGAACACTCCCAAATCAGAAATACCCTTCTGCTTATTTGCCTCTTCTCGTGCAAGCCCAGAATCTGATTTTGTCATTATTATTTCAGTACAGGAAATATCAAAGCACAAAGCAAAAGAGTTTTGTCTTGGTGTACAGACTTCTGCTTTCCTTCTTCCCTGTGTGCATTAATGAACTCAGCACCAGAGACATCAGTTGTTTGTGGAGGTTCTGTTCTGTAAGCATTAAGCAGAAACAGAGATGATAATATCAGCTCTATGTTCTTTGGATGTCCACCATACCATTAATTCAGAAAGTAAATAAAACCATATAAATCAAATAAGCTTTTATGATTAATAAAACATGCACATATGGCAATCTTATTAGTGTGGTGAAAAAGCAGAATTTAAATTTCACAGAGAATGAAATCGGAGAGAATCATTTTCAGATTGAAAGTAAACAAGTGGGTTTGATTTTTCTCTGCTTCTAAATTGAAGTTGCTATTTCTGAGCTGTTCAAAAATAAGTTAACATCTGAGTCAGCAAACTTCTGAATCAATTCTAGAACTTGCTGGTATCTTTCAGGCCCTGGAAATGTTATACCTGGGAGTCCTTGGGCATTTTTGCTTGTCTGCAGCATTCAAGATGTTATTCAGTGTTTCAAGAGCTTATTTATCCCTCCTCAGAGGCCTCCTCTGATCTTTGTCACTACAGGATTTTACTTCCTCTTTGAAGACCAACTGGCCTAGGAAGCTGGTTTCAGAAAGAATAAAAGGATAAAAGGATAAAGGATAAAAGTTTTATGCAGTCTTACTTCGGGAGACCTGTGTCAGAAGAATGGGAAGAAACTCAGCATCTCCAGGCATTGTTTTCTTCAAAATTAGCATCATTTAGTAGGAAGTAAAGTGTTCACTTCATCTGCCACTACAGCATAACCAATAAATGTATTTCTATCATGAAACACGAATTTCCTTGTACAAAAGCACAGAAAAATCAAACAGTTTCCAAATACAAAATGTTCTTGGATGCCTTAGAAGAGAAAAATCAGCAAAGCTGGATGGTTGCTTTTTACAAAGCTTTGTTTGCATGACATTGAAAAGGGCAGAAAGAGTACTAAGTTTATCACTATTAAATAACAGTTATGGTTATTAATTAAATTTTGCTATTTTACTAGTATAGACATAGTATGTAGTGTGCCTTTCTTCTGAGTTTAAAGATTATTATCCTTTTATCACATTCCATATTAATATGTTTAAGAAATGTCTTTTTTAGCAAGTATCAAAATACTATTTAGTCTATAGAAAAAATAACTCTTCTCATAAAGATGTAAATTCAGTAAAGAATTTCTAACAGTTCTGTATTCATCTATTCACATTCATTCCAGGACTTTCCTCAGTTTTCTAAAACAAAACAGGAAGAAACAGGTAGGGGAGAGCACTTCCTAAAGCAAGATTGCCTTTGAAGCTTGTTATGATTTGATAATTGAGGTAAATGATTTTAGTCTCTCCATGTGAAGAGAATAAATGTGAATTTAAATTAATATTTAAAATAAATAATTTTAAAATTGGTCAGGACATATGGAAGTACATGCAATATTATTATTAGTGTCTTAATTTGGTAAAATGGATTTAAAAGAACCTGATCAAACCTGGTTAAAATTGTGGAAAGTTAACTGCAACCATGTGTCTTAGTAACTAATATAACACAAATTAACTTGTACTCTTTACCTCCACCTATTAACTTTAAGTGATTTGATAATAGTTTTCTCTTAATATTAATGAAAGGTGGATAGGAACATCCCCATCAATAATAAAATAGAAAGTACAACAATTTACACTACTTAAAGTTTTAAAATTTATCATTTATACCTTAAAAATTTATTTATAAGTGTTTCCATAAAGTACAAGCCCTAAATGAATTTTCCCATTATTAAAGCTCAGTAATGAAGCAGATATGGAAATATTATTGACATCATCCAAGAGAGGATGCAATGTTTCTTGAAAGATTTACTTCAGTAAGGCCAGCCACAGATTTCACAGATGATCTTTACACTGTAATTAGATACAAATCTCAGAAATTACTCAGGCAGCTGGTGGTTGGTAAGATCAATGTGAGACGCCTAAAAACGGGGCTGAAAGTTTAAATACCATCATGTTTCTGACCCTTAATCTCAATGAGAATGTTCATCTGAAAATTACACATTCAATTTAATCTAATTACCAAGGCTCCTTTTTTTAGTTCAGAATAAGAAGTCAGAAGAAGTGGCTGCCTCATTGGAATTTCTATCCATCAAACCCATGAATAAAAAATTAAAAAAAAAAAAAAAAAAAACCCAAAAAACTAATTGGTCCATTCTTTTTGAGTGCTTTTGGAGAAAGGCAAGATGAACCTCATCCCTGGTGATTTCTTTTTCTGTCCTTAACTGAGGATAGTAAGACAGGGGTTCTCTGCCTGGAATCCTGTCCCTACCCCACAGCAGCCTTCTTTACTGGAAATGGAGACGTGTTTGGAGAATTTGGGAGGTCCATACACATTCCCACATGCTAAAAGCAGGAAAGGTTTTATCCAGGATACCCAAACCATTGCATCAACAAAATTTTCTAGGATAGTCCCCCTGTGGAGGATACAGATTAAAACACTGGTCTCCAGAATATTAGATGAGGAAGACACAGTTTATCCCCTTCCATCCTCTCTGGTACTGAGCTCATGTTTTAGGAAGTGTCAATGGAGCATGACCCCTGTAAAGTCTGTGACCCTTCAGAATGCTGTCCTTATGGGAACCAGGCACTGTGAATATTTTTAGAGGATTCTGTGCTGTATCATAAAACTGTAGCAGCTCTTTTCTGATAAGGAACTCCTACTCTCCATTTTTATGACCAATTAGTCCTTCATGACTCTATTCCTTAATTTTTTTTTCTCCTAGGCAAGTTTTTCTCCTAGGATGGTTATGGAACCTCCAGCCTGGAAACAATTCAGTGTTTAACCATGTATGTCTGAGCAATGTGATATGACTTGAGATTTACTTCTAAATTCAAAGCCAGCTTGGCCCTGAGTGGGAGCTGGAACCAGGTGACCTCCAGAAATCCTTTCGTTCATTGTTGTTTTAGAGTTATATGTTTTCTGTCTTTGTCAATTGTTGGTCTGCCATCCAACTCAGCTCCCATTTAAATTTATCAGTGGTGAGAGCTGCTGATGTTTGAAATCAATCAAAAATCAAATAACATTAAAGCCATCACTGCTTGACTCTAATACACATAAACCTTATCTCATACACAGCTGCTATGACTGTTCCAGGAAGGAACATATGATTCTTTCTTTTCTTTCTTTCTTTCTTTCTTTCTTTCTTTCTTTCTTTCTTTCTTTCTTTCTTTCTTTCTTTCTTTCTTTCTTTCTTTCTTTCTTTCTTT